>LNAC01000189.1:4755821-4780569 GCA_002007465.1 Ailurus styani
GGGGGGGTGGCAGGGGGGTGGGGGGGGGATTGGATTCCCAAAGCCTCCGAAGCCCCAGCTACCCAACTTGCTCTACATCATCTAACTATGAACAGTAAGGTAGGCACAGACCAAGCAGTTGGTAATACAGCTTGGCACGCAGACACCGGACGAGAGAGACTGCAGCAAGGGTTTCACGCGATCGTGTGTAACGTTCGTCCACACCTTAGTCTTCGACTTGGGGCTGCTTCCGTTCTGCCCCTCCTCAGAAGCATCGTCGCCCCGGCCAGAGCTCAGCCATCTTGTCTTCTCCCGCTGCTGCTTCTGAAAACTGTGTCTGAGAGGGGAGCAAGTGCCCGGGTCCCCGTCACCAGCGAAAGAGTGACCTGTGACACTCGCAGGAGCCTCCACATCGCTGTGTTTTTTAGATTTCTCTCTCAGAGCAGGGTATCGGTAAGGGTAGCCAGTTCTGTAACCCTAGGGGCCAAAGAGATGGAAAGACAGTCACCATTCCAGATTGCAACCCAGCGCCACCTCAGAAAACGGTATGGGAAGGCCTAGCAACGCTGGGCGCACGCACACCCGGCCCCTAGCTGCATGCCAGCAGAGACACGAGGGTGGTCGCCAGGACTCTGAAAGCAGCCCTGCTCCTCACAGCCCCAGACCAGAAAAGCCAGCAACAGCTGAGCAGGTCAACTGAGGGACAGCCCCACGACGGACTGGGGCCCCGGAAGCCGAGCAAGTGCTCCAGGACTGGGCGACAGTGGGGGAGTCTCACAGATAGGACGCGGAGTCGAAGAAACCAAACGGGAAAGAACACACTGTATACGTCCTCTCGTAAAAAGGACATAAAGATGTGGCAGTGGTCACCTCTGGGATGGGGTAAGTGCCTGAAAGGGGCACGGGGGTCCTGAGGTGCTGCTGGGGTGTTTGTTTTAAGGTAGGCTCGACGCCCAAGGTGAGGCTTGAACTCACAACCCTGAGGTCAAGCGTCCCATGCTCTACTGACTGGCCAGCCAGGCGCCCCGGGGCGGCTGTGTTTTGGCTTGAGAACTGGTTACGCAGTGTGCTCGGTTCAGAGAGTTAATAAACTCAACACTGAAACAGGGTTTACTTGCTGCTGGCTACGGTACAGGCTGTATTAAGTATCTACTTAATTTTTTGTTTGCCTTTTAGGCTAAAGCTTAGATACAGTGACAATCTTTGGGGAAGCCCAAATAAGTATACCTCCCGACAACTGGTTCCTGACGAAACTGCTTTACTTTTGAATGTAACAAAGCTCGAGCTCAACCTTCCATTCTGCCTCATAACCACGCACTAGGCTGTAGGACACGCGGCCCTGCAGGTTCACACCTCAGTAACACCATGTAATAGCACCGTGCCCCCGTGCTGGACCACCCTGCGTGCGAGTTCCCACAACTTCTCCGAAGCAAGCGTAACATCTTACTCATCCCTCCTAGCCACTGCTTAGCACCCGGTGCCTGTGGCACACAGACCTCATGACGGCCACCTCTCCAGGGTCCCCACCACTGTCAGGCCCTCCTCCTGGAGCTGGGTAGGACCTAACTGGCTTCTAATCAGCAGATTGTGGCAAAGGTGATTGGAAGCATGACTCACGAGTGTAGCACCCATCCTTTTGTTTGTTTTAAGATTTATTTACTTCAGAGAGAGCGTGCACACAGAAAGCCCCTGAGCGGGAGGGGCAGAGGGAGAGGAAGAGAATCTCAGGGAGACCCTGTGCTGAGTGCAGAGACCGACATGGGACTCAATCCCAGCACCCTAAGATTGTGACCTGAGCTATAGGACCAAGAGTCGGGACCTCAACTGACTACGCCACCCAGACGCCCCACGGGTGGAGCACCCACCTTGAGAGATCTCTGGCCATCGTGGGCTCTGAAGGACCCAGCTGCCAGAACTCTCACAGCTGTAAGCAAGTAAATCCTGCCACAATCTCAGGGAGCTCTGAAGTGGGGTCCCCCCCAACCAGCCCTCTGATAACGTCCACTCCTGGCCGACACCCTGACTGCAGCCTTCCTTGTGAGACCCTAAGCCAAGAATCTGGTTCAGCCGGCTCCCGACCCACAGCTGCATGTCTGGACCAAGTCATTCACAGCCACGAAGGAACAGCGAATGACAGGAGAATCAGGGGCTGGTTATGTAAAAGGGGCCACGGCAGGTGACCTGCCTGGCCAGGTGCTTTGGAATCCTTCACGTTTCTCCCAATTCAGGAATTCGCTCCCCTTTGGGTGCTCCTCTTCCTTGGAGACCACTTTCATTACCAGTCATTCCTTTCCTGCATTCAGAAAAGGGTGGTAAGAACTCGAAATGCGGTCGTCGGTCGGTAGCTGTTTGTTTTCCCACCACTACCCTCAGGAAGACAGGGAAATGCCTACACCGCAGCGTTTCCACTGCTGAGCATGCCCTGTGAGGAGCAATAAAAGATAACGACTCCGTTGTAAAAAGGATACCTTCAGGAAAATTCAGTTCTTATTAACTGAAGTTTCCTCTTGCTTAGAGAGACACCTGACTCGTCTCCATGACTCCAGGATAAACCACCAGAACGTCCCAAAACTTTATCCTAAGAGGGTGCGGTTTCTTATTCTTCCCCTTTAAATGCTACAAAGCAAAAATGAGAAGCGATCCTCAGGCCTCAGACCCACTGTAGGGTCTGGCTTGCAGATGAACATACGGATTACTTCTTTGAAAAGCTGGAATTACCTCTTGATTTTACTGGGAAGCAATTTAGCATTTCTTCTAACTCTATGTTAAAATACTTTTTGCAGTGTAAGAATCTTCAACTATTATCTACTCAATTATGGGCAAACATACATAGTTAATCAGAATGCTACACTAAAATGTGGACCACAGCAGCACCTGGGTGGCTCAGTCATTAAGCGTCTGTCTTCAGCTTGAGCCATGGTCCCAGGGTCCTGGGATGGAACCCTGCATCAGGCTCCCTGATCAGCAGGGAGTCTGCTTCTCCCTCTGCTTGTGCTCTTTCTCTGTCAAATAAATAAATAAAATATTTTTAAAATAAAAATAGGGGCGTCTGGGTGGCTCAGTCATTAAGCATCTGCCTTCAGCTCGGGTCATGATCCCGGCGTCCTGGGATCAAGCCCCGAATCGGGCTCCCTGCTCACCGGGAAGCCTGCTTCTCCCTCTCCCAATTCCCCTGCTTGTGTTCCCTCTCTCTCTCTAATAAATAAAATTTTTAAATACATACATACATAAAATGTGGATCATAATCATAACTACGATTTCTTATACACTACACAGCCTTCTCATATCAAAAATGACAATAATTAGGACAGCTGGGACGCTCAGAGGGTTAAGTGTCTGCCTTTGGCTCAGGTCACAATCCCAGGGTTCTGGGATCAAGTCCGGCACTGGGCTCCCTACACAGTGAGGAATCTGCTTCTCCCTCTCTGATGCTCCTTCCCCTGCGTGTACACGCTCTCTATCAAATAAATAAAATCTTTTTTTAAAAAATGACAGTTGGGCGCCTGGGTGGCTCAGTGGGTTAAAGCCTCTGCTTTCGGCTCAGGTCATGATCTCAGGGTCCTGGGATCGAGGCCCGCATCGGGCTCCCTGCTCAGCGGGGAGCCTGCTTCCCCCTCTCTCTCTGCCTGCCTCTCTGCCTCCTTGTAATCTCTCTCCCTCTGTGAAATAAATAAATAAAATCTTTAAAAAAAAAAAAAATAAAAAAAATAAAATAAAAAATGACAGTAACGACCGTGTGCAGTAAAGACACTGAATACCACACCCTTGTAACAAGCGCTTCGACGATTCATCTGTCGTCCTTTCTCTGCCTCCTCTAGCGAATTAGAGTTATTGCCTAATTCTGGTTCCTCCCCCGCTTCGAGGGGACGCTGACCACACAAGATGTGGTGGGCTGGCGTTCTCGATTCCTAGTCCTGTCTCCTGTTCCCCGCCTGACTTCAAGGTCACAGAGCAGTGAGACATCAGAGTGCCTGCCAGGAGAAGAAAAAAGCCACCCGGTTCTCCTTGCCTCGTCGGGCCCCTTGGGGGAACGTGCCGCCCCGTGCTGACGCCTGAGCCACCACTGCCCCCTGCCACCGCTTCTTCCATCTCCTTAGTGAGCTCTTCCTCCTCTTGCTCCCCGTGGCCAGGCCTGTGCCCCGTCTCCACCTCTGCAGCCCTCGTCACGCTCTGTCAGAACCCAGATCCCAGATGCTCCACTAACTCTGGCATTGTGTGTCCCTCTCCCCGGCTAGGTCGTGCGCTTCTTGTATCCTAGTAGTGGCTAGAGGCTCAAGAGCAGATGGTCAGTTAACGCAATCCATCTTTATGGGGCCAGTGAATTCAGGAGTTATGGAAGATCTGCTTTCTCTGTTCATTCTTCCCTGACTAAACAAATCCAGCCCCTGAGGACACCCGGCACACCCTGAATCAGATACTCTCTTTATTCCAAAATCTTCTAGAAAGTTAAACTTCCTGCCTCCTGAAGCCACCCGTCCCATCTGTGACCTGGTCCACAGTGCTATTAGGCTGGAATGGGCCCCACCGGCCCTGGTGCTGCCGTGGACAGTGGCCCAGCACAGCCACTGCAACACACGGAGGCTCCACCTTCCTAAGGCCTCTCACTCCCAAGCTCCTGGGACAGGTCCTCGTGTCTCCACCACCTAATGTCACGGAGCAAGACGATGGACTCTCTCAAACCCTATCTATACAGTGTGACATGGCAGTAGGCACAGGGCCCAGTCTCTGGAAGACAGGATTTGTCTTACAATGCCTTGTTCTGCACATCTGAAGAACCTGCTCACACCAGGAAGCCACACCCCACCCCTCACCCCCCTGCAGTGTGCGCAGACATCTTTCTTCTCCCAGCTCAACCGACCACAACTTCATCTACTCTTTGAGGTCATTTTTCCAAGTGCCATCCACATAGTTCCCTCCTTCCCAAAGGATGAGATCCCTGACTGAACCCTCTAACCCAGACCACATCCTACTGGGTTTCTGAAAACACCTCAGTCCCAGCTTCTGGGGGGCACTGAGCCTGCGTCCCTGCAATACGGAAGAGGGGGTCTCCCACACATCAGCAGCAAATGTCTGTGGAACACAGTCATCGGGCCCCACATACTTCGAACTTAATGTTAAAACAAACAGCAGACCACTCGGCTAGCTGACGCGGGAGCTCCCCACCCCCGCCCCACGGCCTGCTGGTGGGAGGACCGGCGCTGCTGCCTGCGGCTCCAGGGCCTGCGTGTCCACTTCTGAGCGGCGCATGCTCTGTGCTCCTGCCCCCACAAAGGCGACTCCCTTCAAACAACGAAGGAACACAAGCGGCCCCCTCGTCTGTATGTTATCGTGACTGAGCTTAGAAGTTCAATTGCCAGTGCTTCTTCAAGATTTTTGAGGAGGAAAGCATTCACATACCGCACGAAGACAACAATTTCACTTGCTATAAAAACACCAACGCTGCTGCTTTCAGAACAAAAGCTTTATCGTCAGGTGGTAACAACATTCTTACCAGATTATCGAGCATCCGCATGAGGGCTTCAAACTCCTGCTCGCCAATCTGCCACTTGGGAGGTGAGCTGGTGCCCTCCCCTGCCGGGGACTCCGGGGAACGGGATTTGGCTTTGTACTTGCCAGGATCCAGGAGGACTAAGTTGTCCGGCCCTCCTGCGCTGGCCAGAGTTCGAACCTTTTCCAAAACAAGCAGATAGTACAGTTTGAGTTTCTTACCGAGGGCAAAAGGATCAGATCGGATGACAAGAGAACAGAAACAGAAACATAGGTCTCAGAAGAAACCAAGTCATGAGAGTGTAAGAATAAAAACTGAAGGATGGACAGACTATCCACACACAAAGTCATTTTCAGAAGTTCTTCTTTAGCAAAACAAAGATACAGGGCGCTCATGCTTGGAGAAGAACTGGGGAAACAAAGCCCCTTTCAAGGCTCTATGAAGGAGCCTGGGGACTGCGTGCTGCCTAGATGCAGTCAAGGGACCAGAGGGGAAAGCACAGACTTGGGGTTTCATGAACACAGCTGGCTCGGTGGCCCCCGGGCAAGTCTCTCCCTCTCTGTACCTGCCTCTCCCCACGAACAGTGCCATGAGGGGGGCAAATGAAATAAGATGTAAATAAGGCAACTGATACCGGGGTTGGCACACACTAGCACTCCATAAATGGTAGTGACTTCTGTATTTGAATAGCAAAAACTGGAAATGAAAAGCCCAGTAATCATTCACCAACTTAAATCAGTGAAATGGCATTTGCTCTGGTCAGGTCTCAAATCCACTAGCTCATCTTGGGCAAAATTATGCAAAGACTCATTCCTATTAAACAAGTATCAAAAACCGACAAGAACCTTGCAAACGCCTAAATAAGCCGAAGCCTGCAGAGAGGGACCGCCACCTACCTGGATCTCACACGCGACCACCAGGTTATGGATGTAGTAGAAGGCCTCCTCAACGCTCCCTCCGACGGACACGAGCCCATGATTCCGGAGAATAAGAACCTGCGGGGAGATGCGAGAGCTCGAGGGAGCTAGGCCAGAAGACAGCTACTTGGACTTTTTTCTTCTTTCCTCTACAATTTAAATACCAGATTAGATGCCTACTGACCTTGCTTTTAGGCCCCAAATTTTTCTGAATTAATACTTTTTCCTCCTCCTCAACCAGAATCCCATGATAATCATGGTAAGCCACTTCTCCAAGGGAAAGCGCCTCTGGGGAGATTGGCAAGAGGCCACATTTCATCGCAGAGACCTAGAGAACAACCAGTCACCATGAATGAAGACAAATTGAGAGTCACACCTTGATGCAGCAAACACTTTCCTCAAAGAACTAAAAAGGGGAACATATTTTGTTCTCTTCTCAGAAATAAATGAACCTATGAACTTAAGATGAACTTTACTTCTGGGGCTTACTACCGACGTACACTTAAAAATCAAAGGCCTCTCGATGCTGGCAGAGCCTCAAAAGAAATCCCACATCTTTCTGGACTTCTCCTACACTGATCGTAACACTGTTCGAGTTCAGGCTTCCTGGCAAGATGAGCCCAGGCCCTCCTGCAAGGGGAGACAGGGGCTCCCTCTGAGTGAGCTGTGACCCTGCAAAGAGAGGGTTTGGACATGCTGTAAGGTTCTGACCCATCTGTCATCTCAGGTTGTAGGGGAGACCGAAACCTGAAATGCAGATAAAAGCCAATTTCTGAAGTTTAGAATAATTACGCTGTGTGATTTCTCTTCTATTGCAATAAAACAATCTTAAGTGTTCATAAAGACCTTAAGTTTCCTTAATGCTCCCAAACTGACTTTGGAACGTGCTAACTTTGAAGGTTTTCTACCTAGACTAACAGGCTCTGAAGATTCCAGAGTAGCCACAAGTGCCACAACTGCACACAAGAGTTCATCTAAAAGACGCCACCTCGAGAAAGGCGATGCCACGTTTAATCCGTCTCACAGCAACAGCCTTCCTAGGAGAAGTGATTTCCAGGTGAAGTGATTTGGCACGTTTCAAAACAAATTACACAGTAAGCTGTTTGTAACCGTGTTTCTAAAGGTACCGTGCACTAATGGTTCGTTAAAATGCATGGACTTTTTGTGGATGGAAGAGCACACTTTTTTTTAGGAAATTTTTCAGAAAATGATAGATCTAATAAAACTCTTACGTTGACATCCAGAACCACATGTTCAAAGTAAAACAACTAAGCCAGATAGAACATTCATCAAAACAATCCAACATGCATGACATGGAAACATCACTGAAAAATCAGCATTAGTGAATCCATGAGGTTCTGTGTGGTACGAATAAGCCCAGAGAGTCATTAGAGTACACAACTGGTGATAAAAAGCCACTGCTGGAGAGTGGTAGTGTTTCACTATCACATGACCGCACCAACAACCAGAATGGGCATGTTCAGGCTGGGGGGTCTGGCCTGTGGGCAGCAGAGGGGCCCGGGTGTCTGGGCAGGGCGGGCTCTGGGGAAGCTCCGGGCTCGAGGCCAGGTCTCTTAATAGCCTACAAGGTCTGTGCCTCCATCTTGTAGCAGCCGTTCCTCCTGTCCTTCCTACATGATCCAGCCGGGCATCTGCTGGCTGCAGGCAGACATCTAAGGGCTTCTAGACTTCGACCTCCCCTTCTCACGCCTGGCACCCCAGGGGTGGTCAGCAGGCCCAGGTCTCCTGCATCCCACTAGCACTTCCCTGAGCCCACCGCACCCTCCTCCTGCAGCTTGTCTGGGCCCCTCCCTCCCCACCCTCTTCACGGACCAGGTTACAGGCCCTCCCTCTGCAGCTCCCAGCGGTCTTCCACACACTGAAGTCTAACCTCAGCCTCAACGGGCTCCGTTAAGTCTAATGGACACTTTCAGATTCACACAGATTCTCCAAAACTAGAGAGCGTATGGACCCCTTAAAAGGAAAAAAAACCTTTTAAGAAAGTCAAACTTAGGGGCGCCTGGGTGGCTCAGTCACTGGGCGTCTGCCTTCGGCTTGGGTCATGATCCTGGGGTCCTGGGATCGAGCCCCGCATCGGGCTCCCTGCTCTGCGGGAAAGCCTGCTTTTCCCTCTCCCACTCCCCCTGCTTGTGTTCCCTCTCTCGCTGTGTCTCTCTCTGTCAAATAAATAAAATCTTAAAAAAAAAAAAAAAAAGTCAAACTTAAGGCAAAGACCTGTTTCGCTCTACCAAACTCGGCTTCTTGACTTGTTGCCTCGAGAGAGCACAACTGTGAGGACATGTGAAGCGCCCCTCACTATACAGCTTTACACCCCGAGTCGCTAGGAGAGCAACGCACTCACCGCAGCCCCTGCTGGCGTGTGCATGTGCACCACACACTTGACGTCTGGTCGTGCGGCGTAAATGGCAGAGTGTAACACAAAGCCAGCCTGGTTGACTCCTAGGTTAGTACTTCCACGATCTACTATTTCTCCTTGTATATTGACTTTAACCTGAAAATAAGCAAAAAAAAAAATTTAAGATCTCAAGAGGATTTCAAATGATCCTTCGTAGAAATTATTTCAGCCAAAGTGTAAAGTGTTTATAACTAATTCTAAAGCTTTTATTCTGAGTTTATCACACAAAACATATACTTTGTCCCCTTTCTTGGGTTCTCTATGTCTCATGGGATTGAAAGGTGTTTAATTATCCACGATGACCTATACATACGTGACCCCCAAGAGGAAACGGATATTCTTACCAAACTGGATGCAGTCACTTCACTGTAGAGAAGTCCAAAGGGAACAACGAGGAAATGTTCCTGCTCAGAGCTCACTCTGCTCTGTAAGGGAAATTGCTGAGTCAGCTCAAAAATCCAAGTGAAATTATTTGCATCTCTTTCCATCCACAAACTCACAGGTCTATTGGGCGCATTCTGTGAGCTACACAGGAAAGCCCGTAAGTACAGCGTCTGACATGGAATTAGGAGGGACTGGAAGCTTCCGTCATCACCCTGCAGTAACTTCTCAGGGATATGAAGTGCATCTTGGTCGCATTCGTGACAACTGACTTCATAAAGAAGAAACCTAGTGGCTACCAAGCCAGCACCACACGCAGAAAGATACCACCCCTCAGGTGTATCAGAGTGAAAACCAAAACTCACTTTTGCTGAAATGGATTTGGTCTTGAGTGCTCAAAACCGGCAGGCTAGTGAACAACCCTAACAAGGACAAACAACAGAGAGCTCTTCCCTATGGCCTGATGGATTTCTAAAGCTCTCAACCGCACTCCACCATCAGGCCCCTGGTCGGTCTGCTCCTTCCTCGAAGGCTTTCTTTCTACAATTCATTCAGTACTGATATGGCACACGCTACGTACCTGTGTTAAATGCTCATAATACCACAGGAAAAAAGAATCCTGCCCTCTGAAAACTCAGTTTAGCTTTTACGATGATCTTGGGAGACTCAAACAATTTCCCAATGCCATCGTATTGGAATGCGTTCACTGCTGGGCTAAGAACTCCAACGGGGACGAGGCAGGTGGTGGGTAGTGTTTGTGGGAAAGGACTTACGGCGTTTAGCCCAACTTCCTACCCCATGTAGTGAATTCTGTAGTAGCTGAACAGAAGCACACATGGGGTCTGCTGGGGCAGGTGTCATGTTGGGCACCAAGTCCTCACTTGGCCTCCTCGCTTCTTCATTCAGCAAACAGCCACTGACCGCCAGCTCCATCACAGCGGCTGGGGTACAGACGGAAATAACGCTAGAGACCTGGCCATCAAACGTTCTCTCTCACTGAGCAGAAACCTCTCTTCCTGAGTTTCTCATCACTCTTTCTAATATGCAGCACAGAACAAACCCAACTCCCCACTTCTACAATTTAGTTCTCAGACACCTGAAACTACCCAACCTCCTCATGTCACCATTGTGCTAAACTCACTTGAGTCCCCAAGTATAACATGACTCTGATCCACAATCACGTAAGAGCTTAGTTGGAATCCTAGCTCTGTCAAGTATGGGCTAGACCACTTTGGTGCCCTGCGTTCCTGGTCTCCCTGTCCTTACAGAGGGGATGATAAGGGCTCGTACTCAAAATAAGGCTCTCAGTAAACAGTGTCTCCCCACGAGCACTAGCAGTAGTACTACTACTAGCACTAGCAGTAGTAGGAGCGGCAGTGGTAATTCACGACCATGAACGAGCCTGTTCTAAATCCACCTCCGTGACACCCACTCTCTGCAAACCCCCACTTCCCTGTTCTCCTGGTTGTTTAAAAATGCACATGTGGTTTCCACCTTTCCCGAAAATGTTTTCCCATTAATGGTGAGTTAGCAAGGCTTATTTCTAAAGTCAGTTCTTGTACTTTAAAAAGCATACATCTTTTTAACTATCGAAAACCAAACTACACAATTGTCCCAATTCCCAAGTTGGGTCAAAACAGAAAAACAAGGCATTCCTTTGTGTATTTACTGGTTGGAATAAAAAAAAAAGGTTGGAAATAAGGAAAAATTAAACATCAGATATTTTTACTTACTTTAACAGTTTTTATCTTGCCACAACGTATAAAGAGTGTTCAGAGGGCAGGAGCGCAATTTAAGTATAACAATAAATCAAACACCCTCTAGCACCCCGGAAGCTCGTCTCTTCCCTGTTCCCCAGAGGTAACCACTATCCTGAATTATATGTTAAGCATCTTCTTCCTTGACTTTACAGTTTTACCTAATACATACTCATCCCGAAGGCATATCTCGTTTAATTTTTATCTGTTTGTGAACCTCAAATAATTGGAATCATACTGTATTTTTCAGTGACATTTCTTCCCCAACATTATTTCTGAGATTCCTCCACATTATGATATGCATGGCCATCCTTTATTCATGGTCATTGCTGCACGGCGTCCACTGGATGAATATACAACAAATGTGCACGCTCTAATTTTACCCTTTATTTATTGTGTTTAAAGATTTTATTTACTTACTTGACAGAGAGAAGAGATCACAAGCATGGGGAGCAGGAGAGGGAGAAGCAGACTCCCCACTGAGCAGGGAGCCTGATGTGGGACTCGATCCCAGGACCCTAGGATCATGACCTGAGCCGAAAGCAACTGCTTAACCGGCCGACTAAGCCACTTAGGCACCCCTCAAATAAGTTTTTTAAACTTTTTTTAAAAAATAATAATTCTGGGGCACCTGGGTGGCTCAGTCAGTTGGGCATCTGCCTTCAGCTCAGTTCATGATCTCAGAGTCCTGGAATCGAGTCCTGCATTGGGCTCCCTGCTCAGCAGGGAGCCTGCTTCGCCCTCTCCCTCTACCTATCCCTCCCACTCATGCTCTCGCTCTCTCTCAAATAAATAAATATAATCTTTAAAAAAAATTCTGAATTTTTTGTGGATTTTGAAATTTTGAATTCTGAATTCTGGATTGATCTGTGGGTATAAATATATAACTTTCCAATTTCAACTTTTCAATCCAACTGTGTCGGCACCAATTACTGCCTAGTACACCCTTTCCCTGCTGATCCGCAATGCAGACTCTTCTTTGTCTCTGATTTCAGTACATGAGATCCAGTTCTGGGCTCTGTTCTGTCCCACTGGTCTGTCTCTTCCTTTGCCCGAAGCACACTATTTTTAATACTTTTTATATTTTATACTTTTATATTATATATATTTTATATATTTTATACTTTATAATATATAATATATTTTATATATTATATACTTTTATATTATATATATTTTATATTTATATATTTTTTATTTTATACTTTTTTTATTTTTAATATTTTTAATTACCACCACTTTATAAGGTGAGAGTCGGTAGGAAAAAACACTCCATACTTAGTTCGTCTTAGCTACTCTTGGACTTCTGTCTTTCAATAAATTTTACAAGCATGCTATCAGGTTCCACATTAAAAACCTACTACATAGCTTCTTGTTTCCTGATCTCTATATAGACCTTGTCCATACAGTCATCAACAGTATACATTTCATACTCTCTCATTTGTAATAATTACTTTTAATTTTCTCACATGGTCCCTGTAACTGTTGTTTATAGGATATACCATTCCCTCAAATTGATGTTAATAACTAGGCCACTTCTCATCTACTAGTAGACAGACTCGAATTTTATTATAAATAATGCTAACACTTTTTCTTCCCTGACTTAAGAGCCTAGCAGATCTAGGGGCACCTGGGTGGCACACTCGGCTGGGCATCTGGCTCTTGCTTTTGGCTCAGGTCATGATCTCAGGGTACTGGGATCAAGCCCTGAGACAGGCTTCCACTCAGCGCGGAGTCTGCTTCTCCCTCTCCCTCTGTCCCTCCTCTTGTCTCTCTTGCTCTCTCAAATAAAGAGGGGCACCTGGGTGGCTCAGTGGGTTAAAGCCTCTGCCTTCGGTTCAGGTCATGATCTTAGGGTCCTGGGATCAAGCCCCACATTGGGCTCCCTGCTCAGTGGGGAGCATGCTTCCTCCTCTCTCTCTGCCTACTTGTAATCTCTCTCTCTCTCTGTCAAATAAATAAATAAAATCTTAAAAAAAAACAAATAAAATAAATATCTTTAAAAAAGAGCCTAGCAAACCTAATTATTCTAATGGAAAAAGCTTAAAATATACAATTTTCTGAATCTGAAGCAAAAAAGGAGAAAGTTCTGGGGTACCTGAGTGGCTCACTTGGTTAAACATCTGACTCGTGATTTCATCTTGGGTCATGATCTCAGGGTTGTGAGATCAAACCTGCATCTGGCTCCGCGCTGGGTGTAGAGCCTGCCTGAGATTCTCTTTTTCTCTCCTTTTGCCACCGCCCCCACATGCACACATGTGCGCACACACGCATGCGCTCTCTCTCAATAAATCTTTAAAAAATAAAGGCAAAAGTACTAAATATAGGTGTGAAGTGAACAAGAGCAGAGGATATCGGCAAGTAAGTTTCCAACGGGCTGGTGCTACCCTCACTGAGTATCTTCTTGCACACCTGGCACCCCTCGTCTGTCCACAAGGGCTGCACGCCTGACGCCCCTCGTCTGTCCACAAGGGCTGGGCCCTCACGGTGCAGATTTTAAGGTCGCTCCCTGAAAATCAAAGACACCCGACACAGTATGCCTGGCAAAGATCTACACCACATCCCGGAAGCACAGTGCACTGGCCACAGAGGTGGGCTCCGGACCACGTCCCTGAGGTTTAGCCCTGCCCGGAGTCCACATTGGAGCTGAAGCAGGAGATTTAGAGATGGAAAGGCCTCAGCATCAGCTAAGTGCCACCACGGGGAAAAGTCCAGCTTGTGTGCTAACTGGGCCACCCTGGCTTCTGACACTCCCAAAGTTTCTGGAAACCTGACGCAATCTTAAGACAGAGATCCAATTCAGACAATCATCTCCAATCCTCTAATGCCTGCTAGCACTCTTAACTCCCCTCCGCAGAAACTCCCTAGCCCCTCTTTCAAAGAAAGGGCACAGTGACCTGTTAGCACTTTTTGGTTGCACTGACAAATACTGTTAATATTTATTTTCTGTTAAGAGTTTATATGATAACACTTAGATTGTAAAACAAAAAATGAATGCCATAAATGGTTTAAAAAAAAATAACAAAATTTTCTTCCTCAAAGATTCTCTAGTTCACAAGGTACAGGAACTATTTTTGTGCTTCAATATCTCTTTTACTCAGTATAAAGGCCACACAGATCATCTACAAGAGTGAACATTTAACTAATGTTTTAATCCTGCCAAGTCCTAAATAAAGGGGTAAAGGGTGGGAAAAGCAATTTCAGCAATTTAAACTTATTTAAACAGCATTCATAGTGGGACTACTGGTAAACAGCATCTTCAAAGCCCCAAAGAATGTGAAACTGTTAGTAAAGCCAAGGATTACATTTCTGATTGTGGATGTAACATTTTCATGGAACTAATTTTTAGCCAACCATTGAGCATTAACTCCCTACACAGAGCACTCTGTCAAGCAGGATCAGTCACAGATGCCAGCAATTCTCACGAAGGCGCCAGGGACAAAACTGGCAGGCTACATGGACCCTCCAACCAAGCATCACAAGGCACCACAGAGTTCCCGTTCGGTAATTTTTTTTTTAAGATTTTATTCATTCATTTGACAGAGACAGTGAGAGCAGGAACACAAGCAGGGGGAGTGGGAGAGGGAGAAGCAGGCTTCCTGAGGAGCAGGAAGCCCGATGCGGGGCTTGATCCCAGGACCCTGGGATCATGACCTGAGCTGAAGACAGACGCTTAACGACTGAGCCACCCAGATGCCCCCCTGTTCGGTATTTTTACTGAGGCCAGACTTCCGGTTGTTGTGCCTCTACAGAGGCACCCTTCACAGATATTCCTGTGAGTGGAGATGCTGGCAGACAAGCAAATGCAAAGTACGGATGATGGGAACTGCTTTGGGGAAAATGAAGCAGGTGTGCTGGGTGGAGGTCACATCCTACAGGCCTGACAGTGTGGATACAACAGGGCCAGGTTTGCATTCTGAAAAGTGAACTTTTAACGGCACCGTGGGGAAGAGACGGAGGGAAGGGTAACGCAGCATCTCCGGCAAAGATCCATCCCCCGTCCCAGAAGCAGAGAGCACTGTTCACGAAGGTGGGCTCCAGACCTCGCTCCTCCTTGGAGGCTTAGCACTGCCCACAGTCTACAATGGAGCAAACCTAGCACCACTACCTGTCCACATGTGAAAATCACCTACATGTGCGCTGGGAACGAAGAAAAGGGTAAAACAATCTAAGCGGCTGTTAACAGCAGTGGCCCCAGGGGAGGTGAGAGTACTGGCAGGACTGACTTCTTCCGTAGATATCCATGGGAGGTACACTTATTACTACAAGTAGGCACTGTATTAATAATTTGAAATATCCAATAACAGAAATTCAATGAAGAAACAGAGACTGGAACAAGTATAAAAATCAGAGAAGAGGTTATCTCAACAGAAGAGCAGAGAAGAAAACAGAAACCTGACAAGGCACTAGGAATCAAAGGTGCCAAGAGGGGGTAAAACTCCAACTGGGAAACAAGGTTTGGCTGCAGGTAGGAAGGAGGTGGTCAGGAGCTCCCACATGCTGTGTGACACACTGTGTGCTCATTTGCTAGGAGAAAAGAGGTCAGGACTTTCGAGGACAGTAGAGAGAGTAGAGAAACATAGTGGGCTGGCTAAATGAGACATCCTACAGTGCCAGGCAGCACTGGGGGTCCATCTGCAATTGGGGCTGCAGTCTAAGGAGAAAGCCAACAGGTTGTGTTGAGGCTTCCTGCAGCAGGGTCTGGTGCTCGGGGGCAGGGCGGGATAGCACAGTATTGGCTAAGGAGTGTCACAGACAGGATGCACCATGCTGGACCAAACAGGGAGGAAATAGGGGCCAGTGGCTTGGGATGCAGAAATGAAGAGCCAAAAAGGCAGGACTTATCTCACTCAATGATAGAACCCCAGAGCCAGAACAATGCTTGGTACAGAATCAGTATTTACAGCAGACACCAAGTAAATATTTACTCCAAGAAGAAAACAGAAGTCCTGATAATGTTAAAAATAGCTAAAACTGGAGTAGCTAAAGAAAAAACCATGAGATGGGCGCCTGGGTGGCTCAGTCGGTTAAGCGTCTGCCTTCGGCTCAGGTCACGATCGCAGGGTCCTGGGACAGAGTTCCATATCAGACTCCCTGCTCAGCGGGGAGTCTGCTTCTCCCTCTCCCTCTGCCTGCTGCTCCCTCTGCTTGTGCTCTCTCTGTCAAATAAATAAATAAAATCTTAAAAACAAAAAGCAAAAAACAAAAAAAACACAAAAAACTACGAGAAATAGAAGACTTGGGTCAGAACAGGAAAGAAAACAAACATCTTCATTCTTAGGTTTTTAGGCATAAAAAGATTTTTGGGAACTGCCTGTACCCTAGTTCCCCCTTATCTGTGGAAGAGACATTCCAAGACCCCAAGTGGATGCCAGAAACCACAGACATACCAAACCCGATATACGTGGTTTTCCCCACACCTACATACCTGTGATAAAGTCTAATTTACAAATTAGGCACAGCAAGAGATTAACAACAATAACGAGTGATAAATTAGAATAAGTAAAAAAATACACTACAATGAAAGTTGTGTGAATACGGTCTCTCTCTCTCTCAAAATGTGTTACTGCCCTGTGCTCACCCTTCTTCTTGTGATGATGTGAGGTGATCAAATGCCCCTGTGAGGAGACACAGGTAAGTGACATGGGCCTGTGATGCAGGGAACAGCTACCACTGACTTTCTGATGATACACCAGAAGCAGGGCCATGTGCTTCCAGACTAGCTGACTGCATGTTTAACTGCAGCCGCAGAAAGCGAAACCCCAGGTTAACAGGGGACCACTATACTTTGGTAAACGCTCATTTATTAGGTTAGCATGCAAGACATGAATTTTAAAGAACTACTGTCTTTGTAATTTTTAATGCAAACTACATAATTCTCAGATGATTATACTCTGTAGTCAGAAATGAGAAAGAAGGTGTTCCAAGATTGACTTCAGCTCAGTCGACTCTCCTCTTTTCCTAAACGGGACGAGGTGGTGCCAGACACGTAATATTTCATTTATCACTAGTTACTACCCCATCTAATACTCACTGTGATATGATTGTAGATAAGCTGAGACCATCCAAAGAGATCTGCCAGCCGGTAAAATGCTGCCAACTTACACCGCAGTAATTTCTCCCCTTTGTCATAGGCAATCGAATCAGATCCTCTCAGGTCATTCACAGGAGTCACCATACCAAGACCTGAAATAGAAAAGAAACAAACTCAAACACTTACTATTTCTTATGAAATATAAAACAAGTAATAATGATCCTGAGAGGGCGCCTGGGTGGCTCAGTGGGTTAAAGCCTCTGCCTTCAGCTCAGGTCATGATCTCAGGGTCCTGGGATCGAGGCCCACATCGGGCTCCCTGCTCGGCGGGGAGCCTGCTTCCCCCTCTCTCTCTGCCTGCCTCTCTGCCTCCTTGTGATCTCTCTCTCTGTGTCAAATAAATAAATAAAATCTTTAAAAAAAAATAATGATCCTGAGATACTAATTTTCCACCCTGGGCTGTGAAATAAGTCTCAAAAAACTTCAGAGACTATTTCATAAAGATCATGTTCTCCAACATTAATACAATTAAGTTAGAAATCAAGAACAAAAATGGCAGTAAAATTTGTGGGATGCAGTACAGCAATGCTCAAGAAAACTTAAAATAGTAAACATATGTATTAGAAAAGAAGAGGCTGCCTGGGTGGCTCAAGTCCATTAAGCGTCTGCCTTCGGCTCAGGTCCTGATCTCAGGGGTCCTGGGATCAAGTCCCACATCAGGCTCCCTGCTCAGTGGGGAGTCTGCTTCTCCCTCTCCCCCTCTCCCCTGCTCATGTACTCTCTCTCTCAAATGAATAAATAAAGTCTTTTAAAAAAAAAAGTTTTTAAAAAAATGACCTAGGTTTCACCTTACGAAACTAAAAAAAAAGGAAAACTAAATCCAAAAATAATAATGAAAAAAAGAATAAGAAGGAAAAAGGAGATATCAGTCAAACAGAAAAATAACAGAGGGCACCTGGGTGGTGCTGTCGGTTAGGCATCAGGCTCAGGTCCTGATGTCAGGGTAATGGGATACAGCCATACATTGAGCTCCGTGCTCAGTGGGGAGTCTGCTGGAGATTCTCTTTCCCTCTGCCTCTGCCTACCCCACCACACATACATTTGCTCATGTTCACTCTCTCAAGAATAAATAAGTCTTTAAAGAAAGAAAATGAATAGAGGAAAAGAGATTTAATCTTGAGAGGATTAAAAACAAATAATGAAATAAAAGAAAATGAAACACAAAATGAATGAAATGAAACAAAAGACACCTCTAGGCAGACTCCAACAAAACACAGCAGAGGCAGAAGTCACCAGTATGAAGCAATGGAGAGGGGATATTACTACATACCCTACAGACATTAAAAGGATAGTAACAGGATAGTATGGACAACTATACCAACACATTTTAATTTACACGAAACAGACAAAATCCTAGAAAGACACAAGCTACCAAAGCTCACTCCAGAAGAAACAGACATCCTGAATAGCCCTGTTTCCATTAAGCTGAATTTGCAGTTAAAAACGTTTCCATGAAGAAAACTCCCGGCCCAGGTGTGCTCTGGGTGTCTCAGTGGGTTAAGCATCCCTCTCTTGATTTCAGCTTGGGTTGTGATCTCAGGGTTGCGGGATCAAGCCCCACACGGGATTCTGTGCTCAGGGCAGAGTCTGCTTGGTATTCTTTCCCTCTTCTTCTCCCTCCCACTTAGCCCCTCCCCACTCTTGCAGGAGCTCCCTCTCTCTAAAACAAACAAACAAACAAACAAACAAATAAAGTCTTTTAAAAAAAAGAAAGAAAGGAAACTCCAGGCCCAGATGACATCACTGTGAATTCTACCACATATATAAGTAAAAAAATACCAATTCTATACAAACTCTTCTCAAAAGTTCTACACAAACTATTCCAGAAACATTTTCCAGTTCACTCTATCAGGCCCAGCATCACCTTGAGATCAAAACCATACAAAGACATTGTGTTACATGACATCACAAGAAAAAAAAAAAAAAAACAATGTATCTCTCATGAACGCAGACTAAAAATCACTTAACAAAATTTTAGCAAATAGTCCAGCAATAAATAGACAAACACATCATGATGGAGGTAAAAGGGGATTATCTCAGGCATACAAAATTGGTTCAGCATTCAAAAAGCAATAAATATAATTCATTATATTAAACTAAAGAAGAAAAACCATGAGATCATTTTAATAGCTACAGAAAGAGCATTTCATAAAATTCAACATACATTTAGGATACAAGCTCTCCACAAATTAGGAATAGAAGGTAATGTCCTCAACTTGATAAGGGACCTGTACAAAAAATCTACCACAAACATCAAGCATAATGATGAATGACTGAATGTTTCTCTGCCAAAATCAGGAAGTATGCAATGATGTACACTCTGGCATTGTTACTGAATACTAGAGATTCTCACCCATGCAATAAGGCAAGAAAAAGGAAAACAAACAAGCAAAAACATACATACAGGGAAGGAAATGGGGGAAAAATAGTATTTGCATGACTCCTCATTACATTGCTAGATTTGAATCTTTTCTTGTTAATTATAAACTAAAGCATACAGAAAAATACAGAGAACAATACAAAAAACCACCTATTATCTTGATTTAACATAAGTCATTTACTTTAATCTTTAATTCTTAAAAACTGTTTTTTAGAAGATTTTCAGAAGATGGTAGCAGTTAGAGTATAGTTTTTGAATCTTATTACATCTCTATCCCAACACTGCACAAAAAAATTAGCTAGACAAACTAAGATAGCAAAGCCCAAACCTAAGGGTGGTATCTATAACACTAGGTAATAAGGTACAACCATAAAAGAGAAAATATAATTGGGTAGGCTTGACACAGAGTGTAAGACATCATCTCGTAGGAGGAAGCAGAAGGAACCATAGACCATTTGCCAAACTCCCAAAAGAACCATCAGGAACTCACTACAATAAGCTTAGAGGGCCAATTTGAGAATAGCACCTGAAACCAGGAGTTCTGCACACTTAAATCCTTAAAAAATTTTCCAAACTAGCCATTTAAAATTGACTTTCAGGACAAAGTCTCAGACTAAGAAATTTGTGGTAATTAGAAACCAAACAGACTAACAAAGAACTATAAGAAAACAGAGGTGAAGAAACCAGATAAAAGTAAGGAAGGGGAACAGAACCCAATTGCCTCAATAAACTGCCATATTTTTTGGCACTTCACAAACACAACGGAAGAGGGAGCTCTAGAGCCATGACATTAGAAAAACTTTTCTGAGGGCACCTGGGTGGCTCAGTCCTTAAGCTTCTGCCTTGGGCCCAGGTCACGATCCCAGGGTCCTGGGACTGGGCTCCAGCACTAGACTCTGTGGGCAGTCTGCTCGTCCTTCTCCCTCTTCCTCTCCCTCCCTCCCCCTGCTTGTGCTCTCCCTGTAAAATAAATAAATAAAAATCTTTTTAAAAAAATTAACAGAAAAATATCATGATCAAATACCATACAAAAATTATATCGAGAAAAAAGAGAATCACATCCCTACAGATAATGAAAACACACAAGAAAGACATGTCCACAAAACAGATGAAAACTATAACCTGTTACTTCATAACACAGTAAAGATATTAAGAAAAAAATAAAAGATACAAAAAAATTAAATATAGGGGTGCCTGGGAGGCTCAGTGGGTTAAGCCTCTGCCTTCAGCTCAGGTCATGATCTCAGGGTCCTGGGATCGAGCCCCGCATCGGGCTCTCTGCTCAGCAGGGAGCCTGCTTCCTCCCTTCTCTCTCTCTGCCTGCCTCTCTGCCTACTTGTAATCTCTCTCTCTCTGTCAAATAAATAAATAAAATCTTTTAAAAAAATTAAATATAATTAGAAAAACTCAGAAATAAGGGCTAGAAAAAAGGAATTAAATATAAGTGAAAAAAATTTTTAAATATTAAATTCAAAGTAGGGAAAAGAATGTAAAGAAGAGAATTTTTTTAAATCATAAAGAAATGAAGCAATAAACAGGACGTGAGAATAAGTGACAGTCAAGGAAGACAAACCTCAACTCGCACACAACAGCATCTGGGCCGCAGGAAACAAAAGGGAATAGGATAAACACTAAACCCATTCAACGTTGCTGTAATACAGAAGATCTGGAGGAACAAGTCATCTGGGAAAACTAACTCAGGATCACTGAAGCTAAGACATATTCTGGTAAAACTCCTCGTCTCTAAAGAAAAAGAAAAGTACTCTGAACATCCAGGAAAAGAGACCAAGTCACTTTCATGGAAAGATTATCTTCAATTTTAATAGCAGTGCTTTGAGCCAGAAGAAAATTATTTAAGATACATAAAATAAAAAATGTGAGTCTAGGGTCTAGCGAACCAAGCCAAATTCATACTGGCATATAAAGGCCGCAGTATGCAAGAACTCAGAGTACTGCTTCCACAAGCACTTTCTGAGAAGGCTCCTACAGAAGGTACTTCAGACAAGCAAAATGACTAGGAGGACACGGATATGAGGACAGTGGTGAGCATTAAATATATATTTATTGCAGAATTAAGTTATCAGTTATAATCTTAGATGGGTGTTGTGAGACGGAGATCACACTGTGTCATGGTGACACGCTGACAACACAGAATGTAACTATTTTCAATCATGAAAAGGGAACATACGGTTGGCAGAGTATCCCTATTGTGTGTGATATATGGGAAAACAGATGAGTGGTCATGTAATATTCTGGTTTTGTTATTCCTGTTGTCCTTAAAAACCAGAATTTTTGTTGTGGAAGAGAAGAAAATAAGTGTTAGAGGAGATCAGGTATAAACCCCTTAGTACTGAATTTGAAATGGAATTATAATTCCACTACATACTTAAAATTCCAACGTTCCAACATTGTGCCATATAATTCACAGGGTGATAACATATCTCCTAGCTCTACCACTAAAAAGGCCTAGAAATAATGACTAACCCACCTCATTGCTACTATACCCAGCAATGTACCCATTGCTATGGTACCCAGACCAATTTCCATTTCCCACAAAAAGAAATAAAGATTTCTTTTTGAAACGGCCAATTCCAGACCTGGGGCAGGAAATAAACCTGGTGAGCCTAGAACATCTCCTCATGCGGGATGGCTTGGAAGGTCAAAGACTACTAGGCTCATGGGTCAACGTGGAGGAACCTCCACTGATCGGAAAGGATAACTGCAATGTTCTGAAACACAATAAATACACTGAAATCTATGCGTTCAAAATAACACTAAAAAATAATAACTGGTTACCTTAGAAACAATGACAGAAAACCAATTTATTTTTTTTTTAAGATTTTATTTATTCATTTGACACAGAGAGAGAGATTACAAGTATGCAGAAAGGCAGGCAGAGAGAGAGGAGAGAGGAGGAAGCAGGCTCCCTGCTGAGCAGAGAGCCCGATGTGGTCCTCAATCCCAGCACCCTGGGATCATGACCTGAGCCGAAGGCAGCGGCTTTAACCCACTGAGCCACCCAGGCGCCCGAAAACCAATTTATTTTGAAAAGGGTTACCTTTCCCATACAAACCATACCACTGGGTAACCAAAAAAAGTTGAGAGGAAGCTCCTTTTCTTGTGTGCATGCCTGATTCCTTTTCTTTTTTCTTTTAAGATTTTATTTAGTTGAGAAAGAGAGGGAAAGCGAGAGAGAGAGAGAGAGAGAGAGAGAGAGAGCGTGCACTACCAGGATGGAGGAGCAGAGGAAGAGGGAGAAACATACTGAGCAGGAAGCTCGGACAATGGACAACACAGGGCTCTATCCCCGGACCCGGGGACCATGACCTGAGCTGAAGGCAGACGCTTCACCGACTGAGCCACGCAGGTGCCCCATGCCTGATTTCAATAGATGACACTGAGGAAACCGCTTCACAGTGTGTGAAACTCCAACCCAGGAACAGATCATCTACAAATAGTTTAGCAAGAGGTTCCCCTAAAACATGCAGTGAGTGATGGGGAAGGGGGTGGCCCCTTTCCAGCCATGTCCCATTTCCAGGGAAGTTTCTCTTTATAAAAATAGTCTAGTTAAATAAATACAAAGGAGGAATGATGACATTAAAATCTCCATCTTGGAAACTTTATTAAATTAATGGACCTCCATATTGAGAATCAACGGCTGCTAACAATGCAAAAAGAAATCACCAGACTATGTACCTACTGACAGAACACAGAACCACCTACAGAGAGTAGGCTTCGCCAAAAAAACTGAATCCAAACACAGCCAAGCATCTAGATCCAACTACGAACTTGCTGTAAACACAGAAGACAGAAATACCCTGGAGATGAAATCAGCAAAATTAGACTGTAGCAAATTCTACAGATCAACAAACCCATTTTATTATTTTTTTTAAGATTTTATTTATTTATTTGTCATAGAGAGAGAGAGAGCACAATCAGGAGGAACAGCAGGCAAAGGGAGAAGCAGGCTCCCCGCTGAGCAAGGAGCCTGATGCAGGACTTGACCCTGGGATTATGACCTGAGTCAAAGGCAGACACTTAATCGACTGAGCCACCTAGGCATCCCTATTTTTTTTTTTAAGATTTATTTATTTATTTGAGAGAGAGACAGCACACGTGCAAGTGCAAGCAGGGGGACAGCCAGAGGGGAAGAGAGAGAGAGAGTACCAAGCAGTCTCCTCACTGAGCAAGGAGCTTGATCACAATTCTGAGATCATGACCTCAGCCAAAATCAAGAGTTGGATGCTCAACCAACCTAGCCACCCACGCACCCCTCCTCATTACACTTTAAGTTTAAAGAAAATGGGTTTGGGGAGCCTGGGTGGTTTACTTGGTTGGGCGTCTGACTCTTGGTTTCGGCTCAGGTCATGATCTCCGGGTCGTGAGACTCAGCCCTACATCGGGCTCTGAGCTCAGCGGGGAATCTGCTTGAGAGCCTCTCCCTCTCCCTCTGCCTTTCCCCCTTCCCGCACATGTGTACCTGCCCTCTCTAAAAATAAATAAATAATAAATCTTAAAAAGAGATAAAGGAGTAAATTGTAGCCTGAAAAAGGCTGAAGAGACAGTACTAAAAATAGACAAAAACTAAACCCTAGTATTTAGGGACGACCATTTGGGCAATAAAACCATAAAGAAAAGCAAGGCAGTGGTTACAAGTCAAGAGAGAGGTTCCTGGGATGCCTGCCTGGCTCAGCTGACAGAAAGTGTAACTCTTGATCTCCAGGTTGTGAGTTTGAACCCTACATTGGGTGTAGCGAATACTTCAAAGTAAAATTAATAGATCTATGTACTGAGCATCAATGGCTGCTAACAATGCCTGGATGGCTCAGTCAGTTAAGCATCTGACTTCAGCTCGGATTTGATCTCAGGGTCTTAGGATCAAGCCCCGCACTGAGGCTCCCTGCTCAGTGGGGAGTCTGCTGCTCCCTCTGCTTCTCCCCCTGCTTGTGTTTGCTCCCTCAAATAAATAGAATCTATTAAAAATTAGGGCGCCTGGGTGGCTCAGTGGGTTAAAGCCTCTGCTTTCGGCTCAGGTCATGATCTCAATGTTCTGGGATCGAGGCCCGCATCGGGCTCTCTGCTCGGCAGGGAGCCTGCTTCCTCCTCTCCCTGTCTCTCTGCCTGCCTCTCTGCCTACTTGTAATCTCTCTCTGTCAAATAAATAAAATCTTTTTTAAAAAATTAGTAATTTTTTAAAATAAAATAAAATCTTTTTTTTTTTTTAAGATTTTATTTATTTATTTGACACAGAGAGAGAGATTACAAGTAGGCAGAGAGGCAGGCAGAGAGACAGGGAGAGAAGGAAGCAGGCTCCCTGCCGAGCAGAGAGCCCGATG
>LNAC01000189.1:4781700-4824622 GCA_002007465.1 Ailurus styani
TTTAAAAAAAAAAAAAAAAAAAAAAAGGGAAGCCATCTAGGCACACCTGGGGTGGCTCGGTCATTAAGCGTCTACCTCCAGCTCAGGTCGTGATCCCAGGATCCTGAGACTGAGCCCCGCATCAGACTCCCTGCTCAGTGGGGAGCCAGCTTCTCCCTCCTCCTCTCTCCCTCTGTGCGCACTCTCCCTCTCAAATAAATAAATAAAATCTTTAAGAAAAAATAAAAATAAATTTTAAACAAGGGAGCCCTCTACATTCAAGACATTTTCAAACTTACAGCCTTTCACTATAACTAAAACATTAATTTTCAAAAAATTCAATTTCATGTATTACAATGTACACCCATCTATTTCACATGAAAACAGGAAATGTAGCCTACAAAGCGAAAGAACGTGTAGGCAGAGTCAGAAACTACTCACTCATGTTCAAGGCCGCCATCCCCCCTTGCGGAGCTGCGGGATAGACGTTCGGTACGTTCGCGGTCATGAAATCTGCAATCTGCTGTAGTGCCAACAGGCCTGTGGGGTTCTTTCCCTTCTTAAACTGTTCCTGTATCATCGATTCCAACTCTTCACAGAAAGCCTAATAAAAGGCAAATTAGAACAGTGAGATACTATTTCTCTTCCACGCCTTGGGAAGACAGAGGTAACTATCACACAGACTGCCTTTTTGTTTATTTTCATTCAGGACTAGAAAAGCAAATGGACATTCTTGTGTATTACTACTAGGAGCATCAATTGCTACATTATTTCTAGAAAGTAATGTAAACAATACAAAAGCTTAAAAATCTGAACATTCTATTGCTAATAATCTTTTCGAAAGAAATAATCAGGGATATGCTCAAAGATGAATTCAGGTGGATGCTCATTCCAGCAGGACTGACAGAAGGGAAGCAAGTAACAGTCGACATATCAAAACAGTAGAAAACTGATGACCATGGGTCCACCGTATGATGAACACGGTCCATCTATGCACATGGTCAACATGAAAGGCTGAGAAAAACTACATGACATAAAATGGCTCTTGATATATTTTTGATTGTGAAATGGTTGTAAAGCAACAGAATCAGTGGTAAGAGTGAATACATATCTAAACACAGAAGACGAAACTAAATACATCCAAATGTTTACCATAATTATCTTAGTAATGGAATTATTAGCAATTTTCATGTTCTACTTTGTGCTTCTCAGTATTTTCTTCAGAAGAGATATTTTCTCCAAATAGATTCTCTTAATTATTTTTTAAAAGTTGAAAAGGAGATCCTAAAACATTTGTCCTTTATCAAATAATCCTAAATTTTTTAAAGAGATCCTAAATTAGGCAAAAGGATTAAGATGGAGATTTTAATATAAAGTCACTACTGAAACAATACAGGTTAATTTATAGCTTTGCTTTCCCAAACCGTATTGAAATAATTTTTCACATATCCTATAAAGAAATATCTTAACAGGGGTGCCTGCGTGGCTCAGTCGTTAAGTGTCTGCCTTCGGCTTGGGTCATGATCCCAGGATCCCAGGATCGAGCCCCGAACAGGGTGCTCTGTTCAGCAGGAAGCCTGCTTCTCCCTCTCCCACTCCCCCTGCTTGTGTTCCCTCTCTTGCTGTGTCTCTGTCAAATAAATAAATAAAATCTTAAAAAAAAAAAAGAAATATCAAATAAATACTATTATACTATTTAATATGAAAACGTGAGCTCGGGATGCCTGGGTGGCTCAATTGGTTAAGCGTCTGCCTTCAGCTCGGGTCATGATCCCGGGGTCCTGGGACTGAGTCGGGCTCCTTGCTCAGTGGGGAATCTGCTTCTCCCTTGCTCTGCCTGCTCTGCTTGCTGCTCCCCGCTTGTGTTCTCTCTCTTGCTGACAAATAAATAAAATCTTTAAAAAAAAAAAAAGAAAGAAAGAAAAGAAAAGAAAATGTGAGCTCACTGAATGAACACCCACATCTGATTATAAACAGTATCAGGGTTTCTGGATGATTCCATATTCCACTTCTCGTTTTTCACTGCTTGAAGGAAAAGCTGAAAAACATAATGCCCAGGGACAGTCCAAGGACAGCTATCACTTGCAGGAAGTAAGCAATACATGTATTACATTTAATACAACGGTATAAAAGGATGTAAGGAACCAAGAGTGGCTGGAGGAACCCCTGTTTACCATATGACAAATGATGTCATAGATCACATCCCGTGGGAGTCAAGGAAGGAAGGGAAAGCTAACAGGGGCTTTGACTGCAAAGAAGAAATGAATCAACAAAACACAGTCATTCAGCCATCTTTGGTATCAACGCCAAAGGCAATGATCTAAACAGATATGCAGACACAGGATAAAGGGATACAGACAGATGCAGAGAGACTCCCTAAAGGTCACAGAGCGGGCGCCTGGGTGGCTCAGTGGGTTAAAGCCTCTGCCTTCAGCTCAGGTCATGATCTCAGGGTCCTGGGATCGAGGCCCACATCGGGCTCTCTGCTCAGCGGAGAGCCTGCTTCCCCCTCTCCCTCTGCCTGCCTCTCTGCCTACTTGTGATCTCTCTCTCTGTGTCAAATAAATAAAATCTTTTAAAAACTAAATAAAGGTCACAGAGTATGCTGGGCACGGAGGACACAACAGTTGCATAAAACAAGCCCCCTGCCCTCACAGGCCCTCAGTTTGAGAAATCAAACCCCCTCTTTCCACGGTTTCCAAATCCACAGATGTTATCTATGGGAAGCTCAGTTCAACACACATGTACCACGTATGCACATGACACCACAACTCAGCACACGTACACAGTGCCACACACATAAGTACCATGTGCTGTTCTAGGCACTGAAGATATGCAGCTAAAAAAAAATGATCCTTGCCATCAAGGAACTTAAAGCTTAGCATTTAACACACAAAAAGAAAACCACAGTGTAAGAAGCCCTCAGTATCCACAGCATCCCTGGTGCCCACACGTGCAGTGAGGAGCTGAGTGCAGCAGTGGCCAGTGAGGGCCTGGAGCCACCCAGCCGGGTCGCAGAGTCCTGCTCCATCTAGCAGTCACCAGCCAGTGATCTTGGGTGCTTCCTTGGTCCTAACTCCTGATGGTTCAACAACCACACCCTCACCTCTCGGCGAACTGCCTGCCTCTCCTCCAATCACCTGTGCCTCCCATGTACATGATCATGTCCTAGACACGCTCTTTCCTAGTAACTGTGCCCCAAGTATGGGTTCCCCAAACACCCCCTCCTGGCCTCCAGCTCACCCTTTCTTCAACTCCACCGTGACCCTACCACGAGTCCACCATCCTTTACCTTCCCTGCATCCTGAACTCCCTCACCCAGCTTAGAGCACTGGTTTAACATCATAATCATTCCCTTGCTCACATCTGCACTCTCTACCATTTCACCAGGCAAAATCACAACCCTGGTTAAATTCAAGCCTTCACTCTTTCTACTCACGCTGCTGAAAGTGCTGGTGCGGGAGGGTGGGGGGGAATCATGCTGCGTCATCTCACTGTAAATTCATGATCCTAACCTGAGTGTGCCCTTCGCACTAACCCAAGGACAGCCCATCCCCTCACCCACTCTCACGCCTTCTCTCTCCTCACACATCCCTGGACCCGTTCTCAGCAGGTGACCCCACTGACAATTCCCTGAGAACAGAGGATCAGCCTGAGGAAAACGCTCCAGCTCCAGCGTCCTCGGGATCTATGCAACCATCAGCATCTGCGCCCTCGGGGTGGGCTTCCCCACTCCCTGAAGTGGCTCAACTCCCGTGCTCCTCAAACCAAGAATTCAGCACCAGTACATTACTAGGAAGCAATCCCAGGCTTTCTGGTCTTTCAGCTTACGTCCTCTCTCTGTTCCAGGGTCCCACACTGCATTCAGATCGTCACGGCTGATGCTGACTACGTGTCCTAGACGACCTGAGGATGGGGGCCGCACCGTGCCTGCACACAGTAGGTGCCATAAGTCAACTTTCTGCACTCTGCCCCCAGTGATGTTTCCTTCATCTCCTGCAGCTTTTACAAAGGAAACTGCTCATGCCAAAAGTCTATATGTTCCCTGATTCTTTCTTTCCTCTTACCTCTTCCTCATTGTCCATCAGCAAATCCTATTGATCCTACCCTCAAAATAAAACTCAAAAATTACTGCCACCTCCTGCTTAGAAGATGGCTTTCTCTCTTGCCCCATACAACACTTTTTCCTTTTTATTTTTTTTAAGTAGGCTCCACACCCAAAGTGGGGCTTGAACTCGTGACCCCGAGATTAACAATCACATGCTCTACAGACTGAGCCACCCCAGCACCCCTACAATATTCTTTCTATACCAAACCCAGAATGAGTTCTTTAAAAATGAAACCATACCAGGGGCTCCCGGATGACTCAGTCAGTTAAACGTCTGATTCTTGATTTCAGCTCAGTCATGATCTCAGGTTCATGAGACTGAGCTCCAAGTCTGGCTTAAGATTCTCTTGCTTGCACCCCCTGCCCCACCCTCTGCTTGCACACACTCTTCCCCTAAGAAAATAAAATAAAACTGAGGGTGCCTGGGTGGCTCAGTCGGTTAAGCTGCTGCCTTTGGCTCAGGTCATGATCCCAGGGTCCTGGGATCGAGTCCCTCATCGGGCTTCCTGCTCAGCAGGGAGTCTGCTTCTCCCTCTGCCTCTGCCTGCCACTCTGCCTACTTGTGCTCTCTATCTCTCTGTCAAATAAATAAATAAAATCTTTAAAAAATAAAATAAAACTGAATAGGGCCACTCCTTTCTCCAGCTCTCTGATGACTCCATTATACTCTGAATGCAAAACAAATTCCTGAGCCTACAGAGCCTTCCAGCACCTGCCCCCTCCCCGTCGCCTACTGTGCTCAGACGACACTGGTGCCTCTGATTCTCCAAGCCCATCCAGCTCATCCCTGAACTAGGGATTTCACTAGCTGGCCCAACTGGAACACTGCTCCCCCCACCCCGCAGGACTGGCTCCTTCTGCTCCTCTCAATTCAGGTGAAACCTCTCCTTCCTCAGAGAGGCCTGTGCCAACCACCACTCCCTCTAAGCACCCCACTGCTTCCTGCACTGCGCTTCTGTTTGATGTCTCTTGTTCACTTCCTTCGAGGAGGGTGTGAGGTCCGAGACTTAACCCAGCAGGTGCTTACACAGGTGTTATATTCATGTCCAAATTCACCAAGCTGTACACTTAAGATCTGCATACATTCCTCTAAGTTATACCTCCACAACGTGCGAAGAGTAATCATAACCAAACAAAATCTCTTAGAGTGTTTATTTGTCCTGTTCACAGCTAACTCTCCATGTTCCTTGAACAGCAGATAAAAGATAATCAAACATTTAAAAAATTCAATGAATATATGCCTAATTAACACTCTGAAGCTTTAAGGGAACAAACAAGATTAGAAGGGAAAAAATAATAAAGCACATACAAGGGCGGCAGCAGCACCACGAGGAAGTGATGGAGACAGAACTCCTTTACGTAAGACGCGAACAAAAGACAGAGGACATGCTCGTGGCTTAAAGCGCTGGTGTCACTAGGGGTAAAATCAATCAATGATGAGGTCCTGTTGAGGCCTACCAAGTGCCCAGCACCAGGAGAGGGGGTCTAGAGGTAAAAATAATTTTTAATAAAAAAAATAAATTAGGGCGCCTGGGTGGCTCAGTGGGTTAAAGCCGCTGCCTTCGGCTCAGGTCATGATCCCAGGGTCCTGGGATCGGGGCCCGCATCGGGCTCTCTGCTCGGCAGGGAGCCTGCTTCCTCCTCTCTCCTCTCTCTCTGCCTGCCTCTCTGCCTACTTGTAATCTCTCTCTCTGTGTCAAATGAATAAATAAAATCTTTTTTAAATAAATAAATAAATAAATTATAAAAAATAAAAAAATAATAATTTTTAAGTGGTCCCAAAATAAAAAGACTCTCCGGAGAAGTAGGGAGAGAGTAAAAAGGAGAAGCAAGCACCTCCTCTCCTTCATGACAATGAAGATCTTTCATTTATTCTGCCTGATAACTTGAACTGAATGGAACGCTTTCCCTAGCATGCACAGACACATGGGGCACGGATTTCCTGGGTGCAAATGCAGGGACTTGGGCATGCACAACAGGGCGAAGAGCTGAAGCGTGGGAGAAGGCATCAGACCCTCGAGCAGCAGGAAGGCTTACAGGACTCTGCAGGATCATGGACACCCTCTTCTTCTGCTCCATCATGTTGAAGTCCTGGCGAAGGTCGGGCGCCATGTTCCTCTCTCGCAAGTACTCTGGGTTGTTCTCATCCACCCTGTCGAAGTAGCGCTCCTTGTGTGGGGCGGTGGTTGGGGGTGGTGAGGTCACCACGGCGGCCCGAGTGTCACCATTCATGGCACAGTCTTTCTCGGTTCCTACAGAATCAAAATACAAGAAAAGTCTTGTGTTTGAATCAATGTCCAATAGCATTTCATCATAAGCACATCAGCCTGGCAAACACAACCTTCAGCATGAGAACGTCAAGAGTGACTGAGTCGGTGCCATGACGTGCGAGGAGGCATCTGCGTGGCCTCGGAGGCACACGGCTCATCAGCCACCTCCCGCCCTTCCACTGGCCAACGGCATTTTTTTGTCCTCGCCACTGTTCTTCGGCAGACAACAGGAAAACAAGCTCACAAAGCTATTATGTCCTTTATCAAACTGAAAAAGAACTAAGTACTGAATTTTTTAAAAAGATTTATTTACTAGAGCAAGAGAGAGACTACAAGCAGGGGGAGCAGCAGGCAGAGGGAGAGGGAGAAGCAGGCTCCCCACTGAGCAAGGAACCCAATGGAGGGCTCGATCCCAGGAATCTGGGATCATGACCTGAGCTGAAGGCAGACACTTAACCAACTGAGCCACCCAGACGCCCCAAGATACTGAATTTTGACAAGATAGTTTAAGTCATGATCCTGTCCCACACAGAAAGGACCTACCAACAGCAGCACGGTTCATTTCTGGAGAAATCTGATTTATGGTATTTTCCCAAAAATGTGTCAGTAGTGATTTTGCAAAGGATTCTCCAAACAGATCAATAAGAAAGCAGCTGCTCACACATCTGTATTCACGCAAACAGGAAATGCTCCTCATCAGATCACCTTTTCAGTTTAAAGAGCAGGTACTGAAAACATCAACATGCCCTAATCTGTGATTAACTTAAACGATGCCCAAATGACTCAAATTTAAGTCTGTTATTATGGCTACTTACTTACACTCTTTTTAATCCCAATCTTTTATTTGAAATGATGTTCAAATACTAAAGTATATTCATCTTTACTAAATCTCTAAAGAGAACCTTAGCTAAGCATACAAATAGTTTCTACTGTTGACAACTCTAACTCTATAGATACATATGAAGTATTTACTGAGCATCTATTACATCTCACCACTGTGCTAGGTACAAAAAGTAACTGGACACTGCTCACCTTGAAGAAGCTGGGCTCACAGACTCACTGAGAAGGGAAGAGGGGTTGGTTCAGAAGTCATCAGCACAGAGACAGCAGCTAACGCTGGAGAAGAGAGAAACTGGCTAGCGGAACACGGAGTGGGAAGGAGCAGAACCAGCACCTGAGGACGTCCCTAGCACTTAGTGGTATACAAATAAACAATTCTGAATCATTTAAGAACAAGAAGGAAAGGACGAAGAGACAAGGTGAGAAAGACTCAGGAGCCACGGGCAGAGTTTTAGTTTTAATGGTGCGTGGACAACAGTTCCTCAGGCCACACAGGGTGAATGAGGAAGAGATTTTAAAGAGTTGATTAAAGGAGCTACTCAAATGCGACCCGTGTCCCTTCCTTGCACGGCACACAGAAACTGATTCCAAATAGAGCACAGGCCTAAATGGAACAGCAAAATCTCTAAAATTCTCAGAAGAAAACACAGGAGTAAATCCATGAGACTTCGGGTCAGGCACAGTGTCATATGACATCAAAAGGACAAGCAACAGGAAGAAAAAAAGAGATAAACTGGAATTCCTTAAAATTAAAAGTGTGCTTCAAAGGACACATAAGTAAAAAGCTATAGAATGGGAGGAATATTTGAAAATCGTGTATCTTTGAAGAGATCTACATCCAGAATATATAAAGAACTCTTACAACTTAATCATTACAATCACAATTTAAAAAAAACAAAAACCTGAAAACCATCACGTGGCCTACAAGAACCAAGCAGCTGAGGCTGCCGACGTTCCTGACACACAAAATCACGAGACGAGGAGAAGACGACCATGATCTGAAGCTGGGAAGTCCCGGCAGGGTTGCCATGCTGCCGCAGAGCGTGACCACGATGGCGGGGAGGGGAGGTGAACCCGTCGGCTCTCGCTCGCACTGGGTCCTCTTGCGTCCCTGTGTGTGGATACACTCATGTTTTCCTCACTTTACAGGCGAGGGAACTCCGGTCACTCCGCTGGGAAGCAGCAGGGCGAGGATTCAAACTGCAGGCCATCTGGCAGGTTCTTAACCTCCAAGCCACACTGCAAATAGTGAGGAGGACAGGGGCCAGGCAGAAGGGGCAGTGCAGGGAACAATGGCCCCAAAGGGATGAGAAGAGAGGAAATCAAGGGCCTGACATTCTGTATGTCTCAGGAGCTCCCAAGTCATACTAACATCAGTGAACCTGGACCACAAGGGGAACAGCAAGGCTTTAAAGAAGAGTTTATGTAAAAAAAAATAATAACTTATGGTGCCAACAGCCAAGGAATCAGTTGGAGGAAACCCCCCCTTTTTAAGACAGATCAATCTGGACATTGCTCTTCTGAAACCTAAAGATATGATGGAAATAACTGTATGCTTAAAGTGACACTATTTCAAGGACTCAAAGCATGAAAACAATCAGGGACTAAAAGTCACCACAGAATAAATAAACCAAGGACCTGAATGTAGTCTTTAAGACTTACTCTTCTCTAAATGTATCCTTTAAATATGCAGTTTAATTTGTTCACTTTAACCTAGTTTGTTCTAAAAGAATGACGCAAAGAACACACAATGGTTGTCTGACATTTCTTCATCAGATGTAAATGAAGCTGAACATTGTGAGCCAATGACACAGATTCTACTTCAGTGTTTCAAAAACAAGAAAAGGAGAAGAATATAAAGCATTGTTATTTCTCTATCGCTAAAAAAGTTCCAATCTGAAGTCATTTTCACCAAGAATAAGGACCCGGGCAACAGTGCGGAGGCAACCACAGCTGTCTGTCCCAGAGCTGATGTACAGAATCTCTGACAAATAAGATAAGGCAGAGAATGCTTTTTCTTTTTTTAAAGATTTTATTTTATTTGCCAGAGAGAGAGAGAGAGAGAGCATGAGTAGGCAGAGGGAGAGGGAGAAGCAGGCTCTCTGCTGAGCAGGGAGCCCAATGTGGGGCTCGATCCCAGCACCCTGGGATCATGACCCAAGCCAAAGGCAGCTGCTTAACCAACTGAGCCACCCAGGTGCCCCCAGAGATTGCTCTTTTTACGATGAGCTACTGTGCAAATAGTAAGATGAGGACTACAGACCAGATATGCACGTGTTCCTTCCTTCAACAAGGAAGTCTATACACTTAAATCAAAGTACATATATTCTGAGTCCAGTGATCAAGACAAAACATCATTCCATTTTAAAGCACAAACCTGCACTTAGTTTTTGTCAATTATGCCTTCAGGTTTCATTAACCTGGTTTTTAAGAGCATGTTAAGACAGCAAATTTTTCTAGAAAGATCTCTAGAAATAAGTTATTGCTCAATCCAAATTTTAAAAGAAAGAGATGGGAAAATACAGATGTAAAAAATACTTTCTGGCAACATTAGAGTATTTTAAACTAATTTAAAAGGTACTGGGGCGCCTGGGTGGTGCAGTCAAGCATCCAGCTCTTGATTTCAGTTCAGGCTATGATCTAGGGATCCAGAGACTGAGCCCTGCGTCAGGCTCCACACTTAGCGGGGAGTCTGCTAGAGATTCTCCCTCCCTCCCTCCCTCTCTCTCTCTCTCTCTCTCTCTCTCTCTCGCCCTTTGCCCCTCCCTCAACGCTCGCTCAGGCTCTCTATAAATACTCTCTAAAAATAGTAATAATAATTTAAAAGCCCACCTGTTGTTAAACACATCTAAGAGCACATGAGTGGACACAAAAATCAATATTAAAATCTGCTCAATGCAGGCGCCTGGGTGGCTCAGTGGGTTAGAGCCGCTGCCTTCAGCTCAGGTCATGATCCCAGAGTCCTGGGATCGAGGCCCACATCGGGCTCTCTGCTCGGCAGGGAGCCTGCTTCCTCCTCTCTCCTCTCTCTCTGCCTGCCTCTCTGCCTACTTGTAATCTCTCTCTGTGTGTCAAATGAATAAATAAAAATCTTTAAAAAATAAAAAAATAAAAAAATAAAAAAAATAAAATCTGCTCAATGCAATTATTATGAAGCAATAAAGATACATACATAAAAGATTATAACATTTAAGTGAAAAACTATAGTTTCCTATTCCGTTCGGTAATCTTATCACTACTGTAATTATGATCACACAGACAAGACAATACAATGGCAAATGAGCTGTACTAAAGCGGAATAAACTGATTAAAGAAAAGTGCAGATCAGTGTTTCTCTATCTCGATACTCTATCAAGCCGCTATAATTTTACCTGTATAAAAATTTTAAGATTTTGCTAATCTTAGTATGTTGCTACCCAACTCAGAGGAATCTTCAGGAACAACCCTTTCAAATAAACACACACACACTCAACAGAACCCAAAGGTCTAGATGAACCCTGACAGCCAAGCTTGGCCTGTCCACATGAGATCCCACATCCACCAGTGCCCACAGTCACTCATGGACACACAACAGCCTCCTAATTAGTTTCTCTATTCCCTGTCTCCCAACAACCCCCACACCAACCCATTCCCCCAGAAGAGACCAGGGAGTTTCAAAATTACGCCTGATGTTGGCACTCACTCCCCTGCTTAAAACCTGATGGTCAATAAAAGGACTTTAGCTGAATCCTGATCTAAATCTAAAAATAACATTTGAGACGGTTAGACATTTGAAAATCAACCAGACTTGGATGGCATTAGGGAATTATTATTAAAAGTTTTAGGTGTGATATTATTATGGTTATATTAGATATATAAGATACATACAGAAATACTTACAAATGCAACAGTATCTGGAATTTGCCTAAAGCTTCTCTGGGGAGAGGGAGAATAGGAGTTACACAAAACAAGACGGGCCACGCACTAATGATGTTGAAGCTGGATGAAGGCTAAAGCAGGATTCACCACAGTACTCTATTTTTTTAAATTATGTTAGTCACCATACAGTACATTAGTTTTTGATGTAGTGTTCCATGATTCATTGTTTGCGTATAAATTTTATCTATTCTGTACCGTCTGAAAGGCTCCATAATTTCCCTGTTCTTGGAATAAAGCACCTCAAGACCTTACATAAGGTGGTCTCTGCCTGCCTTCAGATGAACACATTTCAGCAAGTTCTTTCACACAGAAACCACTGATAATGGGATGAAAGGATATTTTAACATTAACGTCCCTTGTCTAATGTCCCATAAGACACCACTGTCCCTTGTATGTTATTTACTGATCTCAAAATAAAGTGTGAGGCGCCTGGGTGGCTCAGAAGTTAGGTGTCTGCCTTCGGCTCAGGTCATGATCTTGGGGTCCTGGGATCAAGCCCCACACTGGGCTCCCTGCTCTGCAGGAAGCCTGCTTCTCCCTCTCCTGCTCCCCCTGCTTGTGTTCCCTCTCTCGCTGTGTCTCTCTCTCTCTCTGTCAAATAAATAAATCTTAAAAAAAAAAATAAAGTGTGCCCTGGGATATTCTTTCTTACCGAAGTCATTCTAGCCCTAGGATGATCCATCCCAATGTGTAACTAAACCTTAGATCAGAAACTAGACAAATTTTTATTTCTCTAAAATACCTATGAGCTCATTCTAAAGCTGGTGGGCAGATTCAATTATTTCTTCGCATCTCCCTTCCGGCAGACATTTTGCTAATGGCTAACTATTTCAACCATTCACTTGATTTACTTCTGAATCCCTAAAGGCAGAACACTCAAAGCAAAGGCTGAAACAAGAAAGTGGCCATTAACAAAATTCTCTGCATCGAGTGTCTGCTAGAGGGTCACGTCGGTTTCTAAATATTCTTAAAACATTTCTCAGAAACCATGATGACTGCCAGGTGAAAATGAATTACTGCTCCAAAGAAACTAAACCAGAAGGTATCAAAAATCATAAAAGTGGTAGTTTCTGCTGGTGTCCTTGGCCACCTGATACCCAACTCCAGACAGCCTTTGGAGTCGACAGGAGAAAAACAGAAGAAGGGACCTCAGTACTACTTTCCTTGACTTCTATTATCTCCTGGTGCTTAACAGAGCTCCACTCCTGCTACTTTCCCCATTATGTGCAAGGCTCTGGGGATAAAAAGCTGCAAAATGAGTAGATGACAGGCAAATAAACATAATCAAATAGTCGTGCTGCCACGACAGAAACCCACTTACATCAGCAAGGGAGAAGTGTCTGATGGCGGGAGGCAGAAAGAGCAGAGTTAGGGTGTGATGGGTTGAAACGAGTTCCCCCAAAAAACATCTTATTTGGAAACAGGATCACTGCAGAGTTAATTAGTTAAAACAAGGTCATCCTGGAACAATATGGGCCCCTCATCCAATATGACTGGTGTCCTTATACAAAGAGGACATTTAGAGACACAAGTACATGGGGAACGCTATGTGAAGATGAAGGCAGAGGTCCGCTGAAGTGACGCATCTACAAGCCAAGGAACACCAACAGTCGCCAGGAAACCACCAGCAGCTGGTGGAAAGGCCTGGAACAGATTCACTGCCACGTCCTCAGAAGGAACCGACCCTACCGACACCTTAACCTTGCATTTTTGGTCTCCAGAACTGAGACACAATGAATTTCTGTTGTATGGGTCATCCAGGCTATGATACTTTGTCATGGCGGCCCCAAGAAGCTAACATAGAGGGCTGTCTGGAAGACTTCAGAGCAAAGATGGTTTTAGAGCACAGACAGCCCATACCCTGTCCAGCACCTCAGGTGGGAAAGCGAGAGACACAAAAACCCTAGGCAGAAATTCATGATGAACTTTTAGCCACTGGGTTGTTATGCCAGTCAATGAAAGAGGAGTCCTGCATATCTACTGGCAGGAGGGAGCCCAACACTGGAGCTCTCTCCCAAATTAAACAGAACACAACCATAATGAGCTTCACCCCTCACTGCTCCCATTACTAGCCTCCTTCTCCACTTCCCCTAATGAACAAACACCCACCTTATGTTTAAGATTCTTCTGCACGGGTTCAGGCTGACTGTTGTGCCCTACTTGGGACCTCAAAGTTAAGTAAAAGCCTTTAATTACTCTGATCGGATCATTTCTATTCCTGTGTCTCTGGATGTTCTCTTGCAGATGAAACTGCTCAAAAGTCCCCTTTAAAATAAGCACTGCTTACTATGTGGCGAGTGATTTAAAACTCAATTGTAGGGGTGCCTGGGTGGCTCAGTCAGTTGAGCATCTGACTCTTGATTTCGGCTTAGGTCATGACCTCAAGGTCCTGGATCGAGTCCTGCATTGGTTGGGGGGGGGGGTTTACTCCAAGGGAGTGTGCTTGTCTCACTTTCCCTCTGCCCCTCCCCCCTTGCATCCGTTCATGCCCTAATAAATAAATCTTTTAATAAGTAAATAAAAGTAAAACTAACACTCAACTGTATATGTATTAACTCATTTTTCCCCAAAGATAAGGCACAAAGCAGCTGAGTAGCCAGCATGCGGTTGCTGCACTAGAACTCCAGCTGCCTGGCTCCAGCGTCTGCCCCTAACTACACAACCCACTACTCCTCACCCCATGTCCTTGCATGGATCAAATCAGAAAAGAAAGAAAAAATAGGGTGCCTGGGTGGCTCAGTTGGTTAAGCAACTGCCTTCAGCTCAGGTCATGATCCCAGGGTCCTGGGATCGAGTCCCACATCGGATGGGGCTCCCTACTCAGCACAGAGTCTGCTTCCTCCTCTCCCTCTGCCTGTCGCTCTACCTACTTGTGCTCTCTATCTCTCCGTCAAATAAATAAATAAAATCTTTTTTAAAAAAGAAAGAAAGAAAAAATAAAAAGTAAAATTTATTCAAAGCAATGCTTCCCCACTTTGTCACCCACACTTACACTCCTTCTGATCAGGAAATGGTGATCTGGGTGGGTCCTCTTTCTTCCTCTCTCCCTGATGGTGAAGGTTCGTTATCAAGTCCCAGGCTAAATCCTCCTCAGTTTATTTAGTGTTTACAAACAGTCATATACCTGATGTTGTTCTTTTAACTATAGCTTCTTCTTTTTTTAAAAAGATTTTATGTATTTATTGAGAGCACAAGCCGGGGAAGGAAGGGGAGACAGGACAGAGGCAGAGGGAGAAGCAGACTCTTCACTGAGCAGGGAGCCCAACAAGGGGCTCGATCCCAGGACCCCAGGATCATGACCTCAGCCACCCAGCCACCCCTAACTACAGCTTCTTCATCAATTCTATGGTGTCCTATTACAGAGAGTTCAGTCGCTTAAGGATGCACAGCCATAAGAGGAACAGCAAAAATTGGAAAATAAGACTATGATTTGGAGGCTGCCCTCTTAATTGCTTCTCATTAAACAGTCTTCTACGCTGACAGGACCCTCCAGCCCCAGGGTCAGCACCAGGCAGCAGACGGGCCACTGGGTCCGGCGTCAGTGGTTAGTCCCACTCCTTCCACTGTAGAAGTTCAATAAGAATGAAGTCTTCATCCATAAAGTAAAAATATCTCCCTAACCTAATGAATCAAATGAGACAACACAGCCAAGAGCATTGCGGTGGAAAAAGTAAGAAAATGGGATAAAGAAATCATCATCATCTATGACTTCCAAACTCCACACCTAATGCTTCCCAATCCAGGGAAGAAGAATGCATCGAGCCAGTGCAAGGGATCCAGAAGAGAGCCCCACACAGGAACTTACAGGAGTGTGACAAAGGGTCCCAACAAGGCACTGTGTTTGCACCCACATTAGTCCATGTGAACAACTCTGTGGCAGTTTCCTATTTGCAGGTGAAAAGCCGACTTGGTTTTAAGTTCCTGAGGTCTCACAATAAATAAAGGGCCAAGTCAGGCTGTGGACCCAAGCCCACTAGCTCCAAGCGCCAAGCGCATCCCTCACCTGCCACACAAGAAGTCGAAAGCGGGGCACTGGCCAAGGGCGGGAAGCACAGTGGTCTCTCCCCACCATTTAGCACCTAACCAGCCCTCCAAAAAGATCTGTGAAGTGGAGGAAGGGTGAGGAAAGACAAAATTACCCTTCATGACTCATTTCACAAAATTTGCTTCTGTACAGAAAAATTATAGTGACATCCAGTACTTTCAGATGGCATGTTGAGCGCATATCAATCAGTTTCCCCTCAAACAATTGCTATTCTTTTTTTTTTAAAGATTTTATTTTTGGGGGGTAATCTCTACCCCCAATGTGGGGCCTGAACTCACAACCCTGAGATCAAGAGTCCCAAACAAGTGCTTTTCAAGGAGAAATTCCACAAAGGAAACTGCACTTCAGATTTCAAAGAGGAGCGTGGGAGGAGTAATTGCATATACTGTGTCTCGCAACTTAACACGTAACAGCCAGCCCGCAGCAGAGTCTCCACTGCAGCTCCTGAGCCCCCACACAAGACCGAGAGCAAAAGTCAACTTTATCCTGACAGTGCCAACCACTTTCTCGGTTTTCGCTCCTTCACGATACTCTTCCTGTCCTTCAATTACTACACGATTTTTATTTTTCACTGTATTTTTACTGAAGTCCTGGAGTCTTTCAAAACTTGCTGTTTTACTGAAACAAAACTCTTTCTGAACTTTATTCCATAAGCGTGGCTTGCTAAAAGGAAGGGTCTGCGTTGGATTTCTGTTTATTTTTCCGAGGGGAGAGAGGAGGTGGGGAACTTTGGCAGGGTTATATGTAAGGGAGATTCAAAATACTGACCACAAAAACAAACAGCTTTTTCAGAATTTAGTGGTTGGTGACTAAATGTTCCTATTAGTGAAGTAATTGGTTCCCATAGAAGACAAATGATAAAAGGAAGCTTTGAAGATAATAGTCACCCAGGGCTAAGAGACTCAAAAGGTTGCAAGTGCTGAGCGTGCTAAGACATAGATATTCTGCACACGCAAAGGCTGAGCTGTGAGCTACTTTATTAACTCTGGGACTTCTGAAAACAGGGCCAGGTTGTCCTCTCTGGAGCGAGTCAGAAGTATATAAAATCACAAGCATAAGAAAAATTCTGCCGAAGGTATACCCTCAGAAAAGTAATCATGCCAGCTGATGCAGAATGAAACTCCTTTATGCTACCAAGTAATTATGAACACACACACAAGTTTTTAGAAGATTTAGTTTTCACAAACATAAGGCTATATAAGCAAAATATGAAGAATGACGGACAGATGGAGCCTTATAGGGGAAAAGAGGAGGAATAGGAAAATCATCTGTATTTGCATAAAGAAATGAAAAAAGAATATGTAAGAAACTTAAAATGGGGCACCTGGGTGGCTCAGTGGGTTACAGCCTCTGCCTTCAGCTCAGGTCATGATCTCAGGGTCCTGGGATCGAGGCCCGCATCGGGCTCCCTGCTCAGCAGGGAGCCTGCTTCCTCCTCTCTCTCTGCCTGCCTCTCTGCCTACTTGTGATCTCTCTCTCTGTCAAATAAATAAATAAAATCTTAAAAAAAAAAAAAAGAAACTTAAAATGGCGGCTTTCTTATAAGAAGCGAGAAGGTTCTGGGCAGAGGGAGGACAGAGATGGCCAGGAGAGTCTTTATTGTTCATACATATGCATTTTTTTAAGTTTAATTTATAAAAAAAAGAAAAATTTAAAAATATAACACCATTAAGAGCAGTATAATAAACATCACTGAAGATATAAAATGAACAGAGTACACAGCATATTGTACTTCCAGCAGCATGAGGATATCAAACACCTGCTTACAGTTTTATAGTTTAATATATATTCTATTAAGTGCCCCAACAGGGTGGCCCTATCCTGATTTCACAGGTGAGAAGACACAGGTTCCAAGAGACTGTCTTACCCTAAGCAGAGACAGCAAGAATTGAGAATGCCTTGGGTTAAATGAGCCCCTCACAGGCTCTCCCCCAAAATGATTCTGCTCGTATCAGAACCGTTTATAACCGAGTATTTCTTTAAATCACTACTGGCTGATTAAAACGGAATATTTCGGGTGCCTAGGTGGCTCAGTGGGTTAAAGCCGCTGCCTTCGGCTCGGGTCATGATCTCAGGGTCCTGGGATCGAGCCCCGCATCAGGCTCCCTGCTCAGCGGGCTCCCTGCTCAGCGGGCCCTCTCTCTCTGACTGCCTCTCTGCCTACTTGTAATCTCTCTCTCTGTGTCAAATGAATAAATAAAATCTTTTTAAAAAATAATAAATAAATAAATAAAAATAAATAAATAAAACGGAATATTTCTTTAAACCCATACCGGCCCTACTCCATATTTTAGGAGTAAGTTTTAGGTCAAATTTCACCTCTAAATTTTGAGATGGGTTTCCTACCCACACTGTTTGTTTAGAGCAGCCCCTACTCCCAGGCCTCTCAAGTCACCCTGGCTTTTCTTTCCCTCCCAGGCTCTTACCACCACTCCCAGAGCACAGACTCTGGAGCCACAATGCTTGAGTTCAGATTCTAGCCCGACACTTACTGGCTCTGTAATCTTGGGAAATTTTCCTAACTTCTCTGGCCTCAGTTCCCACTTCTGAAATAATAAGGCCAACAACAGTACCACCTCATACGGCCAATGGATGTAAAACACTTAGAAATAAGGACCTGACACACAGGAAGCATTCAGGTGTGCGCTGCGGGTACTGCTGTTTCCTGATTAGAATGTGACCCCAACAGGGCAGGAGACTCATCTGTACCATTTGCTACTGCAGTCCCAGGGAAGAGAGAAATACATGCTCAGGTCTCACATTCCGGACCAGTAATGCTAATCTAAGTATCTGGATTCCAGAGTACTCGATTGTAAGAAAAGCCATCGCTCTGCTTCATTTAATCGCAACTGAGGTGTGACTAAAAAGACTCTGGGGACACAAGGAGGTGACCCAACAGACTCCAAATCTCAGCCTGCCACTCACAAGGCGGCTCCAGACTGCAAATGGACCATCCGGGTATCAAATCGGGTTTTGTGTTTTGAGGCGCCTGGGTTTTACGTTTCTAAGAATTACGTCAATTCCCACAGCTGGTATCCCAAGACAGTACCTCTATCTGTCTCTAGCTGACTGGATCTGAAGATGCAAGCAAGCAGAGCTCCCAGAAGCAGGAAAACAAGAGAAGGAGAATTCTAGACCTAACAACCAAGTGTGCATGGTCCTCAAGTGAGGCTCATAAAGACAGCAGAAGTGAGGAAGCACAGGCTGACCAGATACATGTGAGCAGAGAGAATTCTATCTAGATTTGAAAAAACCCACGCTGCGGTCCAGTTAAACACATGCGGAGGGACTACCAACACAGCCTGAGATGAGAATGCTTCCCTGACAAACACGGGAATCATTATCAGGGGAAAAGTTTAACAGTTACAAAGGAGTAGGATGGAGAAGTCATAAAAATCATCTTATGAGCACTACGCAGGACAGGGCAACACTTTGAGCTGCTGAAAGAGCCTGGACAGGATACTACTGCGGCCATGGGACCAGGCAAGTCCACCACACTGCCAGAGGCCAGCAAGGTGAGACAGAGACTTCTGTCAGCCTCTCCTTCATCCCACAACCCCTAGTTGGCTGAAATAAGAACAGGCTGTTTGCCCCGCTGTCTCTGAGTGATCCGACAGCTCTGTTCTCCACCTGTAGTCCGCCTGAAATCAGTATCCTCTGCGAGGCAGCAGATGGTAAGAAAGCCCATGAGTAGACAACCTTCAGGTCCTACAAGTGCAGAGAGGCAATGATGCTTAATGGGAAGAAGGGAGGCTTTAGGGTCACCAGGGTTCAAACCCCAGCCCAGATATTTACTGAGAGGATACCCTGGACAAGCTCACTATTGTACCTCAGTTTTCTCATGGGTAGAGGGGGGACAATAAAAATACCCAGCATACACCATTGTTGAGTGAACATGATATGCTCAATATCGCGTGTGTATGAAGTCCCATTCACCAGCCCATGTAATCGTGACAGCTGGTGCCAGAAAACACCTTCCCTCAGTCAGAGGCGGCATCACTGTTCATGTCCCGCTCCCAAAGCCAGAGCTAGGCTTCCAGATCTATTTCAACGAATACCAGAAGAACTCCCTGAGGTTACTGAGTAGACAGGCATGGCTATTAAACAGAAAGCTCTAGTTAACTGATATTCTGATTAATAAGACTGCCAGTTTTCAAAACTCTAGAATAAAACATACTTAATATTAATAAACACTAAGAAAAAAAAAGAAAAAAATAAACACTAAGCAAATCAACCTTTAGTACTTAAAATTCTCTAGAATTATTTTAGGTACCTAAATAAATGTCAATAGTTTTCAAATATAAACCCCATATTTTAAAAAGTATTACACATCTTGGGATTGAGGGAAACCCTGTAATTTTTGCATACCCCTCTTATTTAAAAATGAAAACAAAATGGTTAAACACAGAACTATTTAACATCTGTATATGCAGCAGTGCTTTTAAAACCTTAAAATCATGGGGCATAGAGCATGCAACTCTTCATCTCAGGGTTGTGAGTTCAAGCCCCATGTTGGGTGCAGCACTTACTTAAAAAAATAAAATAATAAATAAATAAATAAACAAACAAACCTTAAAATCATGAGGATATTGATTAAAAATTTAGAAATAAGGCTTTTTAATTCAGGGGAAAACAACTTGGAGGGCAGTAGAAAAGACTCACATTCTGAAACTACTAACTGTTGATTTTACCCAGACATGCTAAGTGGCAATTAGGTAACTGGAATTGTGGAAGAACTTCAAGATAAAGGGTGAAACATTAATAGTATGGCCATATAGGAGACATCGTTTTTTCAAGGAGAAAAAAAAGTTTATCCCTTTCATTCTGTCATTTAACACCTACCTAAGTAATACTACCACTTTTAACCTGAACTTAACTCAGCGCTGAAATGAGCAAATAATTCATTCTTTCCCAAGTATTTTATACTGGTGTGTCTAGGAAAATCTTGAGCCTTGGTTTTACAGCCTGACGTTCTTAGAGTTACATAAAATAGACACAATCCATCAAGGTGTTCAGCCCAAGCTTCAAATGAGTAAAACCACTTTTACTTAGGGGAGGCAATTTAGGTCCCAAAAGCAAGGCATACTGTACTTCAAAATTATTTCCACAGAACAGTTCAGAACACTTCTGAAAAACTACAGCATATTTTAATAAGCCAATAAAAAATGCAAAGCATTGGGGCACCTCAGTGGCTCAGTGGGTTAAATCCTCTGCCTTCGGCTCCGGGTCACGATCTCAGGATCCTGGGATAGAGTCCCGCATTGCATCGGGCTCTCTGCTCAGCAGGGAGCCTGCTTTCTCCTCTCTCTGCCTGCCTCTCTGCCTACTTGTAATCTCTCTCTGTCAAAATGCAAAGCATTCTCATATACAAAATGCAAAGCATTCTCATATACCTGTGACATTGCAAATAAAATAAATATCCCAGAAAATGTGACCCCTTTAGAAAATCCTAGCTGCAGGGCCTTGCCTAGAGCAGGGGCCTGGAAACGCAACTGCTGAAGGAAGGAGTGAAAGAGCAGAAAACTGTCCCTGAAGTAACTGCTGGAAAGGTAAGCCTTCCACTGGAAAGGAAAGTGCACAGTACAAGAAACCCCAAATGGGTTTGGACTCAATACAAAGTTTCACTTCCTTTTTGGCTCACATGCTCCGAGAAAGAAACAAAGGTATCACTAACATTTCCCTGCTCTGGTAGATCGGAAGTGGCTGCTTTGTCATTTCTCTGATCAGCAGGTAAGGACGAATGGTTTTCAGGTGTTTATTTACATCTCCAACTTTCTTTGTCCATCGACTAACAAATCTTGATGAAGTTATACTCACAAACTAAAAAAGTGGTATACCGGGCGCCTGGGTGGCTCAGTGGGTTAAAGCCTCTGCTTTCGCCTCAGTTCATGATCTCAGGGTCCTGGGATCGAGGCCCGCAACGGGCTCCCTGCTCAGCGGGGAGCCTGCTTCCCTCTCTCTCTCTGCCTGCCTCTCTGCCTCCTTGTGATCTCTCTCCCTCTGTGAAATAAATAAATAAAATCTTTAAAAAAAAAAAGTGGTATACCTATTGACATTCTGTCATATCTGATCCCCCCAGACTATTACCTTCTGTAATTTAGTTTTCAGTGAGCAAATATTTTAATATTTTGCATATTTAGTTCCTCAAACTTTTCCTCTGAGAGCTTCTGCTCTTCAAGTCATCACGGCGGGGTATTGGGAAAAATTTTCAATTAGCAATAATCGCGCCTCGGATAAACCTCATTGGCTACGATACTGCCACTGCGCAAAGCTGAGCTTCTGCTCTTCAAGAGACAGTTCTCGGGGCACCTGGGTGGCTCAGTGGGTTAAGCGTCTGCCTTTGGCTCAGGACATGATCTCAGGGTCCTGGGATCGAGCCCCGCATTGGGCTCTCTGCTCGGCGGGAAGCCTGCTTCCCCCTCTCCCTCTGTCTGCCTCTCTGCCTCCTTGTGATCTCTGTCAAATAAATAAATAAAATCTTTAAAAAAAAAAAAGAGAGAGAGAGAGACGGTTCTCATTCCTTCTCAGGCACGTGTCACAAAATGTTCCAAGAAAGTTTTCAGGAATTCTCTGATAAACATTCTGTTTTGCTTTTCCCCACAGTCTCTACAGTTTTAAACATTTGTCCTTAACCCATCTGGAATTAATTTTCATGAATGACGTTTTCCAGTTATCTCATCGCCAGTAACCGCTTCTCCCCAGAGACACAGAGGTGTGGTTCTTCACTCCCCAACAGGCCGGCTGCTGCTTAGTTCAACTTTGAGCCAGCAGCACCCCACTGCTTCCCCACAAACTACACACTCTGACCTGCACCTCAGTTTGCTCTCAAGTCATATGTTCCAAGGCTGTTGGGGCAATTAGAAATAATAAAGGTAAAATATCTCGCACAATGTCTGACACATAGTGGATATCCTGTCAATAGGAAATATGTTAATTATCTAATGTCTGATGGAATATAAAAGTAACATGCTAAAAATTCCACTTCAAAAACTTCAAAAACATTAGGTTTAACCAACTGAAAGTCAAAATACATTATTTTCATTAAAAATAACATTCTAGGGGCGCCTGGGTGGCTCAGTCGTTGAGCAATTGCCTTCAGCTCAGGTTATGATCCCAGGGTCCTGGGTCAAGTCCCACATCCGCTCCCTGCTCACCGGGAAGTCGGCTTCTCCCTCTCCCACTCCCCCTGCTTGTGTTCCCTCTCTCGCTCTCTCTCTGTCAAATAAATAAATAAATAAAATCTTCAAAAAAAATAAAAGATAAATACATTCTATTATAAACTTACCTTATTTTACCTTTTTATAGTACAACAACAACAAAAAACTATCGGGTTCTATCTGTATCAAAGTGTGTAGTTTAGTTAATTGAGATTTCTCACTTTAACTCAATCCCTAAACCAATACTCTAGGTGTGGCGTACTGAAACTGACTTGGGTGTGGTTTTGAAAACAATTTAGGGCGAGGCGCCTAAAGATAAACCAACCAAACCATCTGTTTGACTAAACAAATTGAAGCGAACTTTAATGTACTCTATCCTGTTTATATTTCCAAAATCCATCTGATACCAGACTGGTACAGAAAGAATCTAGCTTGGGGGATGCCTGGGTTGAGCATCTGCCTTCAGCTCAGGTCATGCTCCCAGGGTCCTGGGACTGAGTCCTGCACTGGGCTCCTAGCTCAGCGGGGAGCCTGCTTCTCCCTCTGCCTGCTGCTCCCTCTACTTGTGCGCTTGCATGCTCGCTCTCTCTGACAAATAAATAAACTCGTTAAAAGAAAGGAAGGGAGGGAAGGAAGGAAAGGGAGGAGAGGGGAAGAAGGGAAGAATGAATCTGGCTTGGGTCTTCAACAAAATTCCGTTAGCCTCCGATGCGAACTGATTAATCAACACGTTCAAGTCACATTAGAGTTTAGACCCCAGGTCCAGACCACCTGGGTTCTGATCCCAGTGCATCACTTACTAGCTACATATCCTTAGGTACATTTCTTCATCTCTCTCTCTATATATGTATACTTTTAGTTTCTTCATCTGCAAAATGAAAATGATAACTATCTACTTCCTTCATTTAAGAGTAAATGAGTTAACTTACGTCAAGTGTTTTGTATAGTGCCTGGTACACAGTAAGCAATAAATTAAGGAACTATAATAAATGGTAGCTATTATCATCATAAGCAGCAGCACCTTTAAAGATAACTGAATCTCTTCAAAAAGGACACTGGCAGAACATTCTATGATGGGCACTAATTAACTGTCCTCCTTCATATGTGCACTGGGCATATATTAAGCCAACTTACTAGAGGTCCCTCTTACAGATGGCATCACTGCTCTGTACTGTCCATTTTTTTAAAAGGATTTATTAATTTGAGACAGAGTGTGTGCGTCGGGGGAAAGGAAGGACAGAGGGAGAGGCAGAGGGAGAGAAAGAGAATCCCAAGCAGACTGCCCACTGAGCAGGGAGCCCGACATAGGGCTCAACCCACAATCCTGAGATCACCACCTGAGAGGAAATCCAGAGCAGGACACTCAACTGACTGAGCCCCCCAGGTGCCCCCTGTATTGTCCCTGTTTAAACAAAGGCTAGACTGCAAGCTTACTGAAGTCAGGAACTATTACAATGCTTACCTTCTGACATTCCCAACACACTGCTGTGAACACAGATCTTAAATAATGCTTATTAAACTAATATAATAAGGGGGCGCCTGGGTGGCACAGTCAGTTAAGCATCAGACTCTTGATTTTTGGCTCAAGGTGGTCATCTTAGGGTCCTGAGATCCAGTTGTGCAAGCTCAGCGGGGAGTCTGCTTGGGATTCTCTCTCCCTCTCCCTCTGCCCCTCTGCTTGTGCCAGTTATAGGGGCGCCTGGGTGGCTCAGTCGGTTAAGCATCTGCCTTCCACTCTGGTCACAATCTTAGGGCGAGCCCCGCATCAGGCTCCTAGCTCAGCGGGAGTCTGCTTCTCCCTCTCCCTCTGCCCTCTCTCCCCCCAATCATGTGTGCACTCTCTCTCTCAAGTGAATAAATCTTTCAAAAAAAAAAAAAAGTCATCTAGTTATTTTATAGATGATAAAACAGAGCAAAGTAATGACTTCACTACCGAAGTTTCACAGCTGGCCAAGCTAGAGCTAGTTGCTTCCTATACCAAGAACACCAATACATCTCGCTCACTCCACTGACCCTCAAACTGTCCACATTAGAATCGCCTCGTACGGAATATACTTTTCCTAAGTTTTAAACCAGTACACGACCACTACTTCCATTACTAAGAAATACCACTTGGAGATCGAGTAAGGCAAATATCTGAGAGGCCCTACCACTCCATAAGATTTTCCCTAAAAACCAATGCTATTTGTATATAAGAAATACACGAAACTTCCAAGAGCTAAACGAAAAAAGGCCCAAAACCATAGGAATGAAACTAGTTAGCTCTAAATGGGAACCACTCACAACAGGTCACATTAACAGAGGTCAAATACCAAAAATGTGCATTGCTAGAGGCAAAAACGGAGGCAATGAGCTGGAACTCTGAAGAGGGTGGAAATGGTCGGGTCAGGTGGGCAGTGACCCTGGCTCACAGTACAATACAATCCTCTCAGGAAAAACATCCTCAACGTTTATCCTCAGGTTTTTCCCCAGGTTAAAATTATCCAAATAGGAGGCCTTAGTAAAAATTCACACACCCAAAAACAATCTGCATGTGTGACAGTCATCAGAAATAATAAACCATACACTTAGGCCCTCGAAGACTTCAGATATTGTAATTATAATACAGAACGCAGAATATGTATGAAATGTTTAAAAGATAAATCAATCACAAATATGACAAGCCTCAGAGACTATCAAGAATGAGCAGAGCTGAAAAAGAAACCAAATAGAACTTTCAGAAATAAAAAGTTGAAAAAATTATTTACAGGGCACTCAGCTAATATGGTTGGTGGAGCATGTGACTCCTGATCTCAGGGTTAGTGTTCAAGGCCAACCTTGGGTGTAGTGATTACTTGAAAAATAAAATCTTGGGGCACCTGAGTGGCTCAGTCAGTTAAGCATATGCCCATGGCTGGGGTTATGACCCTAGAGATCCGAGCCCTGGGCGACCTGCTCAGCGAGGGGTCTGCCTCTCCCTCTGCCCCTCCCCTGCTCATGCTCTCTCTTGCACACGCCTGTGCCCAATCTCTCTCTCTCTCTCTCTCTCTCTCTCTCAAATAAATAATACATAAAATTTTAAAAATAAATAAAATCTTTTTTAAAAAAACTTAAAAATACACTTTCCAACTCAACTAATGAATTAATACCAGCTTTCACACAGATGAAGAGGAATTAGTAAATTAAAAGACAGATTTGAAAAAATTCCCCAGAGACCAGCACAGGGAGACAAAGAGATAGAAACCATGCCAGAAGAGAGAGAATAAGAAAGTCGACTACACATTTACTGGAGTTACAGGCCAAGATAATAAAGAACAGAGAAGAGTTTGCTAATGCCACTGCCCCAAAGCCTCCCTGCACCGCCAGCCATTGTCAACCCCACCGTATTCTTTGACATCTCAGCAAACAGCAAGCCCTTCAGCTGCATCTCTCTGGAGCTGTCTGCAGACAAAGTTCCAAAGACAGTGCAGAACTTTCGTGCTCAGTGCACTGGGGAGAAAGGATCTGGTTATAAAGATTCCTGCTTCCACAGAATTATTCCAGGATTTATGTGCCAGGGTGGTGACTTCACACGCCATGATGGCACTGGCGGCCAGTCCAACTATGGGGAGAAATTTGATGATGAGAATTTCATCCCGAAACACACAGGTCCTAGGATCTTATCTATGGCAAATGCTGGCCCCAACACAAACGATTCCTAGTTTCTCATCTGCACTGCCAAGACCAAGTGGTCAGATGGCAAGCGTGCAGTTTTCGGCAAAGGAAGAGAGGGCAGGAATATTGTGGAAGCCATGGAGTGCTTTGGGTCCAGGAATGGCAAGACCACCATTGCTGACTGTGGACAAATGTAATAAATTTGGTTTGTGTCTTATCTTAACTACCAGACCATCCCTCCTGTAGCTCATGAGAACTGCCCTTCACCCCCAACTGCTTGAAATACCCTCTAATCTCTGTGCTCTTGCTGCAGTTCTATAGGTTCTATGCTTTCCAAGTAGCTAGACTATAGAGTTAAGTTCATGATTATGAAATAAAAACTAAACAACAACAACAACAAAAAGAATCAAGAGTCAAAGAGTCAATATACTATCCAAGGAGAGGGCGCCTGGGTGGCTCAGTGGGTTACAGCCTCTGCCTTCGGCTCAGGTCATGATCTCAGGGTCCTGGGATCAAGGCCCGCATCAGGCTCCCTGCTCAGCGGGGAGCCTGCTTCCCCCTCTCTCTCTGCCTGCCTCTCTGCCTACTTGTGATCTCTCTCTGTCAAATAAATAAATAAATAAATAAATAAATAAATAAATAAATAAATAAAATCCAAGGAGAGAATGGCTAACAACTTTATCTAACTGAAAGACATGAATCCACAAATACCAAGCAAAATAAATAAAGAGAAATACGCATCTTGTAGACACAGTAATGAATCTACAGCATAGCAAAGGCCAAGAAAAAAAAGATCATCTACAAAGGAATAACAATTAGACACTGGCAAACTTGTAACAAAAACAACAAAAGAGGAAGAGAGTATCTTCAAAATGCTAAAAGCAAATAATAACTGGTGATCTGGATTTCTACCCCAAGCAAAACTATCTTTTGAGAATGTGTGCAAAATAAAGTCACTTCAGATGAACAAAAACAAAGGTACCACACCTACATACCTGCAGAAAAGGAACTTCTAAAGAAAAAAATGACCCTAGGAAGAAAAATCAGAAATGCCATAAGGACTTTGAATAAAGAAACTGCTAAACTGGGGGGGGGGGATCTAAAAATGTATTTTGTGTATGGATGATGATGTCCAATTTATGAGTTTAAAAGAAGGCTGGACTAAAAAGCTGAACAACAGTAGCACATAACTTGATCGTTGAGTTTAACTGGAATTAAAATGCTTCAATGTTGTTTTGTCTGGTGGAAGGAGACAGTATTAATTTCAGACTTTGTCACACATATGCAGGGTAAAATTTCAAGGGCAACCACTAAAACAGAACAAAACAGTCTGTAATTTCCAAACCAAAAGAGGGGAGAACATAAAGAAAAAAGAAAAAACAAGACTTATAGTTGTTTTAAAAGGCAAGCATGGGGGCACCTGGGTGGCTCAGTCAGTTGAGCATCTGACTCTTAATTTTGCCTCAGGTCATGATCTCAGGGTTGTGGTATCTATCAACTGAGCAGGGAGTCTGCTTTTCCCTCTCCTTCTGTTCCTCCCCCTGCTCCCTCTGGCTCTCTCTCTCTAATAAACAAATAAAATCTTTAAAAAAATAAAAAGGCAAGGGCATCTGGGTGGCTCAGTTAAGTGCCTGCCTTCAGCTCAGGTCATGATCTCAGGGTCCTGGGATTGAGCCCCACATCAGTCTCCCTGCTCTGTCGGGAGCCTGCTTCTCCTCTCCCTCTGCCTGCCACTCCCCTACTTGTGCTCTCTCTCTTTCTAACAAATAAATAAAACCTGGCGCACCTGGGTGGCTCAAATGGGTGGGCATCTGCCTTTGGCTTGGGTCACGATCTGGGATCAAGCCCCTGTCTGGCTCCCAGCTCAGCAGGGAGTCTGCTTCTCACTCTCCCTCTACCTATCCCCCTACTTGTGCTGTCCCTCTGTCTCTCTCAAATAAATAATAAAATCTTTTAAAAAATAAGTAAAATCTTTTTTAAAAATTAAATAAATACATAAATAAAAAGGCAAGCATGAAGGGGAAAAAGACAAATAAAAAACAAACTATAGGGGTGCCTGGGTGGCTCAGTCAGTTAAGCGTCTGCCTCTGGCTTAGGTCATGATCTCAGGGTCCTGGGATCAAGCCCTGCATCAGGCTCCCTGCTCCGCGCAGAGTCTGCTTGTCTCCCTCTCCCTCTGTCCCTCCTCACCACTCGTTCTCTCTCTCAAATAAATAAAATCTTAAAAAAAAAAAAAAGGAAAATGCAAAATGATAGAAAAGGTAATTTATCAGAATCACGATAAATATGCCAGTTAAAAGAACAGAAACTACAACCAATACCGTACACTGAATAATGGTCACCAGTTAGTTCTAACCCCAGGAGCCTGTAAATGTTATTTTACATGGCAAAGACTTCGCAGATTGGTTAAAGATTTGGGATGATGAGATTATCCTGGGCCACCTGGATTACCTAAATGCAACTGCCAATAAAAGGAAGGCAGAGGGTAATGTGACCATTCCTCAGAGAGCAGAATGACGGGGGACACGGAGACTGCAGTGAGGCGGCCACAGCCAACAATGCTGGCAGCCGTAAGAAGGCAGAAGAGGCCAGGGGCAAATTCTCCTCTAAGGATCTCCAGAGCCCTCACCATGATGTCAGCTCAGTGATACAGATTTTGGACTTTTGGCCTCCAGAACCGTAGGAGAATACTTTGTTGTTTTAAGGCACCAAGTTTGAGGTAACTGATTACAGCTCCCCCCCAAAAACTAATATATCAATAAAACGTAAGAATAGAATATAAAAGTTTGTAAGTAAATGGATGAAAATAGGTATACTAGGCAAATACCAACCAAAAGAAAGGTGGAGTTTCTGTTAATATAAAACAAAAAGACCATGGAAAATAAAAGCATTTATTTGGGATGGAAAAGCCACTAGATAAGGATAGAGTTCACTCCAACAGGAAGATTATATATATATATATATATATATATATATATATATATATATATATGCCTTATAAAATAGTCTCAAGACATACAAAGCAAAAATTTCTGGAACTTAAACAAAAACTGATAAATTGGTTATCCCACAACCCCAAGATCATGACATGAGCTGAAACCAAGAGTCAGATACCCAACCCACTGAATCACCCAGGTGCCCATAAAAGCATACTTTTAAACAGCTTACAGGCCAAAGAAGAAATCATAATGAAATTTTAAACACACTTACGTAATGAAAAGATAATACGTTGAAAACAATTGGCTTCACTAAAGAGCTTTTAGAGAAATATATAGACTCAAAACACTTTAAGAAAAGTGACCAACCTCTAAGAAGTTAGAAAAATAAATTTCACACCATTTAGCAATCCATAACCCTCATGAGGCTTTATATATATTTTTTTTCTAATCCTTAAAACAACTCTGAGAGTGAGATTATAGGTACAGTTAAAAATGTGCTGATTACCTGAGTTTAAAAGCACAAACTGTATGTCCTTTCAGGGAAAAAAAATATATGTGCATCACATCTCAAATTGTAATTCATGTATTTATTCTAGCAAATGATATGCAGCCTTGATTTTTACTAAGAATAAAGATGACGTCATAGCTTTTTTCACAGCACATGAAATCTGAGGTCAATGGCCTCAAAAGTCAAAATAAAATACAAATAACGTGTTTTATGAAAAAGGTACTGGCAGTCTTCCATAGTTGTAGTCATGAAAATCTGCAGTTTTCACGAGGATTCTACTTCATCCTAGTGCATTATGAAGCAACAAAAATGGAAATTACCCACCAGAAAAAATTAAAATATACTTGAAAACAGAAATGCTAGCTTGATTTTTCTAAGATATGAATGATAAAAGTAACTGTGGGTGGGGGGCCTGGGTGGCACAATGGGTTAAGGGGTTCCGGCTCAGGTCGATCTCACGAGGAGCCCCAGGTCCGTGCTGGGCAGGGTGTCAGCTTGGGATTCTCTCTCCCTGTCCCTCTGCCCCTCCCTCTCGTGCTCCCTCCCCTTCTCTCTCTAAAATAAATAAGTCTTTTTTAAAACCCCAAAAAACGAAAACAAAAAAAACCCAGTAACTGTGGGTGAGTGACACGAAACATCTCAATCAAGGACATGAACAGCCCTAACAGGCATGCATGTACCTCGAGTCCCTCCCAAAGACCCTAGCAGGAGAGCCTGGACGGCCAGCCTCATGGGCTCACCCTGCGCTCTGACCTGAAGAGCCCTGAGCCCTTGAAGGGGACTTCTGTTCTTGTTATCTTTGATTCCTGAATGCTCGGTACAAATCCTGCTACACTGAAGGCTTTTTTTTAAAGTTCAATGAATTAATCAGTCTCCTAAATGCCAGTACCACTTAGAAATCAGAGACAAAGAAAATTCATAGTTTCATCGCTTGAGTAAAAGCTGGAAAAGAAATGCTTCCCTCCCCTGAAGAAAACCCCTGCTTTCCAAAACAATCCACCCGTCACACCCTCGAGGCAGCAAAGAGAGCAAGCTAAATGTTCCAGATACCCTAGGTCAGCGACATTCCTGGGGTTTATGCTGTCAAAGTACACTGTGCTTCAGTCCCTGGAGACGATGCTCAGAACAAACTGAGACAGCATTATCTGGATGGTGGGGCCATCTAGTTCCCCTAAAGGTGGGGGGGATGCATGTCACATCCCTTCCTCCTGAAGCAGACAATCCTAAAGGGAGCTCATTCCATAAGACTCAAGCCCCACTTCTAACCCTCCCTTGCCTGCCTGAAGCTCTATGCAACAGCTTGCTTAATGGGATCATCTGGGAACAAGGTTACCCTGTTAACTACAATATTCTTAAATCTTGGAAAGCATGGTTAACCACAAAGTTCTTGCTAAGCTGCAAACATGTACAGCTGTACATGACACAAATAGCTCTGCACAGAGCTTTAACTTATTAAAAAAAAAATTGTGGGAGTAGCTAGTACACAGGGCTCTCCGTTGCCCTTGTGTGCCTTCTCCCTGTTAGTGTCCCCTTCTCACCAGTCTATACAGTGGAAAAAGAGGAAAGAAAGGGAAAATGCACACTGACAGCACATGTGTGCCACAAGTAGTCAAATGTTGTCTCACTGTGGCCCCACAAGGTTTTGCGTTAGATAAGATTGTTACTGTTACCACGCCTACTTCTATAGTTCAGAGCATTTCACTAACTTGATCCAGGGCCACATACTGTGCGGCAAAACTGGACCTGCATCCTGACACCATATCCCTAATATCCAGCACTAATACAACAGCTGATAAAGGACTCACTTCAGGGAGACTAAAACCCCCAAAACAGCATTGGCATGTTTGCAGTCGTACTGAGATATGTTCACATACCATAAAAATTCACCCAATTAAAGCATACAGTTCAGTGGTTTTCCATTTATTCACGGAGATGTGCAACCACTGTCAAGATCTAATTCTGTAACATTTTCAACACCCAAAAAGAGAAACTCCAGGCACACTAGCAGGCAATCCCCATTTCCACTCTTCCCTCCTCCTCCTTCCTCTGGCTTCCTCCTTAGCATAAGATTTTCCAAGTTTGAGCACGTGCACCATGTATCAGCACCTCATTCTTTACTGTCGCCAAATAATGCTCCGCTGCATGGATCACCCACATATCCATCATTCCTCAGTTCATGGACACATGGGTTCTACTTCTTGACTATTAAGAAGAATGCTGCCATGAACATTCACATACCAGCTTCTGTGTGGACAGATGTTTTTATCTGGCATTTGCTTTTTTTTTTTTTTTAAGATTTTTATTTGGGGCACCTGGGTGGCTTAGTCAATTAAGCATCTGCCTTCGGTTCAGGTCATGATCCCAGAGTCCTGCGATCGAGTCCTGAGATCCAGCACATATCAGGCTCTCTGCTCAACTAGGGGTCCACTTCTCCTTCTCCCTCTCCCTCCTCCCTCTATCCCTCTTCCTGTTCATGCTCTCTCTCAAATAAATAAATAAAATAAATGCATTTGCATTTTCAAAGTGCTTTCATTATATTCTCTGCTGTGCATCTTAAAACTGCTTCACTTGGTGATGGAGAAACCGGAGACTCGGGGCAGTAAACTGCCTTCATCCCTTTATCACCTACTGCTCGATGGCCCTCAGTGAACCAGCAGTAAACCCACACCTTCCAGCTGAAGACCTGCTCCTTCCTTAATACCACACCACTTCACTGCCACTTTGTCTGCTCTGTAAGGAATTTCAAGCAAGAACAAGTAGATGAGAAAACCCGTGTTTTTAGGTAAAGACCTCCTTAAGTCATTCTAAGTCAATTCATAAGGCAAACCAACATCAAGCCTTTCAGAGTAAAGAGAAGGGAAGAGCACAGTGCTCAGGACAGCATATTCTAAAGGTCCCTCTCAAGTGATGGCCTTCTCCTCACCATGCAAACAGCAAAGCTGCCACTCGGGTATGTGAAGGCACGTGCGGAATAAACGTCCCTGTGAGCAGCCAGGGCCTAGCACAAGCCTGCATGTGCCCACAGGCTCCATCCCAGGACATCAGCCTCCAGAGGCTCGGGGGCTCAGGGGCTCGATGCAGAGCGAATCTGTTCTGACACAGGTGACAGAATCTGGGGGGCACACACTGCTAGGCCAATTGTATAGTTTCTCTTTCCCACCCTCCTGAAACAGTTCCTAGACTTACAGTATTTCTGGTACTAAAGTTCAGAAAACACATTCATAATTATATTAGTAACACATAATATCTGCTGTTTACTGACAGCTGACCGGGTACCTGACAATGACTGTACAAGACAGGCACCACTCGGACTTCGACAGCACGTGTCAACACTTCCTTATGTGCGGAGATCATACAGCGCACGGGGGCATAAACCACTACCACCTCTCAGGCGGGTAATCTGGAGACAGCTACGCAAACTAAAGTGCAAATATCCTTGGACCAGGCAATTCACTTCTCAGAACAGACCTACAAATATACATCATAGTGCCCAAAGACAGAGATGCAAGAATATTCACTGAAATGGTTCCTAACAGTAAAATTCTGGAAACACTCACCCATCGATTCAGGAGTGACTGAATAAATAATAGTGTACCTATAAGATGGGACACCTGAGACTGTTGAGAACAAAACAGATTTCTGTGTGCTGATACTGAGCTTTCTCCAAGATGTATTAAGGGAAAGCAAGATCAATATCATTATGTGTGACTATTTTTTCATACAGTTATTAAATTTTCTACAACTTGTTTCTTGTGACTTTTTTTTTTAAAGCTCTATGCCCAACATGGGGCTTCAGCTCATGACCCCAAGAGCCAGCCAGGCGCCCCTACGTGTAACTGTTTCTTAAAAGAGGTATATGTGCAAACCAGCGTTCTGACTGTGCACTCTCAGGCAAGTCATGCAACAGCTTCCTCATCTGTAATTGGGAGAATACTTCCCACACAGTGCATAATAAAAATTACCTGTGGTCACTGTTATAATTCAATAATTACACAATCCTATTATAATAATATTAATAATTTTACTGTTGCTGTTATCAGATGGGCTCAAAAACCCAAGTCCGTTTCACACCTCCACTGCCCAGTGTCCGTCATTAGGCACACAGGGCAACGGCACCCTCCGTGGGCAGCTCTGTCTCCCCCTCTAGCTCACAGCCCACAAGGGCTTCTTTTCCAGACCCCTAGCCTGCGGGCCCGGCCCCTTCAGTGTCTGCCACCAACAGGCAACAAGAAACCATGGGCAGTGAGAAGCATCTCCACTTCCACTGCCCGAACACCACTCCCAGATGCACACAGACTCGATCTCTCACCAAATGTCTCCTCAGTCAACCCAGTTCTCCATCTAAAACAGATCCTGCTGCCATCATTCTCTTATTTCCTCATGCCTCCCATCTTCACAGCACCTACTACTACCTAACATAGCATTTATTCCATATCTCATGTTCCAGAATAGAAGTTTCTGAGAGGGGGAATGTGTGTCTGTCCATTGGGCCTAGAATAATACCCCGCAAATAACAAACGGGTGCTCAGGAAGTATACTGATATGCAAGTTAATAAAGTTATAGAACGGAAACTGTGCTTGCAAAACAACATTTTTAAAGATCACTGTTGTTATTTTATCCCAGCAGTGAGGGTTCTCAAGACGCTGTTAAAGGTAAGTGTCCGACAGATTCAAGTCCTGCTGTATTTAAAATGCTTTTTTCCTATGCAGCATAAACTCATTAAAAAAGAAAGAAAAAACCTTGTCAAAATACACTGAACACGTTTAAACTAACAGCTATGAGAAACAATGTACACTGGCCATACAATTGCTTAAAAAGGTACTTCTGGAATAAAGAAAGCTCAAAGGGCAAAATGAATCCAACTTGCTCCCCTTCATTCCCTCCAGCTCAAGTTTCCTGCATGTAGGTCAGAATAAGCATTAACTATTAAACAGCTCTGTTAAAGTTTAATGTTATACTATGTTAAGATTCCTAACTATTTTAAGGAGACATGTGACAGCCAGTAAGCACTGACCAAACTAAGGGAGTATTAGCATATTTACCATTACAAACCAAATCTTAGATTCATTTTTGAAAACCTTTAAAGAATAGGGAATTCAAAAAAGGACATCCCTCTACCACTTGCCAAAATAACTTCTCAAAGCATGGAGGAAAATAAAAACAAAACAATATATAGGATTCACAAGGAAGTGGCTTTTTAAAGTGAATTTAGATGCTCAAGCAGACTATGAACTTAATTTATATAAAAAGAAAATGTTGCAACTCACCAATTTTTCACCAAGAAAAACTTTAACGTCCTGTTGCTAATGTAATAGGACAAACATCAGGAGTATTTAGAGGAATGAATGACTATTCAAAACACAACAAAATGTAAAATAAAATTTGCAATGTCTGGTATCCAATAAAAAAATTACCCAAAAAGCAAAGAGCAGGAAAATATAACCCAGAGGAAATAAATCAATCAAAACTAACCCAGCACTGAAAGCAAAGCTAAAATTAGCAGACAAGGTCATTAAAACAGTTGACAACTATATTCCATATTTTCAAAATCTTAAGTAGAGAAATGGAAGATATGAAAATGATACAAATAGAACTTGTAAAGATGAAAGCCAGGATGTCTAAGACGAAAAATTACACCTAACAAGATCAACGGCAGATTGAACACTGCAGAAGAAAAATCAGTGAATGTGAAGATACAGTACGAAAACTATCCAAAACGAAACCTACAGAGAAAAGACAATCAAATAAAGGGGCATCAGTGCGCTGTTGGGCAACTTTTCAGGGTCTAACTTGCATGGGATTGGAGCCCTAGAAGCACAGGACATGGAGAAGGAACAGGAAAAGCTGTGAAAAATAATGCCCAAGATCTTCCCAAATTTGATGAACACATAAACCCACAGATCCAAGAAAAAAGCTCAATGAATCCCACAAGCACAAGAAACATGCACACAAGGACACGTCAAAATAAAACTGCTCAAAACCAGTGACAGGGAGAAGTCTTCAAAGCAGTCAGAAAAAAGGGACATGTTACATAAAGGAACAAAAATTAGGATGATAGCAGATTCTTGCAGGAAATGATACAGCAAAAAGACAGTGAAGCAACACCTTCTGAAAAAGTAAAAATTGAGAGTTCGCCCAAAGGTTTTGAGCTCCAAGGCTTCTGGCTTACATCTATGCTTCTACGTGCCAAACTCCTGTGGCAACAGCACCTTTGAACTGCAGACATTCCATTTTCTTCAACACCATCATCTCATCTGGTTAGATTAGATGCAGTGTATGTCCATCTGCTTTCTTAATACAATCTGTACGCCCAAAAGCCATGAGGTATGTGTTGGGAGGGCACCTAAGGGAATCCACTGTAACCTCTGGGCCAGGTTCACCTATCTTGTATCTAATCCCAATAAATATGCCATGTGAAGCAGGAAATACACCTCCTCCTGTTTTACAATTCAGGAAACAAGGTTAATCTGGCACAGAAAGTTGCACAGCTAGGCATAACCAGGTCTTTCTCGCTCCCTATACCTCTTTCTATTAACACACAACTGAAATTATATTAAGCTAAAGGAAAAACAAAATACCAAAGTTCATTCCGGGATAGAACCAGAGTGATAAAGTGGAGAATTCTACTCAAAGAAATGTAAAGCAGATTTCTTTTTTTATTTTTTAAGATTTTATTTATTTAATTGAGAGAGAGAGAGAGATCACAGGTAGGCAGATAGGCAGGCAGGCAGACAGAGGAGGAAGCAGGCTTCCTGCTGAGCAAAGAGCCCGATGACCAGGCGCCCAGTAAAGCAGATTTCTTAATGGAAACAATGAACGGTCTCTTTTCCACTTACTGTAATGGACAAGGCCCCCGACTGCCCTACAACCAACACGACAGGGTGTTTCAGAACACGGTCTCTTCTACGTGCTCCTTTATGGAGACCAAAGTACTATGCAACAGAACAAAGGCCACAGGCAGACAAAACAATTCAGTTCCAGACACAGAGGTCTATTTGGATCTAATGATAAAATTTACTCTTTGGGCAAAAATCAGAAAATGATGACCCCTGCCAAGCCAAATATTTTTATAAGGGCCACAAGCTAAGAGTGACATTTACAGCTTAAAAAATAGTACTATTAAACATAAATAACAGATGACAGACCTGGAAATCAATTCGCATTCCAGGAAGAAGACTCCACTGGAACAGTCATGCACATTTATTCGCATATCGCCTGCGCCTGCTTCCTGCAACAGCAGCAGAGCTCAGGAGTTGCAACAGAGACCCTACAAACTCTCAAAGCCTGAAGTATCTATTATCCGGCCTTTTACAGAAAGTGTACCAACCACTGCTTTAAGGGAACAGAGGGGGCACACCATCTTTAACAATTTGCCATGAACATTATTCCTCACAACCATGCTTTTAAAAAGTTGGGGCGCCTGGGTGGCTTAGTCAGTTAAGGTCTGCCTTCAGGGCGCCTGGGTGGCTCAGTGGGTTAAAGACTCTGCCTTCGGCTCAGGTCATGATCTCAGGGTCCTGGGATGGAGGCCCACATCGGGCTCTCTGCTCAGTAGGGAGCCTGCTTCCTCCTCTCTCTCTGCCTGCCTCTCTGCCTACTTGTAATCTCTGTGTCATATAAATAAATAAAATCTTAAAAAAAAAAAAAAAAAAAAAAAGGTCTGCCTTCAGCTCAGGTTGTGTGGCTCGGGTCCTGATCCTGGAGTCCTGGAATCGAGCCCTGCATCAGGCCCAGCTCAGCAGGGAGTCTGCTTCTCCCTCTGCCTCTCCCCCCCACCCCCACTCTTGTTCTCTCCATCACTCTCCTTCTCTCAAATAAATAAATAAAATCTGTAAAAAATAACTGAAGATCACTCACACAACAACTATTTCTTAAGGACCTGCTCTGTGCCAGGCACTGCACTAGACTTGGGGAATACAGCGGTAATGAGGCACAGCTCCTGCCCTCATGGAGAAGACCAGGACCAACGGTTACAACCAAGTCCCTAAAGTGTTAGGACTGAGAAAGTACAGAGAAGGAAGCAGCACAGCCTGGTGGTTAAGAGCATCATCTATGGAGTCAGACACTCTAGGTCTGAATCCCAGCTCCAGCACCTAACTGTATGACCTTGGCAATCACTTCAACTTCCTTAGTTTTTCTCAACTGAAAAAAAAGATAATCGGAGTACCTAGGTGGCTCAGTCAGTTAAGAGTCCAACTCTTGATTTCCGCTCAGGTCATGATCTTGGGAACATGAGATTGAGCCCCAGGCCAGCTCCGTGCTCAGCAGGCCTGCTTGGGATTTGGGATTCTCTCTTTGCCCTTCCTCCCACTCAGACAGGCACATGTGCTCTCAAAAAAATAATCTTAAAAAAAAAGAAAATCACAAGTACTTAAAAGGATTGTGGTAAGGATTAAATAATATATAAAAGCACAATGCCTGGCGTATGGCAAATATTTAACGGGATGAAAATTCAAGTTTATAAACTAGATTTTAGGAAATCTATGTTGCCAATTAAAAGCTATATTCCTGGTTTTTCAACAATCAGTTAAACAGAGAAAAGGATAAGTCTCAGAGGAAAGTCCAGAAGCACTTAACATGATGCACACACCCAACGTGGAAGTAACCCACCGCCACAGAATGGTGGTCCTGGGTCCACTGAGACATTGACTGAATGGGGGACCACTGTTCTAAAAGCAAGGCCACAGAACAGGGGTTCTTAATTAGGGGTTACATTTGAATCACCTGGTCTGAGGTTGGAATTCAGGTCTAGATGGGAATCCTACATGTGTGTTTAAACCACTGCTGTAAAACAAGGTTACAAAAACTTCAGTCTTTACAAAAGAAAAAAAAAAAAATTCCGGAGTGCCTGGGTGGGGCAGTCGGCTAAGCGCCCAACTCTTGGTTTTGGCTAAGGTCATGATCTCACGGTCCTGGGATCGAGCCCCACATTGGGTTCTGCACTCAGCACGGAGTCTGCTTGAGATTCTCTCTCTCTCTCTCTCTGTCCCTCACCCTGGTGCTGTCTCTCTCTCTCTCTCTCTCTCTCTCTCTCTCTCTCTCTCAAATAAATAAAATCTTAAAAAGAAAAACCTCCATTTCTCCTTTACAGAATGGTATTTTCCCCTTTATGCACATTACCCACCCTTTTTTTTTTTAAGATTTTATTTTTATTTGAGAGTACAAGTGATGGAGGGGCAGAGGGGAAGAAGCAGACTCCCCCCTGAACTGGGGGCCTGACACAGCCTAGATCCCAGGACCCCCACACGGGGCTCAATCCCAGGACCCCAAGATCATGACCTGAGTCAAAGGCAGACACTTAACCAACTGAGCCACCCAGGCGCCCCTGTACTCACCTTTCAAGGGCAAGTTTAAACTCTACTTTCTTTATATAGCCTTCCCTGAAGCTTTATGACCTTACGTTTTTAGCTATCATTTTCCCAAGAGTGTGACTTAGCTTCCCAAAGATTTTAAGAGACTGAATCTTAAATCATTCATTCCACAAGTATTTACTAGGCACCTACCATGGGCCAGTTTACCATGCTCAGAACAGAGTGAGAAGCAAAACCAAAGTGCCGTTAAGAGATAAAACTGGAGATATACATGGGAAGATGCCAAACCTTGCAAGGCTGGTCCAGCTCAGGATTTGTGGACCAGGGAGAATCACCGAAAAACTCTAAGCAGGGAAGTGTCATGGTCTAGTCTATAACTCAGAACTCATTCTAATTTTTTTTTGAAGATTTTATTTATTCCTTTGACAGAGAGAGTACAAGCAGGGTGAGCGCAGGCAGAGGGAGAGGGAGAAGCAGACTCCCCACTGAGCAAGGAGTCCAATGTGGGGCTCGATCCCAGGACCCTGGGATCATGACCTGAGCTGAAGGCAGACTCTTAACCGAATGAACCACCCAGGTGCCCCTTCAGAACTCATTCTAGCAAAAACACAAAGGGACTAGCTAAAACAGTAGACAAATATGCTCTCTGCCTTCGTGAAGTATCATTACTTCGTGGGGGGATGGGGAGTAAACAGATAAATAAATCATTAAAATTGAAGGACACCGGAAGTGTCTGAGTTAGTTAATAACAGAGGAATATCTGAAAGAGGGCAGAGTCTCTTTAAGGGACATTTAAGCAGGCCCTAAAAGAGGAGCTGGCTGTGCAGAGTGGTTTAACAGTGTTCATTCTAGGCAAAGGGATCAATGCATGATTCCCCAGATCTCAAGAGCTAGGTTCCAGGAAAACCTAGTAAGTGTAGCATAAATGAGCAACTGGAAGAAGGTAGAACATGGGCTTGGAGATCACAATAAAAAATGTGAATTCTGTGGTTAAACGTAATGGGAAGTCACTGGGTTTTTGTTTGTAAGATTACTTATTTTATTCTGAGTACATAATCCAACTACATGAACTAAAACATATATCCAAAGATATATAAGCTTATACAGTGAAAAGTATTTCTCCCTCCCACACTTACCCCCAGCCACACAGATCCCTGTCCCTAGAGGTGACCACTTTTATCAGTCTTTGAAGGGTTGTAAGCAAGACAGAACACAATCTAATTTATATTCTGTGTAAATCACCCTGGCTGAAAGGTAGAGGATGGGTTGGAAGGACAGGGAAGCCAGCTGGAATCTGCTGTGCTAGATCAAAGGAGACATGATGGCTGCGGGGTCCCGGGTGGTGGCAGTGGAGATGGGACAGGAGGACGGATTCAGGAGGTATTATGAAGAGAAAGCTGACAAAACTCATGTTGGCAAAACAGCATTAATAACTATGACCATAGGCGCTGTGTTTCACACACTTAGATTCTACAGGTCTAGTAATTTAGACTTTAAAACTTAAATATCTCAGAGTTCAGTGAACATGTACATGGATAATGGGTGACAGAACAATGGGTAACATGAGAAAAAACAAATTACTAATATGTACTGTTAACAAACTGATTAATAGTGGACTCACTGTGTCAATGCGTTAGATGATTTTATCTCAGAAATGACATTGCTGAAGCCAACCCAAAACAGTATTGCTATCGTTGAGAGGCTGAAATGGCAGCTATTTAAAAAAAGAAAAAAGTGCAAAACTGAAGTCTTTAAAACTGGTAGCCATCAACCACCGTAATACGGAAGGCTGGAATCTTCTCCACTGAATTTCTGAGTATGACATCACAGCTATGTGATGTATTTCCCTCCAGTCTGCTAACTTAAAATGTACCAGAAAATTCTCATCAATTTATAGGATAGCAAAAAAATGCCACTAGTGGATAAAATTTTTACACTGAGTATTCATTGAAAAGCAGTTACGTGCTGTATCGACATAATGGCATATTATTAAGTCTTCAAAAGGAAGGACATGCTGACACCTGCTACAACAGGGATGAACCTTGAGGACATTCTGCAAACGAGCCAGCCACAAAAGGACAATACCGCATGGTTCCAATTACATGAAATATCTAGAGCAGTTAAAATCATAGAGACAGAAAGGACAGAGTCCGGGGCTAGAAGCAGGGGAGAATATGCTTGATGGGCACAGAGATCCCGTGTCACAAGATGAAAGGGTCCTGGGATGGACGGCGGTGATGGCTGCACAACAATGTGAGTGTGCAGAACACCAGAGGACTGCCGATTTACAAACGGTTAAGACGGCAGATTTTATGTTGTATGTATTTTACAATTAATAAAAACTTTTCAAAGCATGACGAAAAAATGTGTATAACATACTACCATATATCTGATAAAGAGGAAATACGAATGTAACCATGAAATTAAGATGTAAAAAGGTTATCTATAGGGAAGAGGGATAGGTGAAGAGGAAAGGATGGAAAGAAGCAATACTTCTTTGACTAGCCCTTGTTTCATTTGATTTTGAAAGACTTTTAATATTTTACATAATTATAAAATAAAATTTTTAAAAACCCCTAAATACTAAGGGAAAAAAGCCCCAAAACCTATGCACCCAGTAGCAAAATGAGAGTAACTATTCTAAGTGACTTTAAAACACAGTTTGACTTTGTATCTCTAATGGGGATGCAAAAAATCCAATTTTTATTAGTTGATGATCTTCATATTCTTCTAAAACTGAAATGTGTCCAGTGTGGGATGAAACAGTAAGTAATTAGGGGCGCCTGGGGGGTTCAGTCAGTTAAGCATCTGCCTTCAGCTCAGGTCACGATCCCAGGGGCCTGGGATTGAGCCCCATGTCCAGCTCTGTGCTAGGCAGGAGGCCTGCCTCTCCCTCTCCCACTCCCCCTGCTCGTATTCCTTCTCTCCCTGTCTCTGTCAAATAAATAAATAAAATCTTTTTTTAAAATATTATTTATTTATTTATTTTGACAGAGACCGCACACAAGCAGAGGAGCAGCAGGCAGTGGCAGAGGAGAAGCAGCCTCCCCCGCAGGGCTGCCACGCGATGGATCCCAGAACCCTGGGATCATGACCTGAGTCAAAGGCGGATGCTTAACCTAATGAGTCGCCCAGGTGCCCCTTAAAGTGTCTTTTAAAGCATTTCAAATTATTTACTTTTGTGACAATACAATGACTACTTGAAAGAACTAACTGGAAACTAATAATATCGAATGAAACGGCTTTTGTAGTAAAGTCAGTAACAAAGCTGAACACCGAACAAAACCTTATCAGGGTCAGGTCCTGTCAAAGACTAAAAGGGAAAAGGGTCCGCTGTATAAATTATATTTCAGAACGAAACCATCCCACCTCTTGGACACTGGGCGGGATTTAGATTCGTGGCACTCGGTGAGCTTCTGTGACTAAACCCTCAGCGCAGCGTCAGGCAGTAAAACACCTCATACCGGCTGTCCTGCTGAAACCACATCAAAACTCGGAAAAGCCGTTCTGACTGCCAGAGCCATTCACTTCCTTCCACGACACCCGCACACCCGCAGCCTTCCCCACCGCCAGAACGAGGGCTGTGTGGAGATGCCGCGCGGGACGAGGTCATTTCTACGTCGCCGGCCTCCGCCCGTGAGGTCAAGTTCACGACCCCCCGTCTCCAGGTCGCCGGCGCCCGCGGACCTCGCCCTCGGCCTGTCCCGCTCGCTTTCACCGAGGCGCCGCTGAGGTTTTGCAAAGGGGACCGAGGGCACGTTTCAGCGAGCCTGTTCCTTCCCCCGTTGAGACCTCCGCCCATCTCTCACAGACTCGCAGAGCCCCTTCGGTAACGACCGGCGCTCCCGGCCGTCGGACGCGCTCGGCGCTCAGGGGCACCGGTTGCTTTCGGCCGTTCGGGCATACAATCACGGGTCCCAGCACCAGCAGCCGCAGGTGAACCAGGTGTCCACCGGAAGGTGGGTACGCGGGAAGCGAACACAAATCACCACCAAACGTCCCGAGCCGTGAGGGACCAGACTCCGAACGCCAGTGAGGGCTCGAGACAGAAGCGCCCGGCCGCTGCCCGCCCCGGCCCCCAGCAAACGCTCCGCAGGGCGCCGAGCGACGAGACCCGCCAGCCCCCGGGCCGTGCAGCCCCCCGACCGCCGCACGGCCGTGAGCGGGGAGGCCCCGCGGCGCGAGCCCCGAGTCTGCGGGCCGCGACCCGGCC
>LNAC01000189.1:4825828-4846341 GCA_002007465.1 Ailurus styani
CAGAGCTTGGGGCTGGCAGCCAGGGTGGAGTCAGGACGGCGGGGTCTGGGGATGGCGATAAGGCCCCACAGACAGGGTGGCTGCCCGCTGCCCAGGGCCTGGCCTGCCGGTGCTGGGTGAACAAGCCCCGGGCACCTCCGCGGAATCAGTCGTAGGCGTCGAGGCCTGGGCATGGGCAAGATCGGGCCACCTGCCGGGGACCTGGAGGCGAGCCTAGAGACCAGCCCCGCACCTTCCCCTGCCCTCGCCCTCCTCTTGTCTCGTCTGAGCCCCGACAAGGCCCAGGACACAGAGAAGCAGAGCTGCTTGTGCCCTTGATACCATAGGAAACAGGCCAGCCCTGAGCAGGGGAAGAACAGTGTGGAACCCCGGCCTTCCTTCCAGCACGGACCTCTTTGGCTTTGCCCACAGAAGGGTCAGGGATATTGTCTAGGGGTAATAGTCTGTGACCTCTGATCTCAAGGCACTTTTGGACAAGACCACGATTCTACATCAGCCATTTTTGTTTCCCTTGCACCCAAGAGCAAGGCCTGGCACTGAGAGCTGTCACTGAGGGGTGAGCCTGGGTGGCTCAGTCACTTAAGTGACAAGTCTTGATTTCAGCTCAGGTCATGATCTCAGGGTCCTGGGATCAAGCCCTGGGTGGGGCTCCCTGCTCAGCGGGGAATCTGCTTCTCTCCCTCTGCCTCTGCCCCTCTGCCACTAAAAAAATTAATCTAAAAAAAAAACAAAAAAGGCTGTCAGGGCTTGCTGAAGGAAAGAAGGGACGGAGGGAGGTGTAGAAGATGATTGAGCATGTTAAATAGACACAAAAAAGACCCAGATCAAGCTTCTAAAGGTGGAAAATGTATCAGAAATGGGAAATAGGCTGAATGGGGTTATCAGTAGATTAGACACAGCAAAAGAAAAAGTGAACTGGGAGACGTGGAGAAAGTAAATGAAACACAGAAATGAGCCTGAAAAGAACGAACAGAGCACCAGTGAGTTGTGAAACAACTTCAAAAGGCCTAATAAACGTGTAATTGGAGTCCCTGAAAATGGGCATGGGGGTTGGAAGAAAACAAATACGATTTGAAGATGTAATGGCTGAAATTTCTTTTTAAATCTGGTGCAAACTACAAACTCACAAATCAAAGCAATTCAAAAAGTAACTTCTGGCTTGCTACTGGGCTCTGGTGGAAATGGAATACTTCTTCGGGACATCAAAAGTGACTCGAGGCCAGAGTTGCCCATCACTTGGTTCCATCAGGCTACCAGGACATAAAGTCAGGTCGATACATCACAATCTATGTGGCCGATCCAGGATTGGAAGGCTTCATGTAGATACAGCGGGAGGTGGTCCAGACTGTTGGTCATCTACCACCAGAGCAGCAGTAGCTACCAGCTCACACCAGTGGTGTCAGCTTCCCTGGACACAGTGACAGAGGAGCAAAAAGCCTGTGCTTGGTTCATGGGAAGGTTGACTCAATATGTTGGTATGGGCTGAAAATGGCCTGCTGCTGCACTGTGTCTCCATTCAGCAGCTGCCCTGAAAGATAGTGGTAAGGGGCAGTCACCCCCCACAAGCAAAGCTTCCAGCAGCAAATTTTGCCATTCACCTTGTGTGGCAGGAGATGGGACCTGGACTCATGGACAGTGGCACATGGCTTAATTGGTTGGTTGGGAGCCTACAAGGAACGATCTGAAAGTTGGGGACAAAAAGGTCTGAAGACAAGGCATGTTGATGGCCCTCTTGGTACAAAGAGTGAAGATCTTATATTGCATTTTAATATTCACCGGTGAGCATCTACCAGAGAGACTGTAAACAACCAAGCAGATAGAATGGACTGGCCAATGAGCATAAGCCAGGCTCAGTCCTCTGCCCGCACTGTTCTGGCACAGTGATCTCCCCAGTGAAGTCATCATGGTAACAGAGTGGAGGCCACGCATGAGCCCAACAGTATACGCTCCTTGTAACCAGGGCTGATCCAGCTACTGCCACTCCCAAATGTAGCCTGTCACCTGTCTCTGCAGGAACCAACCAGCTACTTGCTGGCAAGTTGATTACCTTGGATCCCTTCTATTCTAGAAAAAGCAATAATTCATGAAAACTGAGACTGCCATGCATCTGGATGAGGATTTGCCTTTTCTGCCTGCAATGACGTCAGCACCCCTATCAAGAGCTCCTCAAGTTTCTGATTGACTGACGTGGAATCCCACATGACTGCCTAGTTACCAAAGGATCTACTTTGTGGCAATGAAGGTTTGGCAATGGACATGTGACCAGGAACCCACCATTCCTACCAAATATGAGCCATCCAGAAGTTGCTGGTGTCCTAGAGTGATGGGCTGGCCACATGAAGATTCAGATGAGGCTCCAACTTGGAGCTGACCCCTGGGAGGTGGAATGCCAGCCTCAGAGAGGCAGTACATGGCTACGTCAATCGGCACTTTACAAGGCTCTCTCTCTGATACGTGCAATACCCAGTGACCTACTTGAGGGATTTGTGCTTTCTGTTTGGCAGCAGTAAGAGCTGTGAGCCTAGAGATCCTAGAGGTCTCCAGAGAGGACACTTCTACCAGGGGGCATAGTCATGTTGAAACTATGGCTGTCGGGCGCCTGGGTGGCTCAGTGGGTTAAAGCCTCTGCCTTCGGCTCAGGTCATGATCTCAGGGTCCTGGGATCAAGGCCCGCATCAGGCTCCCTGCTCAGCAGGGAGCCTGCTTCCTCCTCTCTCTCTGCCTGCCTCTCTGCCTACTTATAATCTCTCTCTATCTGTCAAATAAATAAATAAAATCTTAAAAAAAAAGAAACAAACAAACAAACAAACTATGGCTGTCGCCTGACCATATGCAATAGCTTGTGCCAGTAGATTGGTGGGCACAGAAGGGAGTAACCAGAGGGGTAGGGATAACTGACCCTCATTGGGAGGAGGTAGGGCTACCTGCCACAGGATGGGGTCAGCAGGAATGTGTTTGGTGCTCAGGCAATCAGAGCAGGCACTCAGCAGAGTGAGGCATCTCCTGGTCTCCTACCCCCCATAACTGTAAACAGGCGGGCAAGGCCACACGCCCTGGTAAGGGCTGGCTCCCAGGAGCTCAGACCGTCAGGCTTGAGCCATCTAGGAGAGCCAATCCGTTAGCTCTGAAGAAATCTAGAATGGGTGGTAGAAAATGAAGATGCTGAGTGTCACTTGTGGCCTAGGGGTCAATTGCAGCAGTGGGGGCTACAGATCATCTCTCTACCCGTCTCTTAGAAGTCCCCCCAGATACTGTGACCCATTACAATACTGAAGAATTTGTGTCTGAGTGAACTGAACTTTATAGGAGAAACAAGTAGATACCAGCAGTTCAAGGGGTGGACTTAGTAGTCATGGCTGGTGCCCAGATTCTTTCTCTGGCTTGGGGCTGGAAGTGGGCCCTGCCCAGGAATCGTGAGTGTCAGCAGCTAATGGCCCCAGAGCCCTGTCTTTGGTGTCACCCAGCCCAGGAGATCATCTCCCTACTTGAACAGCCGATAACTGGATGATCCAGGGGCCCACAAGGCTGGTGCCCTGACCTCAAAGCAGGACCAACTGTGGGACAAGTCACACTCCGGAGGTCCCGTGGGATCAGCTAAAGCTAGACTCCTACTGAGACCACTTCCACCCTCTGTTTTTTATTTTTAATTTGCCCTATCCTGATTCCCACACTCAGCTTATCCTGAGAACAGTCCCTCTAGAGATCACTTGCACAAGGTCCCCAGTTCAGGTTTTGCTCCTAAAGAATCTAATCTAAGAAAATTATATATTAAAAATGCTGTCTACAACTCAACACAAAAAAAGCAAACAATTCAATTAAGAAATGGACAAAGGCCTTGAACATTTCTCCAAAGATGTACAGGTGCCCAATAAGCACATAAAAAGATGCTCAATATCACGAATCGTTGGGGAATTGCAAATCAAAGTCACCATGAGATACCACCTGACATTCACTAGGACTGCTATAGTAAAAAAGAAAAGAAAAAAGGAAGCATTGGCAAGAATGTGGAGAAATTGGAGCCCGGTGCATTGCTGGTGAGAGTGCGAAATGGTGCAGCCGCTGTGGAAAACGTGTGCTGGTTCCTCAGAAAGGTCCACAGAGAATTACCGTATGACCCAGCAACTCCACTTTGAGGTATGTACTCCAAAGAAAGGAAAACAGAGACTCTAACAGGTATCTGCACATCCAAGTCTGTAGCAACATTATTAACAAGAACCAAAAGATGGAAGCAACTCAGACGTCTGTTGTCAGATGAATGGATAAGCAATGTGACCCATCCACACAACGGGATATTATTGAGCCTTTAAAAGGAAGGAAATCTGGGGCGCCTGGGTGGCTCAGTCGTTAAGCGTCTGCCTTCGGCTCAGGTCATGATCCCAGGGTCCTGGGATCGAGCCCCATGTCGGACTCCCTGCTCAGCAGGGAGCCTGCTTCTCCCTCTCCCACTCCCCCTGCTTGTGTTTCCTCTCTTGCTGTGTCTCTCTCTGTCACATAAATAAAATCTTAAAAAAAAAAAAAAGGAAGGAAATCTGGGCACCTGGGTGGCTCAGTCGGTTAAGTGTCCGACCCTTGATTTCGGTTCAAGTCATGATCTCAGGGTCTTGAGATCGGGCCCCATGTTGGGCTCTATGCTGGGTGTTGGGCCTGCTTAAGATTCTCACTCCCTCTGCCTCTGCCCTGCCCCCCCAAAAAGGAAGGCAATCCTGACAGCTACTATAATGTGGATGAATCGTGAAGACACTACGCTGGTTGAGATAGTACGTTGTATTGAGATACAACGCCACTTGTATGAGGTTCCCCGAGTGGTGACGTTCATCCTTGCACTGGGGCCGCGCTAATCTCCGTATCGCTCGTTTCAGTCTATGTGCTGCCTAAGCGAGCACAGCCAAAGTAATAGCCTGTCCAGGGAGTGAAGCCTCAACCTCGGTTTTAGCGGCACCACGCTCTAACTGGCTGAGCTAACTGGCCAACTGTGGGTCACGATCGTTAAATTCAGACACAGGAAGTAGAATGGTGGGTGCCAGGGACTAGGGGAGGGAGAATGGAGAGCTGTTTAGTGGGGACAGTCTCTGTTTTGCAGGACGAGAAGAGTTCTCGGGATAGATGGTGGTGGGGCACCTGGGTGGCTCAGTGGGTTAAGCCCCTGCCTTCAGCTCAGGTCATGATCTCAGGGTCCTGGGATCGAGCCCCGCATCGGGCTCCCTGCTCAGTGGGGAACCTGCTTCCTCCTCTGGTAGATGGTGCCTCTCTGCCTACTTGTGATCTCTCTCTCTGTCAAATAAATAAATAAAATCTTAAAAAAAAAAAAAAGGGTAGATGGCAGTGAAGAGTCACGGTGGTGTGAATGTACTTAACACTGCAGAACTGTGCATAAAATGGTTAAAATGGTAAGCTTTTTAAAGGCCATTTATTATTTTTTAAAAAGATTTTATTCCTTTATTGGAGAGGGGGAGAGAGAGAGAGAGCAAGAGCAGGGGGAGGGGCAGAGGGAGAAGCAGGCTCCCCGCTGAGAAGGAAGCCCAATGTAGGACTCGGTCCAGACACCCTGGGAACATGACCTGAGCTGAAGGCCGACGCTTAGCCGACTGAGCCACCCAGGCGTCCACAACACAAAATTAGATACATACAAGTGATATCAAGTAATGAAGGAGATTAACGGAGCTAAAGTCACTTGAAGTCCGTGTGTTATCTAGGAGGGTAAAAATATTGTTACTCTAGACCCAGGTAAGACTAGGTATAGACTATTTAACTTTCCAACTAGAAGAGGGAGTGGAATGACTTAAAAAAAAAAAAAAAAAAAAAAAAAGGTTGTTCAATCCAAAAGGAGAAAAGGAGAGAGAAAGGAGGAAAAAACCCACAAACACAGGTGGGCCAAATCAAAACAAAATAAGATCGTAGATTTAATTACATTAAATACAAATGAACAAGATGCTTCATTTAAGAGGTATGTCCCAAGTGCTAGAAACAAAGAAATGAAATTAAATTATTAAATTATTAGTAAATTATTAAATTTACTCTACACTAGAAGAAACATAAATTAATTAGGATATTAATAGGAAGGTATACCATGTTGATGAGTCAGAGGACTCAATGTTGTAAAGATGTCAAATTTTCCCAAGATGATTTACAGCTATAATGATTCCCAATCAAAAGATCAACTGAGTTATTAGTGAGCACTGAAAAGCTGACTTAAAAAATCGTGTGAAAAATAGCTTCGCACAGAGACAGTATTGTGGCCAATGAGGTTTATCCGAGGCGCGATTATTGCTAAAATTTATGTGAAAAAAAAAAGTGAGATGGGATGCCTGGGGAGCTCAGTAGGTTAAGTGTCCAACTCTTGATTTTGGCTCACGTCATGATCTCAGCATCGTGAGATCAAGCTCCGCGTCAGGCTCCACATGTGGAGTGTGGAGTCTGCTAAAGAATCTCTCTCTCTCTCTACCTCTGTTTTCTCTCTCTGTAAGATAAATATCTTTTTTTAAAAGTGGGAGAAAAAACTCATCTGGAAAGAGAAAGAGCCTAACAGACAAGACATTCTCAAAGAAGAAAAATAAGGTGAGGAACTATTTAGCAGATACCAAGACATCATTGACAGTAATTCAGACAGCTACTCTTGCCATAGGAATGGACAGACAAATGGAAATGGACAAAGGGTCCAGCAACAGACCTACAGATACATGGGCATGTCACAGGTGGCATTGCAGATGGGGGCAGGAGAGCACATGAGAAACAAACGGTGTGGGAATAGGTCCGTAAACCTATGGGAGAAAAGTGAAAGTGAACCCTCACCTCTCGCCAAATGCAAAATAACAATTCCAGAGTTGGAAAAGATATTTACAACACACATTACTGACAATATCAAGGCCACACAAAGAATTTGTATAGGTTAACAAGAAAAAGGAACAACGCATAGAAAAATGTGCAAAATATTTGAATAGGTGCTTCACACGAGACAAATGAAAAATGGTTCATAAACACCTGAAAATATGCTCAAGCTCATTTGTCATTAGCTAAATGCACATTAAAGCCATAATTAGACACCCATCAGATGGACAAAAACGAAAAAAAAGACTCTGATGATACCAAGTGTCGGCAATGATATGGAACCAAGGGAATTCTCTTTCACTGCTGGTGGGAGTGTGAAGTGGAACAATAAAATTCCTGGAAGACAGTGAAGCTTCCCGATGCCCTAGAACCCGGGGGTCAGGCTCCTGGGTACTACCTAGAGAGACTCGTGCAGGCGCGCATCAGAAACAGGAACAAGGCTGCCGCTAGCAGCATTGTCTGGACTTGCCCCCGCCTGGAAACAAACCAAATGCCCACCTACAATAAAATAAACCCCGTGAACTATGATACAGTTATTTAATGGAATGGTTTTCAGCAATGAACTTGAACAGACTACAGCTAAGCCCAGCAACGCGGCCGCATCTAAAAGACATGATGAGCAAAAGAAGCCAGGCATCAAAGCTTTTATCCGAAGGATTCCATTCACGTAAAATACAAAAACAGGAAACCACCGTGACGGATGTATAATTGAGTGGTGAAGGCTTTGTAGCAGAACAAGGACACGAGCCTCCCCAAAGCCAGGGCAGGGCTGGTGAGACCGGGAGGGCGGAGCTGTGAATGGGGAGGGCCCACAGGAGCGGAGAGGCTAAGGCCTGATGGGATCGCCTGATGGGATTGTAAGGACCGTAAGGACGGTCACCCCATAGCAATTTGTTAGGCTGCATGTTTGTGCTTTGCTCATTTTTCTGAATGTGTGTTTTGCTCTACAGGAAATCAAAGGAAAAAGGAGTGTGTGGAGGGAGCTGGAGCCGGAGGGTGATGCAGGGGCAGCTGTCAGGCAGCCCCCGAGGATTCATGAGGAGCCAAGGAAGGTCTGAAGGAAGTGGATGAGTTTGGCCTCTGCTCTGTCTCAAGACTCTCCCTCTGGTGGGAGTGTGCTAGATGGTAGCCTGATGGGAGACGGCCACTTCCGGCCATCTTCAAGGGTCACGGTCCCCCGGGACTGGAGCCTTCCCTGGGGCCCCCACCAGGCAGTCTTTTCCAGGGGGAGGGATAGGGCACGCAGGCAGAGACAGGGAACTGGATGTGACAAGTTGCCCGGTGGGGGGCTTGCTGCCCCTGGGTCACAGCCAGAGACAGAGGCCCTCCTCGCCTCCCTGCCCTCCTCTAGAGACACGCGGATTTGGTGTAAGCGCCAGCTCTGCTCCATGTTCCCTGTGTGTCCTTCATGTTCTCCTCGCCTCCCCTCCAGAAGCCAGTCCCGGTGGGCACTGGGCAGGAAGCCCCTTGGCCCCAGGCTGCTGCCTCCTGGACCAGCAGGGGGCGTCCCCGCAATGTGACCCAGAGTTCGGGCAGCCATGTGGAACAACTCAGGACTTGTTTTTGTTTTTGTCTAAGATTTTTTTTTTAAGATTTTACTTATTTATTTATTTATTTATTTGAGACTAAGAACACGAGCGGGGGAAGGGGCAGTGGGAGAGGAGAAGCAGGCTTCCCGTGAGCAGGGAGCCCGACGCGGGGCTCGATCCCACAACCCCGAGATCATGACCTCAGCTGGAAGGAGCCCCTCTGGGTTGGTTTTGTGAGGTCTCCTCCGGCTCTAAAAGCATCTGTTTACAATAACAATTAACAGAAGGCAGAGAAGCTCACTATTTCTGATCCACTCTAAGAAGAGTAAAACCATGTTCAGTCATGGGCTTGGAGAAGCTTCCCGAAGGGTCTGGTCCTTTCTCAGTCCAGGAGCCGGACCTGTCTGAACGCTGCGTGATGCTGGACAAGGCAATGAAGACTTTCTGAGCCTCAGTTTCTCCATCTGTGAGATGAGGCAGCAGGCTAGCCCCTGGGGCAGGTCCTAGGCCTCCTGTGATTCCCCCCAGACTGGGCCCAGAGGGCAAAGCAGAGGGAGGCAGGCCAGTTGTGTCCTCCCACGGCTGTGGCCCCTGGGGTCAGTCAGGGCACACGCAGAACGGTGTAGACACTCCACATGACCATCAGAGCCCTGAGGGGAGATGGGGGGCTAGACAGGGGCTGGGGCTGGGCTCAGAGCAGCAAAGGACAGGTCACGTGGCAGTAAGAAGGCGGCTGGAACTTGAACAAAGCCTCTCTGACCCTCTGTTTTCTCACCTGTGAAATAGGCACAGAGCACTTTCTTCTCCAAGCAAACTGTGTCGAGTACCCGTGGGGCTCAGCGCCGGGAGCCCAGGAAGTCCTCGGTAAGTGGCAACCAGCCTCCAACAGTGCATGAGGAGTCCAACGTTGACGCCAGGTCTCGAAAGGCCCCTTCTTACGCTGGAGACCGTGCCTGGGACCCCATCGGCCACCCCCCCGCACACACCCTCACAGCTGTGACCCTGGGTCCCTGGGTCCGTTCGCAAACAGGTGGGAGCCGGGCCTGGGCAGGTGCGGGGCCTGGGAGGAGAGGTAAAGCCAGTTCAGGCCCCGGAGTGGGCCTTGGGCAGCCACAGGCCTCATCTGTCCAAGTGACCAGAGGGCTCATCCCTTGGCCCTGGGCCCCAGAACCCCAATGGGGTCCGGCTCGGGGATCCTCAGATAGGTTTTCGCCGCTGAGCTGGCCACCGGTTAGCTAGAAGTGACAGGGCACCCTGCACCCCGAAGTGTCTCACTCGCAAGCACACCCCGCCCCCCGCCCCAGGCACTGAGTAGAAACCGTATCCTGGTCCCAACCCCCACTGAGGACTTTACAGGAAGGGGAGCCGCAGCCACAGTAGGGAACGGCATGCCTCACCCGCCCTAGTTCAGGGCAGGGAGGTGGGATTGCTGGCTCCCCACGACGGTGCGGAATGCCTAAAGCTCCCCACGCCCCAAACTGGACAGTGCCCGAGCTGACCCCTCCCTCCCCTGCCCCCCTGCAGGATTCAGAGGAAACATCTGCAGGACAGTGCTGGACACTTGGTTCCCGGAAGCAAATGGTTGTCAGCCCCCTGCACCTCTCCCATCCACGGTGGCCTCATCCCTGCCCCTCCTCCAGCAAGCCACCCCGCCCCCCAAACCTGCCCCAGGCAGGTGGAAGGAAGTGCAGACAGAGCGCCCTCGGGAGGGTGAATCCCTGTCGCGGTCCTGGGTTTGAATCTCACACAGCGAACTTCTTGCCCAATACGAGGTGCAGAGAGGCTCTGCTGCCCTCGGGGTCCCGGCCAGTCCTGATCTACGCGGAATCTGTTTCTACACACACACAACAGTCCAGCCTGGGTGGCCGTGCCAGGGAGAGCGGCTCCTGGAATTCCGCGGCAGGCAGGGAGGGGCGGTCAGGGCCGACTTGAGCTGGGCGTTGCCCAGAGGACTCGGGCATCTGGGGACCGCCATCCCCACCCACACTTAGTCTACACAGGACCCGCTCTTCCCACCCCGCTGTAGCCGCCTCTTCCTCCAGGAAGTCTTCCTGGAGCCCCCAGCGGGGTTCTGAGCTCCCTGGCCAGGCGCACCCCACTGGCCCGGCCCGTGTGTGCCCAGCCGTGCCCCAGGATAGCATCTATCAATCCAGCAAATGACCCCACCGTAGATGGGGGACCTTTCTGCTCTGCAGTCCCAGGGCCTTATACCTGACCCGTGGCACCTCGGAGTTTAGGCTCTGAGTCCAGACTGCCTGAGTTTGGGTCCCGTTCTGTTAGCTGTGTGCCCAGAGCAAGCTCCTTACTGGCCTATGCCCTGAAGACAACACTTTGTAGGCCTCCTGGGGGTTGAGCGGCCGGAGTCAGCCCTTGGGTGTGGGTGTGAGAACTCAGTAAGGCTGGTCATCCCCTCCTTCCCAGTGAAACCCCGGGCACCGAGGGCAAGGTCAGCTGTGCATCTGTGCTTTATTGAACATCAACGGCCCATGCTGGAGCCTGCGTCCTGGAGTTCCTGGAGGTGGCGGTCCCGGGGCCAGCCCCTGCCCCAACCCCAAATGCCCAGTCCTGCCCAGCTCCCGGCACAGTGCAGGGTTAGCGTGCTGGGGAGTTGGGGGGCGGGGACAACCACAGTTCTTGTCCACAAAGCCCAGGCAGGGCTCGGTCCTGGGCCCCGGGCTCGTGGGCAGGGTGGGCCGTGTGTCACAGGAGAGCCCCCAAGTCCTCTGAAGCGCAGAGCCAGGCCTGGCTCCAGGGACCCAGCCTGCTGAGCGGGGCCTGGCCTGGAAGCTTCTAGAAGGTATCTGTCGGGGTGGCCCTGGGGGGGAGCACGGTGCTCCGTCCAGCTCATCGTCCCACGCGGGCCCGTTTCATCTGCGTGGCCGGGGTAACGGCCCCCGTGGCTGGTCTCTGCCCAGCAGCCTGGGTCGCCGGCGTCACCTGTGCCTCGTGTAGCCGTAGGGGCGCTGCAGCAGCAGGCTCTGGTGGCCAGGCAGCACGTGCGTGTGGTAGTGCTCCACGAGGCCTCCCACGCTCACGAACAGCACCTCGCCCTCCAGGTAGAACTTCGAGTCCTGGGAAGGGGAGAGAGCGGCAGGGTTGGGGGGCCTCTCCTGTGACGGGGTGGTCAGCAGCAAGGACGACAGCCAGGCCAGCCCCCAGCCGCCCTGTGTCAGCTCTGTATCTGCCCCCCCCACCCCCGGGTCCCCCCAAGGCCCAGGCGGGGGTGCCCTTCCCGCCGGAGCCGCCTGCCCACCTTCTCAAAGATGCGGTAGTTCCTCACTTTGCTGGAGCTTTCATCCCACACGACCAGGACCTGCAGGGACAGAAGCCGCAGACAGGTCAGCGGAGACAGCCCCCGCCTCGGGGGATGGACTGCAAGGACTGAGGGGCAGGCAGAGAGGAGCCCGCCATGTGCCCGCCGTCCCCAGGGGCCCCCGCCCCGCAGGGTGACGCTCGGGGCGCTACCTTCCCCGACTTGGTGGAGGAGTTCCGGATGCAGTACAGTCCATCCTGGGGCTCTCCCTGGGGGCTTGTGGCTTTGAAGAGCCTAAAATACAACAGCTGCGTCAGAGGAACTGTCCCCCGACTGCTCGCGGGGACCCCAGCCCCGGTCCTCCACGTGGCTCTGTCTTCTCGCTGTTCCGCAGTGCAGGCCCCAAGAGCAAGGGCCATGCCCAGGGTGACGGCCACCCCGGGACGGAGCCGATGGCCTCTGTTGCCCTCGGGGCCGTGTCCCTGTGCCAGCGACTGCCCATCACCAAGGAAGTGAGGGGGACAGAAAGGCAGGGGACCGCATGTCTGCAGAACAGGGATTTGGAGAAAGAAGGGCTCGTTGCTAACCTTTCCACTTCGCAGGATTCCGTGGTGTTGACGAACACAGAGCTGGGCAGCGGCACCTGGAGAGGCCGGCGGCGGTCAGGGTCAGGGTCAGGGTCAGGGTCAGGGTCAGGCTCTGAGTGGAGCCTGCAGCCAGTGCCCTACCCCGCCGCTCCCCCTCCGGCGGGCTGCCAGGCTGTGCCCAGATCTGGGGGGCTTTGCACCATGCTCCTGAACCCCCCCCGACTCCAGCATCCTGGGGCTCCTCCCTCAAGGTGCGCAGTGAGGGGCCTCCCTGGCCGGCAGCTCTCCCACAGCCGCCCTGCCACGGCCGCGAGCTGGGCTCTCCCCTCGGCCCACCTTCTCGTAGTCCTCGTCCTCGTCCTCCCCACCAGCGCTGTCGGCCTTCGAGAGCCGCCGGGGTTTTTCAAAGGAGAAGCTCCTGAAACTCTGCCCGTCAGGGGGTGACCTCCTGGGAGGGGAGCAACGAGGGGAGGGCACGTCATTGTCACACCCCTCCCCCTCCGCCCATCTCCCATTCACCCCGCTGGCTGTCAGAGGCCCAGACCAGAGAGCTCGGACACAGGTCCGCGTGGACCGTCCTGGGGCGACAGGAACCGCCCGAACTGGCTCAGGGCTGCCAAAGCTGCTGGCGAGAGGGGAGCTGGGGGCCTGAACTCTGGTGTCGTCATAGCACACCCAAGTGCTCTGGACGCTATGGGAGAAGGCCCCTGGGGGCCTGGGGGCCTGGGCCCCAGCTCTGCAGCTAACCAGCTTTGTGACCATGGCCAAGTCACGCCCCTCCCAAAGCCACAGAGAGCGGGTGATAGGAAGGGACGGAGCCCACACTGGGCTGTGGCCGGGGCTGGGACGTGGGCAATCAGCTTGGACACACGCAGCCCTGTAGCTCTTGGCAAACCAGCCGGGTCTGCTCCACTGTGGCCCCTCATGAACCGGAACCGTCACGTGGCGCACTGCCTCGGGCAGCAGAGCTGATCGCTAGGGAGAAGGGTGCCAGGGTCGAAGGCCTTCAAGCAGTACTGTGCTAGCACGCCTGCTCAAGGCTCCCCCCGTGGCTCCCAGAACCTTCGCAGTTTGGGGCCCCAGACATCACTGACCACAGGCTGGTGGGATGAGTGACACTGTGCCAGCAGGGGACACATCCGTCCCCCAACACTGCCCAGCAATAAAGAGGAAAGTGTTCCCAGCAGACCTCGCGGGTGAGTCACCAACATACTCCGCATTCTGGCGAGTTCCCAATCAGGAAGAGCACAGAGGCAGCCTTGGTGGCTCAAGGGCCCCAGGGAAGGACAGTGACGGCTCAGAGGGGCCTGCAGAGGCCTGCGGGCTGCGAGTGGCTCACAGCCCAGGCTCCTCCTGTCCCCTGCCGTCTGTCCCAGAGCCGGCCGGCCGTCCTGCAGGCCCTCTCCTGACCCTGCAGGGTCCTCAGACTGCCCAACACGGGCTCTGGGAGGCCTGTTTCCCCAAAGACCCCCTTGCCCACTGCTCCCCAGACAGCGACGGGCTCCAGGCCCACCACCCCCGGGCTGGACATTCCCGTAGGGTGGGGGTGGGTGGGGTGCAGGGCCGGCTGCCCAGCTGCAGCAGGCTGGGCCATCACGGAGCCGTCCCCCTCGCACGCGACGGCCGCCAGGCACCCATCACCGACACAGACGGTGGCAGAGGCGAGGGGGCCAGGGCGCCCACACGACAACCCGCCAGCTGGGGAGGGGCCCCGGGGACACCAGTGCCAAGTCTACTCACTGCAGGTGGGGGAGGGGTGGCTTCTCCGTCCTTGGCAGGACCACTGGCCTGGCTGCGGCCTCAGGTGCAGACAGCTTCAGCACGGGGGGCCTAGGGGCCACCGGGGGCACAAAGAGTCTGGGCCTGGCTGCCTCCCCTGCGGGGGCCTCTTCCACCGTCTTTAAGAACTTGGGCTTGTTGGCCGGCACGGGCGGAGGCTCGGGTGCGGGTGGGCCCCGGGGGGACAGATGGAAGGACTTGAGCTTGTCACAGTTCCTGGAGGAGGCAGCGGCCGTGCCGGCAGAGCTGCAGGCGGAGCCAGGCCCGTGGCCGGGGACCCAGAGCTCTGGGCTGGGGCTGGTGCTCTCGTGGAAGCAGGGGGGCTTCCGGAGGCTGGGCGGAGTTGGCAGGTGGCCCAGCGGGGGGTCGCTCATCCTCCGGGGGGTCAGGGACACCCTGGGGCCGGGCTCAGGCCACCTCAGGCCCAGCTGGTCCCTCCTAGAGTCCTCGGGAGCTGGGCTGGCGTCAGGGAGGCCACGCTTGGGGGGCGGGGGTGGCAGCAGGGGGCTCGTGCCCTTGGAGGCAAAGGAGTGAGCACGGGACACGTCGGAGAAGGCCGGCTTCCTGGGTGTGGGCACAGGAGGCGGGGGGTAGGCCGGCGGGTGGGTCAGGGTGTCTGCAGAGCAAAGGGACCGCGTCAGTGAGCAAGTGTCACCTGCCGGGGGCGGAGCCAACACCAACCTCCACCCCCTGGCCTTCCTCATCGCCCCTCCACACGCAGCCCCCTCGAGCTTCCAGAGCCACGGGCTTCCCTGAAGTGGAGGTGAGGGAGACTCTGAGGACTTCGCCTCAGCAAGGGGAGGCTAACTCCCACCAAGAGAGGTGAGGAGGAGGGAGCAGGTCGGGAGGAAGATGAGGGATGCACTTGCTCAGCTGTAAGAACACTGAGGGAGTGCGGGGCGGGCCGTGGGGCGCGGGTCTGGGTTCAACGAGAGGAGGGGGAGCACGGTGCGGGTTCCAGCCCCAGGAGCCCCCCGGCTCATGGGTTGCCCACCTACCCTCAGGCTCCACAGGCTCAGGGGAGTCAGGCTCCATGTACGAGTCGTCTTCATCCTCATGCTCATAGTCTGTGAGGCACGTGGAGGGTCAGACCCAGGGTGGCCCAGGCCCAGCTGCACCCAGGGGCCCCGAGGACACTGGGAGCCGAGGGTCAGGGAGGCCCCGGGCAGGGCCTGAACCCAGGACCCGGGCTGCGTGGGGAAGACAGCCAGCTCTGGCTCCGCTCCTTGGCGGCAGTGGCCGGGTGTGGAGGGGGCGGGCAGGTGTGCAGAGACAGGCCTCACCTTCATTGTCCGTGGGGTACGGGGACAGGCTGATGTCCACAGGCCGCTCGACTGCACCATAGAAGCTGTCTGTGTCTGAGCTGGAGTCACTGGGGTGGGGGGCAGGGGCGGGGGGGCAGTGAGCGCCGCGTAGGGGGAGCCCTTTGCACTTGCACGTGTGGACACAGGCGCGCGCCCTCAGACATGTGACCGATGCATAGGGACACACTGACACGGACATACACACAGACACACTGCATACAGACACGCGGACACACACAGAGCTGAAACCACGGATAATCACAAAGAAGAGACGCACCGTGGAATAAGCGCCTCACAGGTGAGACACACAGGCCCAGGGACCGGAGGCTGGGGTGCCCCCGCCACTCCCCTGCCTGACCACACAGGGCCAGGCCTCGGGGCTGGCCCCACAGAAACTGCCGATGGGTGTGCACGCACGCGTGTGCACATGCATGCACACACATACACAGGCACACACAGGCACGCATGTGCACACGCACTCACGCACACAGAGACACGTGCGCACACGCACACACGCGCGTGCATGCATGCACGCACATACAGGCACACACAGACACGGACGTGCACACGCACTCATGCACACAGACACATGCGCGCACACGCACATGCACATGCATGCACACACATACACACAGGCACACACGTGCACACGCACTCACGCACACAGAGACACGTGCGCACACGCACACACATGCGCACATGCATGCACGCACATACAGGCACACACAGACACGCACGTGTACACGCACTCACGCACACACAGAGACACATGCGTGCACACACACACACACACACACGCACGCGCCCGGGGCCAAGCCCCCAGAGGGGGGACACAGGCACACGTGTCAAGGCCAGGCCCCCCTCCCCCGTCCCAGGCCCACCTGGTATCCAGGGGCAGCTCCCTCTTCTCGTGGAAGTGGCCGATCTCCTTGCGCAGCAAAGCCATCCAGCTCTGGGGGTGAGCAGGGGTGTAGTGGGTGCGTGCGGCCGGGGGCAGGGCTCCACACTCACACCCCCCCCCCAAGGTTGGTCTGCAGAAGGTCACGGAGACGACCCCCATGGCCTTCCGGGGGCTCTGGCCCCACCTTAGCCCACTCAGAGCTCTTCCCATGACACCTCCTGAGTGTGGGGTGCTGGCACCAGGCCACGGGCTGGAGGAGGGGCACCGTGTCCCCGCCACGCCCCCTCAGCGCCTGGACCGTGGCCCTGCCAGCCCCCCAACCCCAGAGGCAGGCTCACCTTGCGCTCATCCTCAGAGGAGGCTGAGAAGAACCAGGTGCGGTGCTTCTTGCTGATGTGGACGATCTTGAAGGGGAAGACGTTGTTGGACGTGGTCTCTTCAGCTGCCCGCATCACCCTGGGGGCACAGGGCCGGCGGTCAGCCCCCGGCCCGCACAGCCTGACGGGTCTGGCACCCCGCACCCACCGTGCCCCCAAGGACATGGGCGGGTCTGGATGGCCCGGATGGCGGAGGCTCCAGGCCAAAGGCCTAGAAGCTTCAGGCAGAGGGAAGTGTGTGGGCAAGGACCGGGCACCGAGGGGCTCTGGGGTCTGGGAGCTCGTCTTGGGAGCAGCAGCCCGCACGGCTCCAAAATGAGGACAAGTCACCCTTGCTGCCCGCCTGCCCAGCCGGGCCGTGGGGGTTGCACACAGGCCATGGGGGAGCCCCACCGGGCCAGGCACCTGGGGCAGGTGTGCCCCTCCACCAGGTTGAGGGCAAGGGACACAGGAGGGGACCCCAGAGCTCTGAGCCACGAACTCCCACGGGCAGCCACAAGCTCCAGGCTCCTCCCCTCCTTAGCGGTGCCCCGGCTGGCCTGGAGGCCTGGCACGGGGCTGGGCGCCTGGGCAAGGGCCCCCCACTGAGCTTGTGGCCACCACCTTGAGTCACTCTGTCCTGCCACTGACATGGGACCTCAGGTGCTCGGAGGCAGGAGGGGCTGGGCCGCTCAGGGAGCTGGGAGACACAGACCTCCTGCCGCAGGGTGCCGGGCCCACGGTGTGACCCTACGACCCAGAGCCCAGGAGTCACACCTCCCCCCCTGCTCTGCAGGCCCCGGATGCTGTGGGGTGGGCCTGAGTGCGGCTAGTGGGCCCTCCCTCGCCGGCATTCCCCATTCCATCTAGAAGGCCCCGGCCCAGCGCCCTCCTGCCTATTCAGACAAGCGCGCGCAGGAAGGAGCCAGCCCACGGCACGTTCATGTGAAGCAAGGAGCTGGGCCCAGCCTGGGAGGCCCCGAAGCCAGGGAGGCCAGGTTCCTGGCCCCGCGGAAGGAGGCTAGGGCAGGAGAGGCGGCCGGGCGAGAGGGAGATGGAGTGGGGACCCCGGAGGCTCCGCTGGGAAGAGAGCAGGAAGCCCCCGGCCTTGCCCCAGGCTCTCTGCGAAGGCCCCAGGGAGCTGAGAGCGAGTGGGAGAGGCTGGACGGGATCCAAAGGTGGGGGGTGCGAGCCGTCTGGAGGCCGCGTGGACGCTCCGTGGGCGGGACCGAGGGACAGGCCTGGCCAGGGCCCCGCGGGCACTTACCTGTTATAGCCGCTCAGTGAGAAGGCGCCCTGCGGGGAGGCAGACGTGCTGCTCTTGAAGTAGTAGATGCACCGCTTGTGGATGATGACAAAGCGCAGGGGCCCTGAGGGCAGCGTGGTGAGGGCAGAGGTGAGCCCTGGGGGGCTGCTGGGCAGACCTCACGGGGCGGCCATTCCCGGAGGCCCTGGGGGGCTGCTGGGCAGACCTCCTGCCTTTGAACCCCACTAAAGTGAAGGGGAGGGAGCTGGGCCAGCCTGCTGCCCCCTCGTGAGGAGTCCACCGTGGAGCCAAGTGTAAGCAATCCACAGGCAGGCTGACCGGCCCGGCCCCAGAGCACCGCCCCCAAGGCAGGCCTGGCCACGCCCATGGCAGGGGGAGACCCTGACCATCTAGGCTGGCTCAAGGAAGCGCAAAGCCAGGGCCAGAGGTCATAGCATGGGGAGTGACAGGCAAGGGCCCGATGCTCTTTGACCTTCAATGTCTTGACAACGGGACATCTACCAGACCTGGGGGCTCCCATTCTCTGCCAACCCGCTGTCCTAGGGACCCGAGCCTTGGCCTCATGCAGCTCTGGACGTCCAGGACCCCGCTGGGTCTTGGCGCACAGGTTCACTGTGGACCAAGTGACCGACCAACTCCCTGAACCCCCACTGGATGGTGCAAGGCCAGACGTACCAGGCCACCAAAGACGCCCAGCTCGCGGCTGCAGACAGGAGCACTGTGCACCAAATGCCCATCCTGTCTCCATTTTGCAGTAGCACCCCAAGTCATCCCACGGTCCTGGGGAACCAGGAGGCTGACCTCAGGTCCCCCAGGGGTACTGGCCACCACGCAGGGAAGGAGAACGCTGGAGGGCCCACCACGTCTGGGCAGAGGCGCAGAGAGAGAGGCTGCTTGCCCACAGAGGTCCAACAGGGCAGTGGGGCCGCAAGGCTGGGGCTCAGCCCCGTCCCCGTCCCCTCCCACCATGCTCCCTGCCCCCCAGAGGACTCACATCTGAGCAACTGCAGCTGGGTCCCACCCTTCTTGTGCAGGTAGCCAGCCTTGGCCACGCCCCCAGGCATGGTTAGCAAGTTCTGGGCACCAATGGCCTTCATCGGGACGGGCCAGTGCATCTCCTCGGCCGCCATGAAGCTGCAAAAAAAGGGGAAGGAGACGCATCTCAGCCAGGACTGGGGGACGTCAGATGGCTTCGCCGGGGGCATGCAGTGGGAGATACCACCGAGATCCTGGAGACAGCCTGAAGGGTCGAGGCGGCAAGGAGTGAGACCTGAGGAAGGCCCTCGGCTTCCAGGTGGGACCCCAGGGAAAGAAGGGCCCACCTGGTCCACTTGGTCAGCACCTGGTCTATCTGGCCACACACCTGAGCCCCAGGGACCCTGAGAACGGAGTGTCTCACTAGAGGCCAGTTCACTCGGCACACACCTGCCAAACTCACAGCCCCAGGGGGGGCTAGGGGACAGCAGTGAGTGAATTCAAGAAACCACTGGCTCAGGTAAGTCAGGCCTGAGGCCATAACCACCCCGTCTGTGTGCCAGGTGAGCCTATGAAGGAGCCTGCCAGGGAGGGCTTCCAGGGGGAGGTGACTAGAGTCACAGCCTAATGTCTTTAAAGAGGTACAGGGGCTAGGGCAGGCCACGGGCATCTTCTCCATCATCTCAGACCCTTAGCAGGGAAGGGGTGTGGGACATGGCCCCCAAATGCCCCACTCTCCACTCCTGCCTGCCTTTAGCCAGCTTCTGTCCATCCCTTTCTTAAGGGCCTAAGACCAGGAAGCAGGAAAGCAGGTAGCCCCGAGTCCCTAGTTCCCAGCCTGGCTCGGCTCTCTGGGCATCCCTAGGCCATAGTTGTTGGAGCTGTAAAATGAGGGCACAGAGTGGACACGGCCTGGCACACAGCATGCGCTCGTTGGCAGTGGCCGTGATGACCTTCTGGTGAGGTCGTTCACCCTGTCTCCCCATCAGCAGCCATCCCCCCACCCCCATCCAGCCTCCTGCTCATCCCGGCAGTCCTCCCTGAAAGATGCCAGGCTGCTTCCCACTCTGGCCTCTGCCAGGGACGCCGGACCACTCCCCCTTCGCATATGAAGAACTCCTATTCATTCGACAAGACCCAGGTTCAGAGTTCCCTCTTTTTTTTTTTTTTTTTAAGATTTTATTTATTTATTTGACAGAGAGAGAGAGAGAGAGCACAAGCTGGCAGAGCGGCAGGCAGAGGCAGAGGGAGAAGCAGGCTCTCCAGCGAGCAGGGAGCCCGATGGGGGGCTCCATCCCAGGACCCTGGGATCATGACCTGAGCCGAAGGCAGCCGCTGAACGACTGAGCCCCCAGGCGGCCCTGGAGTCCCCTCTTCCGTGAGGCCTCTGAAGGCCCGGTCCCACTCAGGACCCGGCCCCTGCACTGCTTCTCCTGTGCCGGCCCCCACTGACCCTGGCGCCGGGTCCTTCCTGGGGGCCCCGTGGACGTGGAGTGTCCGGCGGGCGTGTGGCCAGGGTCCCCCTGAGTCACCGGTGTCGCAGCCAGGCCGGCGGCGCTGTGCACCGGGCTCCTGCCCCCAGCCCCCGCTCCCGAACACACACAAAGGAAGCCCCCGGGCCGCTGGCCAGCCCGCGCCCTGCGCCGGAGGTTCCCTCCTCGGGGCCGGCTGCCCCCCGGGCTCCGCGCCCCAGACCGCCGGGCCCGCGGCGGAGGCTCGGGACACAGGCGGCCCCGG
>LNAC01000189.1:4846540-4868182 GCA_002007465.1 Ailurus styani
CGGACCCGCCCGCGCGCGGCCTCAGTTTCCCCGGCGGCCCCCGGAGGACGGCGGCGCGGGGCGCGGGGCGGACGTGTGCGTGCGGGGGGAAGCCGGAGGCCGGCCCGCCCCTGGGAGAGGGCTTGTCCTCCCGAGCCTCCTGGGGTGAAGCGGGTCCGCCGGCGGCCACTGGGGCTCTGGGTGGGTCTGTGGGTCCCCCCGCCCCCTCTCAGGCAGGCTGCTTCCCGCTCTGCCGCCTGGGTCTCCACCCCGGGGCCCCCTGCAGGAGCCAGACGCCAGTCCTTGGCAGCTCCCCCCTGCGTGGGGAGATGTGGGCTCCTCTCCTAGGAGACCCCCAGGCTGGCCAAAGGTGGGGGATGGCCTTGTCGGCCGCAAGCATTCTGCCCCCTCTGCCTCCCACCTGCATACTGGCTGCGGGTGAGGGGAGCAGCTGAGACAGGGGTGTCTGCGCCCACTCGGCTGTACTAGCACCACCTCCTGCTTTCCTGGCCTCCACCTCAGGCTGGCTCTGGGTGCCCCCGGTCCACTGCAGCAAGAGACTCTGTCCCACCTGTGTGCCTCTGTTCCAGTGCCCTTGCCAATCCCTCCCCTGGCAGCAGGCTCAGGGCCACCTCCTCCTCCGGCTCCCCCCAGCCACCCGACCTGTCCCTCCCCCCCCCACCTCTGGGTAGCAACCCACCACCCCTTGTCTCGGTTCCCTCCCCTGCTTCCATTCTCTCCCCCCATCACCTCCACTCAGCACGGTCTCCCCCACCCATACATACCATTCCCTTCACCTCTGTTCCAGATCTCCAGGGCCTCCTCATGTGCACTTGGCCTTTCCAGACCCAGCCCCCATGGGTCTTTCCCAGGGCTCTCCTCCTGCCCTCCACCTCCCATGTACCTGTGCCCTCCAGACCCTGTGGCTCCTGAATCCAAGACCCAAAACCACCAAGCACCACCTCCAGGCTACAGCCCACAGTTTCCACTGTGTGCAGTTGCAACCAAACTTACTCAGCCTCCAAGAACTGGTTTAAATGAACACCAAATCATCATTAACTCCTCCAAGAACCGAAGAGGAAGGAACTCACTCTGTAAGGCCAGCATTACCCTGATACCAAAACTAAAGATATCACAAGAAAACTACAGACCAATAACCCTTATGAGTGTAGACATCAAAACCCTCACCAAGGGGCTCCTGGGTGGCTCAGTCAGTTAAGTGTCAGACCCTTGATTTCAGCTCAGGTCGTGATCTCAGGGTTGTGAGATTGAGCCCTGTGTCAGGCTCCGAGCTGGGCATGGAACCTGCTTAAGATTCTCTCTCTTTGGGCACCTGGGTGGCTCAGTTGGTAAAGCCTCTGCCTTCGGCTCAGGTGATGATCTCAGGGTCCTGGGATCAAGCCCTGCATCAGGCTCTCTGCTAGGCGGGGAGCCTGCTTCCCCCTCTCCCTCTGCCTGCCTCTCTGCCTACTTGTGATCTCTCTCTGTCAAATAAATTAATTAAAATATTTAATAAAAAAGAAAGATTCTCTCTCTCTCTGTCCCTTCCCCTTCTTTCCCTCCCCCCTCTAAAAAAATGCTCACCAAATTATTAGCAAATTGAATTCAGCACCTTGTAAAAAGGATTCTACACCACGCTAAGTGCGCTCTCTCCCAGGAATACAAGGGTAACACTTAAATTCAATGATTATAATACATCATACCAATAAGAAAAAAAAAGAAACCACACGATTATCTCAACATTCACAGAAAAAGCATTTGACAAAATCTGACAATCTTTCATGCTAGGAACAACACTCAACAAACTAGGAATAGGAGAAGACTTCCTCCACATGGTAAAAGGGTGTTTATGAAAAACCCACGGTCAACATCATCTTCAGTGGTAAGAGACTGAAAGCCTTCCCCTAAGAGCAGGGACAAGGTGAAGACGTCTGCTCCTATTGCTTCTATCCAACTGGGTACCAGAGCTGCTGGCCAGTGCAATTAGGCAAGAAAAAGATATAAAAGGTCTCCAGGTTGGAAATGAAGAAGTAAAACTATTCACAACTTAGATGGTTACATAGACAAAAAAAAAAAAAAAAAAAAAAAAAACCAGGAAACCCACTAAAATGTGATTAGAACTAATAAATGAGCTAGCAGGAAGATCAATATACAAAAACCACTCGTACTTCTCCATACTAGCAGTGAACAATCCAAAAACAAAACGAGAGTTAGCTGTCCCCTCTTTCGGGTGGTCTTCCCTGACCTCTAGGGGGTCCTATGTCTCTCCATGGGGCTAACACAGCCTTCCCCCCACGTAACACTGACCACACTAGCTTGTCACTGTCCCCCATCGTCACTAGCTCAGACCCAGCACAGAGGGGGCACCCACGGAGCCGCAAAGGAGGCACAGGATGTGGACTCTAGTGGGTGGTAGGGACTGCGCTTGCCTGGAAGGCACAGAAGGCCAAATTACAGCCCCCACCCGGGGGTACTGCATCCTCCCCGATCTGTGAGACCTGCTATGTGTGTTGGGGCATGGGCAGCTGCTGTGATGAGGGATGGAACCCACCACTTCTCCTCACTCTGCACCCGGGGGGAACTGGAGGGGGGAGTTAGGGCAATTTAGAGCCCCAGTCCGGCTCAGCTCAGTGGCCAGGCAGGTACAGGTCGTGAGAGCCTCGCTCTCGTCTGACCACAGTCTCTCTGTGGGCAGGATGAGGGAGGGCTCTTAAGCGGCCAGCCGGACCTTGGGTGGGAAGGGTGGGGGGTGACAGAGTTAGGCTGTGCTCACCTTCACCTCCCCTATGAATGTCCTCGTTTCAGGACAGATACCAACATCCTCAGCAGCTCTCCAGAGGATGGACCACCCGAGGAGAAACCCATCCGGACGCCCCAAAGATTCCCGCCCCACCCAGCTCTGCCCTGCACGCTTGTGCGGACTGGCTTGGCACCTGCCCAAGAGCTGAGCGCCAGGCCAGGCTGGAACAGAAAAGGGAAGGAAATGGTGACTGAGGGTAGGGGTGATGACGGGCCATGGTGGCCGAGGTGACCACACAGCTTTGGGGGACTTTCAGTCCAACTCAAAGACTCCAGCTCCACTGGTGTCTGGAAAATTGAGGGGAGTCCCCAGGAAACACCCACACTCCTGGCCAGCCTGGCCTCCCTGACCACCCCCTCTATGTTCCTGTGTCACCAGCACCCTGATGGTCAAAGTCCACTCACTCATCCCCTGGGCTCATCAGCAGGAAGCTTCAGGCCCTTCTTGTGCAGAGACAGACACAGCGGTGGGGCCCCTTACTGTGCTGCTGGGGGGGTGTCTGTTGAGCCCCCCTGAGTGGGAGCTGTCAGGGACAGTGCTGCGGGCCTGGGTTCAAATCCCACCAGGTCTCTTCACAGAGCCTCTGCTTCCTCTCATTTACAGTGGGCAGAGAGTCCCGTCTGCACAGCGCCCCAACACCCCTGGGGGCGTCTGTCCCTACGGAGGAGGGGACCGAGGCTGCCCCGTGAGCTGGCAGCTGGGAGCGGCTCTGTTCCCCGCAGCTCAGAGGACCCATCTGGGGCAGGATTCCCATGACACAAAGGTCGGTGGTAAGTGGCCGGCACAGTGGTGGCTGCTGGGCTCCGTGGGGCCTTCCAGAAGCCGTGAGATCTTTGTGTGCACGGTGTGCACTGGGGAAGACAGACCGCTCGGCACACTCTCCGGTCTCTGCTCCTGCGATCGCCCCAGACCTTCTGTTCAAGCTGAGGTTAGTCCAGGTGCCTGGAGGACTGAGGCGCAGGGAGGGGGCCGAGCAGGTCGGTGAACATGGCTCTGGCCCACAGAGACAGCCCTCGTCGAGTTCCGCCAAGTGCCGGCTCGGTGGGTCCTACCTGCCCACACGGCTGTGAGCCCGAGTGTGTGGTCGCCCCTGCCCGGCCTGCAAGCTACCCGAGGCTCCACATACCCTCCCCCGTGCGTGTGAACCACACAGCTCACGCGCAGGTTAGAGTGTGCGCACCGGTGTGTGCGTGAGTGTGCACGGGTGTGAGCCTGTGCACGAGAGCCGAGCAGGGGCCCTGGAGGCTGAGCTCCCATGGCTCTCCTCCTTCACACCTGCAGACACAGCCCTGGCTGTGGTGACGGAGCTTGTGCTTCACGTGACTGCAGTCAGGGTTCCTGTCAGTGGTGACCAGACGGGTCCCGGAACTGCAGGACACACTGGGGCTGCGGTCCCCAAATGCATGCAGCCACATGCACGCACGCTCACACGCTGACACATACACGCACATGCACACGCATGTAGCCACACGCACACACGCAGACACACGCGTACATGCATTTACACATACAGACATACACGCGCACTCACACGCAGACACATAGGTATACATACACACTCCCACAGACATGTACAAACACAGACATATACACACGTACACACTCAGACACACACACGTACACACACAGACACGTACATGCACACACACTCAGACACATGTGTTCACTCACACTCGTCCTTAGATACACACTCGTTCTCACACACACTCGAGCACACTATATACTCATACACATATTTATGGACTCCCACTGGTGCACACCCATTCGCTCCCTCATAAGAAGACACACACCCCCAGCCTCAGAGGCTAACGAGACCCTTCGTGGGTGCCCCCAGGCCCTGGGCTGGCAGCCTGGGCCCAGGTCAGAATCATCACCACCACCACCGGCCCTGCATGGGCCCAGGGCCAAGTCCCACCTGCCCGGTCCTTAAGTCCCACTTCACAGACCAGAACAGTGAGGCTGGGAGAAGGCGGTGGGCACTCACCGTGGGCCAGGCTCGGTGCTTCTCAGGGATCACCCCATCCTCATCCCAACACCCACCGACGTGTGAGTCAGCATCACCCCACGGCCCTGATGAAGACATCAAGGGTCTGGGAGGCCGAGTAACTTGCCCAAAGCTACACGGCCAGTAAACACTGGGGTGGGGGGCTCGCCAGGGACAGGCACTCCCCCAGCCTGGCACCCGGCAGGCGCTAGGGGGCGGTGGGCACACGGCGCCGCACACACAGCCCATCTGTTCCACCTTTCAGTTCCCGTCTTCCTCTTCCCAGAATCTCTCTCCATAAGAGAATCAAAACCAAAAATCTCCAGTGGAGGCCGGAAGCCGGCGAAGAGCCATGCCGGAGGGAAGGGGCATGACCCGGGCCTCACAAGGACAGCCCCCAGCCCTCAGCTCCGTGCCTGACCGCCCAGCACACTCACCCCTGGGGCACACACACTCACTCAACGTGTGCGCACACAGGACCCAAGAGCAAGGCCACCTGCCAGCATAGGAGGTGGGAAGGCGCACCCCAACCCGGGCCCCCAGCTCCCTGCCGGCCGCGGGCTGAGCGGCACATGGTGGAGGGCAGGGGGGCTCCCACTGTGCCCCACCGGCTCTGGGGGCTCGCCTCACAGCCTGTCAGCTCTGGAGTCCAGAGCCCAGCCTCCCAGGGCCAGCGCCACCTCCCAAGCCCCGAGTCCCCGGGGCGCCCCACTGACCTGAAGGCAGTGAGCCGGCACATGGCTCTGCTCCTGTCCGCGGACGGGCTAAGGGCAGGTGTTCTGAGGCTCCGGGAGGCCATGGGACTCAGGGGTCACGGGGCAGATCTGCAGCCTGCCTCCCCCAGGCAGGGGAGGCCTGACACCCCAGCATGTCCCTGAGCGCTGCCCAGGTCCGTAGCTCCCTCCTGCTGACAGCCGCCTGCTACATCTGGGGCCTGCGGCGGCCAGCGCTTCCTCCCCACCCGACACTTCCTGTTGCTGGGTCCTCGGGCAGCCCCGGCCAGCCAGCACTTCCTGCTTCTACCTCCGAGGCCCCGAGGCCCGAGGCCCGGGTGAGACCCAGGGCTGCACCCGTGGTCAGTGCTGCTCGGCCTGCGGAGTTGTAGCCGACCCTCCTCCCGTCCCACACTGGGGTCAGAGACCACAGTGCACTGGGCCCCACAGCCCCTGGGAGAGAGAGAGCTCCCTGCTGGCCCCTGCACACACTCCTACGGCCACCTCGCCTTCTTTCCAACAAACCCCCGAAGCCCCTTCACAGCCCGGGGGGTGGGGTCAGACTCTGTGTCCTTGGCCTCTGAAGCCCCTCCCCCCAAGAAGCCGGTGCTCGCACCCTATGCAGGGAGCTCCCTCCAGCTCTCTGTCCTTAGACACCAATGGACCCGAGGAAGCAGGTTCCCAGCCTCCACCCAGGCATTTCCCTTCACCCTCCCTCCTTCCTCTAAAACAGGCCAACCCCACTCCCCTGCCAGGCACAGCCTCTGTGCAGAGCTGGGCTCCCACGCCTCTAGTGGTCACTGCTCTCTGCCCCAGGTCCCACTCCTGCCCCCACCAAGGTGGGCCTCCTCCCCTGCCCAGACCCACAGCCAAGAGGAGGAGCGGGGATGCCAGGCGCGGCTGTTTGGTGCTGAGCGCCCACGTGCCCTGCCTCTCCTCTCCCAAGCTGAGGTCCCACCGAGGACAGGAGGCCAAAGGAAGGGGCACTCTGGACGGCTCCCACAGCAGGAATTGAGGGTCAGAGAGCCCACAGACCAGGGGTCCCCGGGAGTTGCTCACTGTCCCGTCCAGCAAGTTTCCTGGGGCGTGCCCCCCACAACGGACCACACTGGCACCTGGCCATCCCGCATACTTGTCATTGGGGCACTGGCAGAGGGCAGCTCCCGGGCCGGGGGGCCTCCGTCTCCCACTCTGTCCACGGCCCCAGACCCCTGCCAAGGCCCTCATGCCCCCTGGGGGCCTGTTCGGGATCACAGACCACCTACTGTCTCTTGGAAGGTGAGGAGCTTAGCTTTGTGGCTGGGCACGGCCACCCTGGCCTCCCCATGCCTGAGCCATCCTCGGTGCCCGCCGGTGGCCACAACAGACAGAGGCTTTGAGGCGGGCTTCTTCCCCTTCTTCCCCTTTGCGGCCTGCCCAGGGTGGAGAGAGGACCCCAGAGCAAGACACACCAGACACTCAGCCTACCTCCATCCTGTGCCGGCTGCGGGGCCTCAGCCTACTTAGCCCCTCTGAGCCTCAGTTTCTCCATCTGTGCAGTGGGTGCTGAGGGCTGAGCTCAAGTAGCAGGTGAGGAGCCCCTGGGTCATGATCCAGCTGGGACGAGCCAGGGGGGCAGTTCTGGGCTGGGGTGGGGGCCTCAGCTATGGGGCTGAGGGGCTATGGGGTAGAGAGAAGGTGGCAGGCCCAGCAGGCTCTAGATGAGAGGACGCCTCGGGGGGACCCAGGTCTGACGGAGGAGGTGAAGGCTGCTGGGAGGGGCTGGGGGGAGGAAGTCGAAGGCAGGCCCGAGGCTCAGGACAAGAACCGGGAGCCGGCCAGCTCTCCCGGCATGTACCGCCCCTCGCTGGACAGAAGGAGGGATGGCTGAGGGGGCCTGAGGTCAAGGCTGCAGCTGGGTGTCCCCATGGGGGTCAGACCCACGCTGACCCCTTCTCCAGCCTTAGTTTCCCCAGGGGAGGCTGAGGTCAGGAGTTCCGGGCTGCCCCACCTCTTCCCTGGGCCTCAGTTTCCCCACCTGCCCTCCTACCTCCTGGGGCAGCACTTGACCCTTGCCACAAACCACACTACCGTCTCTGTTCCTGAAAACAGAGCACTCTCCCCTCACGGCAGCTCCGTGACTTTTTACAGGGTGTAGAAATAGCCACGGAAATGATCCCACACCAGCATCCGAGCAGCAACACGTGTGGGGCAGCGGCAGGGCTGGGGTCCCCGCATCGAGCGGCTCTGGGCTCCTCCCCTCCCCTCCCCAAGATGCAGCTCCTCCCCCCAAGGGCAGGCCCCTCAAAGCACTGCCGCAGGGACCCCTCCACCTCGCCAGACCTAGGGCACTTACCACGGTGGGTGAGAGCCAGCCAGCAGGGCCAGGCAGGGGCCAAGGGTCAGCCTGAGAAAAGAGAGAGAGGGGGAGCTTTCACTCTGGGTTCTTGGGGTCCTCAGTCTGCTCAGGGGCAAGGTCAATGCCCAGCACCACGCCCCCTCTGCAGCCGGCACAGAGTCGGCCTCAGCGCTGTGCTCACCGCCACGAGGCTGGTCCCCGCTGCACCCACGCTGCTCAGGAGGACACGGCCGTTCAGGAGGACAGGGCTGGCCAGGATGACTGCCAGACATCGTGGGACCACGTCCCCGGGAACCCCAGCTCTGGCTCTCCCATAGGCATCTGGGCCCCTGTGCCCACCCTGGGGCCCGCCTGCCACCTGCGGGGGCAGCTCAGGCACTGAAGGGGTCGAGGAAGGCCCGCTGGGCCTGGGGAACGCTGGCTAGAGCCCCTACTGGGGAAAAACTCCAGCTCTCAAAATAAGACGCTTTGTAGCAGCCCCTCCTGCAGGGCCTGGGTCGGCCCGGAGCGAGCCCTAGGACCCCCAGCCACACACCCCCTCCTCTCTCAGGCCTCACCCTTCTCTCCATACCTGCTGCCGGCAGCCGCCTTCCAGAGCAAGGCAGCCAGGATGGTACCGGGTGCAGGGAGGGAGTGGTGTGGAGGGCAGAGCCCTACCTGGGGTCTCCCGGTGTAATGGCCTACGTGGGGGTCCCCAAAGAGCTATGTTGAAGCCTCAGCCCCCAGAAACTATGAACGTGACCTTCTCTGGAAAAGGGACCTCTGCATATGCGTGAAGATCTCATCCTGGATTAGCCAGATGGGCCCCAAGTCTGATGCAAGTATCCTTCTGAGGAGAGCAGACAGAGCAGACCATACGCTCAGACTTGACCTCACGGCCATACGGCCGTGACCACACGGCCGTGACCAGCAAGTCTGGGCCGACCGCCTGCCTCAGCCTCCTGCTCACACCCCAGCCCAGCCTCTCCTCGGGACATGTCCACCAGGAAGCAGAAGTCAGGCTGGACCAAGGCCCCATGTACTTGAACCCCAAGTACATGGAGTCCAGCTGCTTCCTGCCCTGGGCCTTTGGACCTTCATGCCCCATTCCCAGGACGTGCACTCTCTTCCACTCACAGACTAGATCCTGGCCAACAAACACTCCCTCATCCTTTGAAAACAGAACCACCTAGAATTGCACACCCTTCTCCAAAATCTCCACGCCAATGGCATAACCTTATCCACTCCCGCAGATAGCCCCAGCACCCCCCACCGGCCTGGATCCCACCGAAAACCCAGAGCCAGGTTGGTGTCTGGCCCACGGCAGGGCCCAAAACACAGATGGAGGGACCGATGGGTTCAAAGCCACGTCTACACACAGGGCCACCCCCCGTGACATGGTCTAACTAGCACACGCCCAGACCGTCCCTCAGAGCCCGAGTGAAGAACTGTGGCCCAGAGCTAATCTGACCCTGAACGAGAACTGACGTCCAGGCTGGCTGCGGCCAAGGCCCATCCACGCCCGGGACCCGTCGGGGAGAGGAGCGGCCGCCGGCAAGCAGCGGGTATTCAAGACCGGTGACGGTGAAATGCACAACAAGTTAACACACTAGAGCCTGCCACTGTGTCCCCAGAAAGACAGTGGAGTGCTGGGGTCTAGAAGGCTCCAGGGGCTTCTCAGGGGTACCCAGGGTAGAGGCAGGAAGCAGCCCGGCCACTCATGTGTCCAAGGGCAAAGGAAATGAAGAGAAGGCACAAAGAGGCCCCGTGCCCGGCTGCCCACGTGGGGCCTGGTCTTCTGGGCCAAGCTGGGGGCAGGGGGAGGTCCTGCTCTGGGACACTTGGCTCCCACGCTGCGTCCCCACAGAAGACTCGCACGGCCCGCAGCACCCCGGAACCTTCCTCTCCCAGGCCAGGCATGTCCGCCTGCAGCCAACATTCCCAAGCTGGGCAGCGGGCACAGTGGGCTGCGGTAAGGGGCAGGCTGGTCTCTGGCCTCAGACCGCAAGCCAGCAGAGGCGGGTCAGGATTCACACTTCAGTTCATCACAACACAGATAACTTTGCACCTTCTAATTGCTTGAGAAAGAATTCTCCAGAGCGCTGATGTGTGAGCCCGGTGCCCCACCCCCCAGGTTCCTGGCCTGCGGCCCGTGGAGGCCGCCTGCCTCTCATCAGCCTCGTCCCAGGAGTGCTACCCCCAAGACAGGCGCTCGGTCCTGCTCGCCGCAGGGGCTCATGGCTGCTCGGTCTCCCTGGGGAGGCAGGAGAACACCCAGAGACTGTACGGGGGTCCCTGGGGACTCCGAAACTTGTGGCCCACTCTGACCCTCTGCTTCCTCCTCTGAGGACTGGGGCTGACGGCGGTGGCGCAGGGTTGTCCCAAGCACCACGTGGCACGGCTGGCAGGCAGGGACACTCCAGGGGCACCTGGTCCCCGGCTTTCTGCTGGCAACTTCGTCACCACGGTCATGCTGGAAAAGGGAGCGTTGGGTTCAACCGACCTGCTCAGAGCTGGGAAACACCTCGGCACCCTCGAACCCTCCCATCTCCTTGCCCCACCGGCCCCTTCCCACCCCCTTCCCTGCCTCACCAACACCTCGGCACCCCGCCCCGCCGGGTCCGGACCCTCGAACCCTCCCATCTCCTTCCCCACCGGCCCCTTCCCACCCCCTTCCCTGCCTCACCCCCGGAGCACTGGGAACACACGCAGGCCTCGGGCTACACGGGGGCCCCCGCCCAGCCCCCGGGGGAGTCTACCCCTCCCTTCCTCTCCCTCCCCCACAGCCCCTCCCGGTGCCCCCCTCCTGTGAGGTGTCAGCACCAAGCAGGCACGGGCGGCGGGGGGGGCGGGGGGTGTATCTCTGCATATGAACTGTTGCACCCCCACCCTGACTCACCGGGGGCCCTGAGTCTCCACAGCACCCAGTTCACTCCGTACTAGGGCTGTGTGGACACACAGGGCTCATCTGCTGAACTAAACCCTTCGTCTTGTCTCGGGCATGCCTCTGGCTACATGACAGATGCCCAGTACGGGGGCTTTGGCGCCCACCAAGCAGGGCCTGGACCCCTCCTCGAGGGACTTCTTCCAGCCCCGACGAGCCAGACGTGGCGCCAGACCGTGCCCCCTCGCACTCTGAGAACGCGCTGGGCCACCCCCGAGGCCGGCAAGGCTGCCCAAGGCTGCTGCCCTTCCCGGGTCAGGGGAACGCGGTCAGCCAGGAGACCTGCGGAGCACCTGTCAGGAGACTCGGAAGCAGAGAGACCATCTCCTCTGAGGTCAGATACAAGCTAACCTTTGGCCAGACGAGGAACCAACAGAGAAGCCAGACTTCCCCAAATGTAGCCTGCTTCACCTCTGGCCTTCCTGGGCCTCGGTGCTCGGGTCATGCCACGGTGACTCCCCCTACACTCGCTGAGCAGCCACCCTGCGGGGTGGCAGAAGGCTCCAGAAGACGGTGCTGGTGCCAGGCCTGCCTCCCTAGCCAGACGGGGCCTGGCTCCTGCCACCAGCCCCAGGCTGCCGCCCGAGGAACAGGCTTCCTGGGGACACCTCTCCCATATGCACATCCCCTGGGGACAGACGCCCCACTGGCGGGGTCATGAAGGCTGGGATGCTTTCCGTCCTCTGGTCCCCTCTTGTTACGGCATGGCCAAGCCAATGGTCCAGCGCAGGGGCCTGGAATGTCCACCCAGCCCCAGTGTGTCAGCTCCAGGGCCCACTCGGTCCCCAGCTGCTCAAGGGTAAGTGCTCCCCTGCTCTCCCTAGTGAGGAAGCAGAGGCTGAGTCAGCCTCTGCGTGGCCACCAGCCGGCACTGACCACACAGCCTGGCATTTCCTGCCCAGGCTGGCTCTAAGGGGGCAGAGAACGAGGAGCCCCAGAGCCTCCTCTCAGGAAGGACAGTGGGTCCCACTGGGGCAGAAGATGCACCAGCCCAGAGGGCAACTGGAAGAGAGCCGGGGGGTCTAGGTGGCATCGGGGCTCTGGGCAGGAGGCTGCGGGACACAGGCGGGGACAGACCACGTGGGGACAGGTGCGTGCCAGCCTGTCCTGTGGGCTCCAAGTCGGCTTGCTTCGAACTCACGTCCAAGACCGGGGGACCGCAGTCAGGACACGTTCGGCCACAAGCTCCCATGCTCAGCCTGCTCGCCGCTGCCAGGTCCCACAGCAGGAGGGGTTCTGGAGCTCACCCCAGAATGAGGTCTGGGAAGCAGCAGAGACCAAGGCCTCAGAGTCTCTATGGGGAATGCGGGCTGTCCCACAAGCCGGAGGGCTCAGTGCAAGCAGGGCCCAGGCCAGGCGCTCCGTGCTAAGGCTGTGTGGACACACAGGTCCACACTCCAGCAGAGGTTCAAATGAAGCAGTTAGGTATTCTGGGAATAGTAACTCTGTCAGAAGGGGGGGCGCCTACAGAGCCATGGCCGAATCCCACTGGAGAGCTAAGAAAGCAGAGCAGGGAGGGCCAGAGGATCGCTGTTGTCCACCACTGGGCTGGGGTGGGCCGGGCAGGAGTCACGGGGCCTGGCCCCTCCTGCACACAGCATTACCCCAACCCCCAAGCTCTCCTGGTACGGGGGCAGAGGGAGGCCGTCAGGGCACCCCTGCCAGTAAACACTGCACCCTTCACCCCAGGATCCAAGCTGGCCTCACCCTCCATCCGGGCTCCCAATCTGCTGGGGAGGCAGCCACTTCTGACTCACGTTCCTGTGACAAGCATTCCACTCAGACACGGTGAGACATCAGCCCGCGTCCCAGGAGTGATCTTCCACATGAAGTAGCCAAGCAAGGAAATCACATGGAGGGTGTCATGGACAGGAAGCAACTTGTGCAAAGGGCCTGGGGTTGGGATAGGAGGAGGCACGCGCAAGAGCAGCAAAAGCAGGCTCGTTGCAGAACTGTTTGTCAGGGCCACCTGCCCCGCTGAGCGTGGATGAGGTCTCAGACGTGCCCCCAGGGAGACTTCCCAGACCAGGGTCCCATTCAGGTCCAGGCTCCAGTCCTGGCTTCACTTATTTGCACTGCGGACATAGTACCAGTCACTTCATACCTGAAGCCTCGCTTCCTCACTCCCCAAATGGGCTCATGGCTAATGGCACCCTAAGGACCAAAGAAGACAGCTTGCAGGAACTCTAACACAGGCACTCGGCCCAGCACTGGGTCTCCGCTCGGCCCAGATCTCAGCACCAGGGCAAGGTGACAAGGGAATACCGTGGGGATATGGAGGCTGTGAAGCTTATGCTAGGGTGGGAAGGGGGCAGAGGAGGCGGCCAGAGAGATCCGGCCCCACTGCTCCTGGCGGGAGCTGACGGCCAGCCATGATGGGCACACCGTACAGACACCTGCTGTGTGCCCGGGCCAGGCCAAAGCAGCTGCACCAGCCCTCCACAACGGCAGCCACTTGCCAAGGCCACCAGGGACACAGCTGCGACCCTGTAGGGGTCAGCGGCCTCGGCTTCTCTGCCATCTGTCCCACTGCCCCTCTAGTTAGTATCTTTCCTGCCACGCAGGAAACCATGGCACTCCTCAGCCCTTTACCCTTCAAGTGGGTCACGGCTCCTCGGTCAGGGCAAAGAACACCAGGGCCCAGGGGGGCAGGAAGCATCGCCCCCCCATCTGGATCCTCTGGCCGGGGGTCTGGCCGCTGCGGGTCCCTGGGGCCCTCACTCGCCAGGAACCCCAGTTCACCATCTGTCCAATGGGGCTCTGGCCTCCCGCTCCCCCTGCCCCAGGCCAGAACCATCCCTGGCAGTCCACGCAAGAGTCCCTTCCCTCCCCCTGCTCATTGCAGCCTTTCCCAGTGAGGTCTTCTGTTTTAATCCACTTGCTGTTATCCTTTAATCCCACAGGCTAACGTTTATAAGCTGTTTTCACAAAACACTTTTGTCTTTGACACTATTGATTAGTTTGACTGAGTTTTTCATCTTTTTTTTTTAAAGATTTTATTTATTTATTTGACAGGGAAAGAGATCACAAGTAGGCTGAGAGGCAGGCAGAGAGGAGGAAGCAGGCTCCCCACTGAGCAGGGAGCCCGATGCGGGCCTCGATCCCAGGACCCTGAGATCATGACCTGAGCCGAAGGCAGAGGCTTTAACCCTCTGAGCCACCCAGGCACCTGACTGAGTTTTTTATCTTAATGCACTGTCTTCCGCTCTTGGGCACATTTTACTCGTTAGTAAATTTCAGGGTGGCCTCGGGAGGTGTCCCACCTGGGCCGGGTCTTGCCAACTCACTGGCTACCTCCTGGGGTTACCCACGGGCTGGGGGGGGCACCACGGTGACAGGCCAGCCCCCCTGCCCGCGCTGCCGTGGACAGGCTGCAGCCACTCCCAGGCCTGGGCCCCTGGACAGAGACAGGGGGACAGGGACAGGCCCAGAAGGGAGGGAGCTGGAGAGAGGACACAGGAAGAGGCAAGAGAGGGGGCAAAAGAGGGAAGGAGGATCAGGCCAGCCGCCCAGCAGAGGAACTGAGACCAGCGTGTCCCGCCTCCGCCTTGGGAACCCCGGGGCCTGGGCAAGACGACGCAGGGCCGCTGGCTCCTGTCCGCGCCCCTCAGCGCAGGCCCACAGGGCACCGGACCGTTCCCAGGCGCCCTCACACTGCCCCATTGTTCAGTGGCCCTGGGAGGAAGACGTTCTGGCGGGGGGCCCAGGTTGGCGGGGAAAGGGGCCCCGTCCCCAGTCTCCCCGACCCCGCCCAGGGCGATGCATGCCCTCCAACAGGGGGTCTCCATCCAGCCATCCTGCTCTCCGCACTGTCCCCTCTCCGAGGCCGTTGTCCTGCGAGATCCTGCACCCAGGCCCACCCCTCCTGGCTCGGAGCCGCCCTCCGGCCACAGCAGAGGGCTGGTTTTCAAAGGTGACGGGTCAGGCTCCAGTTCAAGGTCCTTCCCCAGGGGCCGCTCAGCCACGCTGCACACCTCATCCACCCTCTCTCCTCTCACGTCTCCACCTCACAAACTCCTGCCTGGACTTCAGCCCCAGCTCAGATGACCCCAAGACACTCCCTGACGCCCCACAGTCAGGCTGGGGGTTGTCAGAGCCAGCAGGGCTGGAAAAGAGGGCCTCTGGTGGGAGCTCACCCCACTGCTGCCTATGGACCCTGGCCAGGCCCTTTCCGAGGCGTGGAAGATTCCAGTCACCCCCAGGCCCCTTGTGAGCCCACGGCCAGAGCTGTCCCGTCTGCCCGCCTCCTCCGCATCCTAGCCCCTGCCCCGGAGCCTTGGAAAGCTTCCTCAGACCCCCACAGGCCAAGTGCCTGCCTCGCCCTGCCCCTCGGGGTGTCAGGGCCGCAGCGGACACCCTGCTGGAGCACTCAGAGGCACGGAGCTTCCGCTGCCAGCAGAACCAGGAACCGAGCTCTCGCGTGCCAGCCCCCAAGGCCTCCTCCTGGCAGAAAAGCTGCCACGAGGCTGTGGCGCCTGCACTGAGGGGGGCGGGGGCTGCAGAACCCCCGCCCCTCCCCTGGGGAGACAGCCATGGGCTCGCCCCACTGTGGGCCAGCAAAGGAGACTGGGTGGGCGGGGTGCGGTCGGTGCCCCAGGGCCCAGGGCTCTCCCAGGCTTACCAGCTCGGCCTCTCCCGCAGCCCCAGGGGTCCCTCGGCGGGCGGTCAGCGGACCCCGTCTCCCCCCCACGTGCCTAGCCCTCCTGCAGGTCCAACCCCTTCCCCACGCGCCCCCACAGCCCTGGCTGCAGGGGGCCGGGGTTTGTGGGAGGGTCTCCAGACCCCAGTGAGCTTTGAAAATAGAAACCAACCCCTGCTCTGGGGCCTGACCTCTGCATGCCCATTCTCCAGGCCTCTCCTTTAGAGCTTCCACACCGATGCTGCGCGGGACCCTCGGCCTGGCCCCTTCTGTGCCCTCCCTGCTCCCACCTCACGGAGGCCCCCCACGGATGCACCCTGCAACCACTCCTGGGTGCTGCCCACCAGCAGGGCCAGGACCAGTGGGCCGGGCACCCAGGAGGCTCCGTGCAGGTCTCCGAGGGGTGCCTGACTCAACACAGAGGACACTGGCTCGGGGTTCCCCAGACCCAGGCCCCGAACAGCGGCTCCGCGGTGCCCGGCTGTCGGGAAGCTCGGCGCGGGGCCTCTCAGATGCCCTCAGGAGGGGCGTCTCTGTCCCAACCCTCTTCCTTCCCCAGCAGCTTCCCGCCCGCAGTGGGCATGGCTCCCACCGACCACCGCTTTGTACCCTCCGGTCACAGCCTCAGGGAAATGGGAAGACTGGTTTCAGGGAGTCCCTGCCCCGGGTGGCAAACACTCCGAGGCCGGGCGCCCACACTGGGACTCTCCCTGCACCCCACCACCAGGCCAGAGACAGAGCCCTGCCAGAAGGGCCAGGCGTGACCCTCCTTAGCTCCCCGTGGCCAGGAGCCGGCACCAGGGACCCCAGGCCTGGCCCGCACCAGGCAGCGAAGTGTCACAGTAAGGCCCTGAAAGGAGCATTTCCTTCCTGAGCGGGACTGGGGAGAAGACAGGAGGCAGAGGGGAGGCGGGCTGTGCGGACCCCCGACACAGACGAGGTCCTGGGACAGGGCTGGGGGCGGGGTGGCCGACGCTGTCGCCTGAGCCTCTAGGGCCCAGCCGTCAGCTCTGACAAGGGTCAGGCAGGTCAGCAGGAGGCCTTGGTGGCCTGACACTGCCTGCGGGCGCCCTGAGGCTCCCTCCCAGCCAGGTCACTACGGTGCACCCGCTCAGCACCAGGCGGCCAGCCTGCATTCCCGAAGGGTTTAGGCCCGACCGTGATGGCAGCGAGTAGCCACTTCGCATCCTGGGCTGGGGGTAGGAGCCGCAGCCCCTCCGTCCTCTGCCCGCCCAGCGGGCCGCTGACCTGCCCGCCAGGGCCTGGTCCCCAGCACCGCGTCTGCCTGGCCATCCGGGGACCCAGGGAGTCAGCACGGACTGCTCACCCCTTCCTGGCCCTGAACAGGAGAGGAAGCAGCTGCATCAGGGAGGGACGTTCTTCAGGAGGAAAGGTGGGCGCGGAGTCTCCTGCCACACCTCCCTCCTGCTCTGACGCTAAGCTGTCCTCCACACCTGTCTGCTCGGGGCTTCCGGGTCCTTCCTCGCCGCCCTCCTGCTCACAGCACAGCCAACCCTGGCCCGCCCCACCTCGGGGACTGGCTCCCTGGGACCCAAAGACCAGGTTCCCATAGTGGCCTGCAGTTCACGGGAGCCGAGGCTGACCCCAACCTTGGCCCTAACATATGTCTCTAGCAAGGCACAGCCACGTTTCCAGTGGGGCCCCAAGGACACGCCACTCGAGTCTCCCATCTGTCCCACGCGGGGCCACTGGGAGCACGGGGAGCCCACGGTGGGGGCATGCTGGCCGGCTGGGCCGCAGCGTCCGCGTGGGAACCTTCCAGCAAGGCTGTGGCACAACCACCATGATTATCTGATCGGCGACTCCGCCAGACTGGGCGGCCGAGGCCTTCCAGGATGACGCAGTGCACTGTCTCAGACGCGGAGCGGACAGTTAAATGTGGGCAGGTCGTAACACGCCAACTTCCAAGAGGGCCCGGCCCTGCCTGGTGCCACCTGCCTGCGGCGCTTCGGGCCTTTGGAGTTTCTGGATGTTCCGCCGTGGGACTTCCCGCCGGGAGAGCCCACGTGCACCCTCGCCCTCCCCTGGGCCGGGTCTCCGTGGGCCCTGTCCTTGGAGAGTCCCCAGCTGCGCAGGGGAATGGAGTGCGGGAGGGGGTGGCGGGCTGGGCCAAGGGCTGAGCGGCTCCCTGTGCTGCCCGTCTGCCACGAGTCTTGCCCTCCAGCCTATGGGCCTGTCTACTCCCGGGGCCCAAGCTGAGCCCGGGCCTGGTACCCACAGAGCCCGGCACCTTTTCTGAAAGGCATCCCCCTCTGCTCCAGAGGCAGGAGCCGGTGCAGGGTGGCAAAGGCCCAGGCCCCCGGCCAGAGCCCCAAGTGGAGTGTGGGGCCAAGCCAAGGCCCCATCCTGGCGTTCTGGGCCTGGAGGTCGACCTCTGACCTTCCCCGCTTTGCTGGGGGCAGCCAGCGGTGAGGGCTAGGGGTTCGACCGGCTCTTCCTGGAGCTCAGGGCAGCCGGTGGGGCCCCCAAGGGCAGCTAGGGGTATGAGGACACATGGCTCTCTAAGGCTACAGAGCAGGGATTGCAGCATCGCTTCAGCCAAGGCCGGAGGACATCTGCAAAACGGAGCGGCCAATCTGATCGGGGCAGGGCCGTGGGCAGGGAGGCCCCGCCTGGGCCTGGGGGAGCGGCCTCGACGGGGCCCCGCAGGGAGGGCCTTGGGCAGCACCTCATGTACTTTTCCCAGGGACGCCGGCAGTTTGCACTGGTTTCACGAGGAGGGAACTAGGCCGAGATCAGTCAGACGGAGGCTGCTCCCGGGAGGGGAAGGAGGTTCCCCTCTGCTTCCTGATCTGTGCCAGCCCTGAGAAGCGCCCCCCTCCCTGGAAGCCTGCCGGCGGCTCAGGCCGCCCCCCCCACCCCCCGCCCCCAGGAGCTCACACCATCGCTGCACACACACCTCTGCCCAGGGCTGTCGCGCATCATTCGGGGCGACCCGGGGGCGGGGACCTCACTCCCTCTGCAGGCTCCAGCAGGCAGGCACCCACACCGCACCCAGTGGCCTGGAACTGGCCTGCTTGGCAGCGGGCCATCCCCACCCTGGGCTCTGCGAGCGCACAATAAACATCTGATTCACAAGGAAACAGAGGGCACTTCTCGGAATCTGAGTGTGGCTGCAGGGGATAGGGGTGTGGATACCAAAAGGGGGCCCTGCCAACTCCTCCCCAGGACACAGCCCCGGGCAACCAAGCAAGCTCACATCATTCCAGGAGACCAGCCGGCAAAGAGTGCTGGAAGCCAGCAGGCCCAGCCCACGTGAGCCAAGGGTCAGTCCGTACTGGACCCTGGACCAGGGGTGAAGGAAACACCAGTCCAGCAGGATCCAGCACGGGCTGACCATTCAGGGGGCCTCAGGGCTAGAACCTCAGAATCTCTGGTGCCTGGGGAGATGGAAAGGAGGGGGACCTTTGTGACCTCGAGCACAGTGAGGCCCCTCCCCGAGGAGAGCCAGCCAGGGCTGGCCTTGCACTTGTATTGCTCCTAGTGTTCGGGGGCAGCTCTGGAGCCCGGCCCTCAAGGCCAAAGCCATCAGTGTGACCCAGAGCCAGGGGCTTCCATCACCTGAGGATCAGGAAGGATGACTCTGGAAGGAGGGTCAGGTGTCCCGGCCTGGGGCTGAGAGGAAACTCCAGCCGTCCCTCTGGCATCCTCCTGTCTGTCTCGCATGCACAGGGGTGTGGGGGTACAGAGGAGGGGGTCAGGCAGCAAAGCCAGGCCTGCCTGCCCGAGGCTACACAGAGCCCAGGATGTTTTCCCCACCACCTCGGGGACGTAGGCGGCCTGCAGTCCGTGAATGCCCGCCCGGGCTTGGCCACTGGAGAGTCCCAGAGGCCTTCTGGGGAGAGGCCACCAACCTGGGGGAGGACTTCGGAATCCTGAGAACCCCTGCCCCACGGCCCCTCTTCTCTTTCACCCACTGCCCCCATTGCCTCATCCATGTCCTCACCTTCCTGGGCGCACACCAGGCCACTCCGGGCAAACTGGTCGGCCACCCTTCCCGCTGCTGGCCTTTGGCTCAGTCTGTCCCTGCCTCCGTGGCCGTCAGCACGGCTCAGAGAGCAGCTCTGCTCCTGACTGCAAGCCCTGCGTCGCCAGGCCACCCGCAGCCCGCCTCCCCCGGCCAGGCTGCCCAGGCAGGCCCCACTTCCTGGGGTTATTTACGGATCACACACGCCTGTGCCTGGGCCTGACTTAGGGCCCCGAGCCTCGCCTTCTCACCACAGAGTTTTAAGGACAGAAACAGGAGGACCCAAGTGGCTCCCAACCCTGGCCACTCCTGACTGGCTCGGGCCTTTGCCAGGAGACCCTAGGAGCCCGCCCTTTGCCCCAGGCCTCTCCGCGCCTGGCCTCACCCCTGCTCCGGAGCAGAGGCACCCCAGCTGTCACAGCCCCTTGGATATTCACCTCACCCCCCACCCCGCATGAGGCAGAGGCTCACTACCACAGGTTACAGATAAGGAAACCAAGGCTCAGCAGCACGAGAAGTCCTGGCCACAATCCTACAGCTGGTAAATGGGGGAGGGGGCAAGGTCAAACGCAGGACCCAGCCCCTCTGTGACCAAACTGGGCCGCGGTGTCTCCCTGTTCCCTCAGGCCTCCCCTCTGTAGGGCCGCACGCGGGCCTGCATCCGTGTCAGTGGACGGATGGCGGGGGCTAAGACAGCACCTTGCTGCCCTCTGTCCATGTGAACAGGAAGGGCCAAAGCCAGTTTGCACCCGCACTTGCCTTCTGTCCGTCTCAGGCCAGCCTCCTCGATGGGCTCTTCCCTGACTCTGCAGGCCTGCGGGAGTCCCTGAACCGGCCGGGACCCTGCCTTCCCTCCTCTTCACAGACAGCGGACGGCGACCGGCCTAGAACATCTCTCCACCCTTCCGCCCGCTCCCTCTGCTCAGGGTGTCCTCCAGGACGGGACCCAGAGCCAAGTTTTGGGGGGGGACAGGGAAGGGGAGTTCGGCAGTCTTTACCGCCCGGAACCACTATCCTGGCCCCCTGGAGTGGAGCCCCGGCTCCCAGGGGTCCCCTGTGTGGGTCCTGGGTGAAGGACACAGTGGCAGGGGATTCCAAGAGGAGACGGAGCCCAGCCCCCACCTCTGCTTTTGAAGAGCCTGGCCCAGAGAGGACAATGGGCTGATCCAGGGTCACACAGAGTCGGTGCTGAGCTGGACATGAACCAGGAATCCTGCTCCCACTCCAGGATTTGCCATGTCCCCTTGGACCTCTGACCATTGAGAAAAAGTCCTACCCATCTGATCATCATCGCCATCACTCGAGGAACATCCCCTGAGCCCCCTTTGTGCTGGGGGCTGGCTACACGCCCCCTAAGGTCCCATGTGTGTCATGCCCTCGGGCACACAGAGAGCCTGGGCCAGGGCAGGGCCACTTCGGAGGGACATTTCACTCCGTATGGCCACCCGGCCGCAGGCACAGACATCACCAGCCTCGGCAGGTGAACAGATGAAGGCAGAGAGGAGGTGAGGCACTCATGGTCACAAAGGGTGGCAGAGAGCGAGGCTCCAGGCTGACACGACGCCACAGGACCGCGTCCCTCAGCACTCTCAGGAAACACACTGTCAGTCCCACTCACCAGGGGAAGCAAGGCCCAAGGCAGCAGGAAAGAGCGGGCTGCTGGGAGGGCCCCGGCCCACATGCCAGAGGCTGTCCCCAACCCCGAACTCTCCCATCCACTCTGCCCTCCCCTCTGACACTCTGACGCTCACTGTTCCCCCAAAGAACACTCGCAGACTCCCCCAGGGGCCACGGGGCTATCAGTCACTCACACTTCAGTGTGAATCAGCTCCTACCGGCAGCTAGCTGTCCTCCTACCTTCGTTGAGCGGGCCGAGGGAAGGAAAGTTTGGATTACCAGGCGCAGGTGAGGGGAACTCCCCCTCTGGGCCCTCAGAGGCCCCGCCCAGTGGGTCGCATGGAAGGGCGGCGCTGTGCAGCCTGCGAGCGCCAGGGGTCTGGGGAAGCGGGGGTGGAGGGTGGGGGCCGAACGACGAGAGGGACGCGGGACAGACGCGACGCAACCGCCCTCCACCCCTAGGCCTGCGGGGTACACCGAGCGCGCCCCCGAACCCGCACGCTTCCTTGGGTAGCGGCTCCGAGGACCCTGACCCCGGGGGCCCCGGCCAGTCCGGGGGACGCGATCGCGCCCCGCCCGTGCCTTACCCGCGAGGCTCTGCTCCGGGCCCGCGAGCCCTCCGTCCCCGCGGCGGCTCCCGGCTCCGCCGCCAGGCGCTCCC
>LNAC01000189.1:4874233-4890194 GCA_002007465.1 Ailurus styani
AGCAGCCCCCAGCAGCCTCCCCCCAGCCAGGGCGGCCACTGTCTCTGCCCTCTGACGGGTTCGTTTGGGTGAATTTTCCACATACGGTAACAGTGCGAAACTGGCCCCCTAGGAAGTTCTATTTTAAGACACCAACCCCACGGTAGGACGTCGGGCCCACGCACACGCTCCTGTTTCTATTTTTAGATCCAACCACGCCTGCTCTGGAGCCCAATTTGGAACTTGAAAGGGGCCCATTCTATTCTGGGTCCCACTTCCGGGGCCTTCAGGGTGTGGGGGAGACGGGTGTTTGTACACATGGAGCCTCCTCCACACTCCTCTTCACCCCCCATCCGAAGCCGCTACACCCTGGGGCCCACGTGGCCTCCAGGAAGGCCCCGGGGTCTGGAAGGGGAAGCCCATGGGGCTTGGGAAGGGGAAGCTGCGGCCCTCAGGACGGGAAGGCCTCCTGGAGGCCCCCCATCAACCTCCCAGGGTCGGGGGACAGCCAGCCCTCCTGCCATCAGTGGCAGCGGGAGGAGTGGGGGTGAGGCCGGGAGGGCCTGAGCCAGGGCGAAGGGCAGTTGCTCCTCCAGGCTCCCAGAACCTCCTTCCTGCCCAGCTGGGCTCTCGCAGGCTCGGGGAGATCTCACCGGCCTGCAGCCGGCTGCCCAGGGGCCCACTCCTGCCCCTTCCACTCACCCATCCTCAGGAGCGGACTTTGGCCTCCGCTCTGCTCTCGTGCCCCCTCCCTCCCCACGTGGGCTGGCGGCTCTCCGGCTCCCCGATGCTGGCCTGGGTACAGCATCCCTCCAAACGGGCCACCCCCCGGCCAATCCCTCGAACGGGCCTCATGGAGCCCTCCTGTGTTCCCGTCCCCACCAGGCTGAGGGCGAGCCCCCTGGGCCCCAGGCTCAGTCTCCGGGCAGTGCCACCACTGCTTCTGAGCCCCCTGCCCAACCTGCCTTTTCTCCCAGCCTTGGACAGTGGTGGGACTGGGAAGGATGGACACGGCCCGCCCACAGTAGACTTCAGAGCAGTGCCCAGCCCAAAACTGGCTGGGAGAGGCTGGCGAGTCCAAGGACTCCAGAAGTCGAGAGCCTTCCATCTCACACGGAGGCCCAGGAAGTCGTGGGACAGAGGGGCGTGAGGAGGGGGCTCACTGGGGCGTGGCTGAACCAGGCCCATGGCCTGCCCTGAGCACCTGCTCACATCCCTTCCCCGAACCCAGCCTGCAGCCACCACGATGTGGCCGGGAGCCCCGTGTTCAGATGCGAAAACCAGGGCTCTGAGAAGGCAAGCTCCACAGGTCTGGCTGCAGAGCCCGGGCATCGCTCGCACAGAACAGAGATACAAGATTGTTTATTTCCTTGTTTCATATTGCAAGAGATTAAGGGCAAAGTCACGTGTGTTTATCTCGACTCATTCACAGATAGCACTGGCATGCCTGGCTAACCACTAGAGACAGAAAGAGATCCTACCTCCCATCCTGGGACGACATAAGTTTCACCCAGATCGAGGACTTAAAATGTGGAAGGAAGGAAGGAAAGAAGGAAGGAAGGAAGGAAGGAAGGGGCAAAGAGAATGTAGGGGAGGGCGCCTGGGCGGCTCAGTGGGTTAAAGCCTCTGCCTTCGGCTCAGGTCATGGTCTCAGGGTCCTGGGATCGAGCCCCAAATCGGGCTCCCTGCTCGGCGGGGAGCCTGCTTCCTCCTCTCTCTCTGCCTGCCTCTCTGCCTACTTGTGATCTCTCTCTGTCAAATAAATAAATAAAATATTAAAAAGAGAGAGAGAGAGAGAGAGAATGTAGGGGATTATATACTCTGGATGAGAGGGGCTCTGCAGTCACAACAGAAAGAGGAAATGACCAAGTTTTGAGGACACAGGGAAGAACAAGGAGATACGGCAACATAAAAGTGACCCCAAAAAGGTGAAAGTCAGAAACGCCATGAATAAAATTGGAAGGAAAACCACAAGCTGGGAAGGAAGACGTGCAAGGGGTTTGTGCATCAACAAGGGGTGAATGTAAAAAGCATTTTTATGTGTTATTTACAGGTTTCTACCTCTCGTTAAAAATGGGAACTCTGTGTCACCACTAACGCAACTTTAAACACGTTCTACCCCACCAATAATAATAAATACAAACAGGAACGATGAGATGGCATTTTCTTATTGATGGAGATCAAACCCTTCCGTGGCACCCCAAGACCTGAGAGCACTTTCTGGCTACCCATTCATATATTTCCTTACTATAAGGAGAATCTATATTCACTCTTTCTAGGGCCGCACAAAAATGAGCTGGGCTCACGGCCCACGTTCACATCCTGCCAGGTCACCAGCACAATGAAACTGGCCACACAGCTCATTTGAGTGTGTTTTAAATTTAGTTTCGCCCCATTACCGGAGTTATAGGTGCACGTAATTTAGAGAGTGACGTAGTTTTGACTTGCCTCCTACAAAACACAGCCGTCCCCACCCCTCATTTTCCATGGCAACTTTTAGCTCACTCTTTTGGTTTCACTTCCTTATTCCCAAGTAACACGCTGTTATCTCCACTTCCTGACTCTGATATCATGACTCCATCATGTTCAGGTTGACAGTCAAGGTCTGTTTAGCACATAAGCACTGTCCCCGTCCGAGCCCCGTGATGTGTCCCAATCACTTTTCCTCTCTTGCTCCACCTCTTGCTTCCCTGAAACTAATGTCACCATTTCTCCGTTGCCGAATTTCTCATAACTAATGCAACTCTAAATTCTGCCAAATGTCCACATCTCTTCAAGATATCCTGGTGTATCCCGGCTTCTCTCCACTCAAAATAGACTGTTTTCTCAGCTGGGGCCCAGCCTTCACCCCGGGAGTGGCCTGCCCCTGCACCCCAACACTCCCTTCATCCTCTCTGCTAAGGATCGCCTGCTTCCTCCGTCCCCGACTTCTCTGTCCAGGGGAGCGCACTTTCAAGTAGCTTTCTGAGAAAGGGCGCTGGCCAGCAGCTTCTTGAGACCTTAGCTTTCCAAAATGTGAAAATTAATGAAGGCAGAGCTCACTGCAGTAGACACAGGATGCTGGAAGGGGAGGCAGGCGGGGAAGCTGGGACATTTGGGGTCAATTATAGGAGGAACTGTCGATTACAGATCTCGAATACAAGCGTCCTCGACGGCCCGGGGTCCGCAGTGACAGGAAAGGTGGACGCCGTGTCCACTGCACATTGACTGTCTCACAACTCAGTAATGAGAAACCCTCGTTCCCCAAGGGCTTTTGTTGGAAACAGACCCTCCCAATGTCCTCCTCCTCCTCCAGAAAATAAGGGTCCCCTGCTTTGTTTGTTGGACTTGCGTATGGTTTTGCCATAGCTCGCCTGTCCCGAATAAACCCCATTTTTGCTGGTAAGAGAACTTTGATTTTTAAGGTTAACAGAAAATATCTTTTTTCTACTCTCTCTTTTGATTAATAGTTTGGTTGACTTAAATTTTCCTTAGAAAGCATTTAATTTTGGAATGTTAACTTTTTTTTAAAGATTTTATTTATTTAATTGACGGAGAGAGAGATCACAAGCAGGCAGAGAGAGAGGAGGAAGCAGGCTCCCCACTGAGCAGGGTGCCCGATGTGGGATCCGATCCCAGGACCTGAGATCATGACCCGAGCCGAAGGCAGAGGTTTAACCCACTGAGCCACCCAGGCGCCCTGGAAAGCTAACTTTTATCCGTCATTTTCCAGCGGCAAGCTTTGCTGCTGAGAAGTCTGAAGCCGTTCTGAACCCTGTTCTTTGTACGGTGCCTACTATTTCTGTCCAGATGTGTGGAAGGTCTCCTCCCCGTCTCTGGTGCTCTCAGGCTCCCCTTCAATGTGCCTTCTGTGTTCATCCACAATCATGCTTCATTTGGAGCATTAGTAGATCCTTCCAATCTGGAAATTCAGGCTTGATTTTTTTAAAGATTTTATTTATTTATTTATTTGAGAGAGAGAGCGAGAGCACAAGTAAGGGGAAGGGCAGAGGGAAAGGGAGAAGCAGACTCTGCTGAGCAGGGAGCCTGATGACGGACTCGATCCCAGGACCTGAGCCAAAGGCAGACGCTTAACCTCCTAGACTAGTTCTCTCACACTTTCCTCTTATCTCCAACTGTTTGCTGTAGGTTCTGTAAGATTTCCTCAACCCTAGCTCCCAGCTCTTCCACTGAGTCTTCAATCATCATGGCCATATTCTTCCAAATTTCCAAGAGCTCTTTGTAGTAAATGTTCCTTCTTTTTTTTTTTTTTTAAAGATTTTATTTATTTATTTGACAGAGAGAGATCACAAGTAGGCAGAGGCAGCAGAGAGAGAGGGGGAAGCAGGCTCCCTGCCGAGCAGGGAGCCCGATGCGGGCCTCGATCCCAGGACCCTGAGATCATGACCTGAGCCGAAGGCAGAGGCTGTCACCCACGGAGCCCCCGGGCGCCCTGTTCCTTCTTGATAGTACCCAGTTCTTGCTTCACGACTATGCTTGTTACTTCCTGAGGACACTGATGGTGATTTTTCTAAGTCATCTTCTAAGCACAGTCCCTGTGTCCCCCCAGGGGGCCCTCTTCCGTTTTGTCTTGGTCTTCTAGGTCACAGGTGTCCCTCTGACATCCGGTCATCCCTGCTGGCTGTTCACGGGGACTTGGGAGTCGGACTTGCTGATGGTCAGTTTTGCCATGCAGTCAGCTGGCAGGAAGTGGCTGCAGTATCTCCTGGCTGATCAAAAGCCCTGGACCAAATCCCACTGCCATCCCGCCTGGAAGGGAAAGACCCAGTTTCCAGTGTTCTGGGCACTGAGGGTGGGAGCGGGGGCAGGTCTGGGGTTGCAGCATCCTGCCGCCGTGTCTGCACCTCTCTCCTCTCTCCTCTCTCCTCTCCTGGTGGTCGGTGGAGGAGGCTTGGAGGCCCCACTGTGGGTGGGCACTACGGACAGATCTGGTTCTCTGTCCTTTCCCAGCCAGTCCTGCTTACTTTAGCTCCACCCACCCACAATTCTAGAAGCCTCCGGGGGCCATGAATTCCCCGAGCCTTTTAGAGGGAAGTGGGAGGCCCTGGGGTCAGGGGACACGGGGAGCCCTGGCTCTGTCCTGGGGAGACCAAGGCTAGAGTTAGTCCCCTCCTCTGAAACCCAACTTCCCCATGCACTGGGGGCGGACTGCATTTTCCTGGGGCTCCTCCCACCCAAAGGAGCTTTACATCAAAGCAGGAGCCTTCCCAGGCTTCAGCAAAGGCCCAAGAAACCCAGCTGGGTGCTGGGGACCCGACTTGCGACCCTGAGAACGTCACTCTTTGGGTCCATCTGTCCTCGGCAGTCTGTTTTCAAAAGTCTTTGTTAAGCATAACCTCAGGGGCGCCTGGGCGGCTCCGTCGGTTAAGCGTCTGTCTCTTGATCTCACCTCAGGTCTTGATCTCAGCGTGGTGAGTTCGAGCCCTGCGTTGGGCTCCATGCTGGGTGTGGCACCTACTTAATAAAAGAAAACAAAACAAAAATAAAAAAGCAACATCAAACCCCAGTCAGCATTAGGCTTTCACGTCGAACGTCTTAACTCACAGATAACACTTCAGCTGTCACCTGTGTGGACAGGGAAGAGCTCCATTATCAGTTGACACCTCAAATACCAGCCAGTACCCTTGCTGACTGCCAAGCAGAAGGCTCTGTCTGGGAATGAAATACAGACAGTCCCCTGTGTGTGTGAGGGAGGTGAAGTGGGGGGATGGAGGGAGGCTCTGGGAGGACGAAAATGTGCCCGCAGGGAATGGAACAGGCCAGACCCAAGAGCCACCACAACCATGTCAGCCTAAGGGACCAGCTGGGGACCCAGTGGTATCACCTTCACAGGGGAGGTCATGGTCAGATTATGGTCACGTTGCCCCCATCTGAAGCGGGCAGCCTCTCTGGGAACAGGGACCACAGCACATGCTGGCCATGCTGTGTGCTCTCCATACAAAGTGTTTAATAAATAAGATTAGACTGTGCGTGGCTTCTCTCCATTGAACAGATGCAGACACTGGGACCGGAGAGAGGAGATATTTGGGTGGTTTTTTTTTTTAAGATTTTATTCATTTATTTGAGACAGAGAGAGAGCGCAAGCAGGGAGGAGGGTCAAAGGGAGGGGGAGAAGCAGACTCCTTGCTGAGCAGAGAGCCCGATGTGGGGCTTGATCCCGTCCTGACATCACTACCTGAGCTGAAGGCCGACGCTTAACCGACTGAGCCACCCAGGCGCCCCGAGAGGAGATATTTGTCAAGGGTCCCCCTCCCCAAGGCTGCGCTGGCGTCCTGCCCTGCCTGTCCCTGCCCCGTACTTGCCTACCCCTGAAGCGTGCCAAAGGTGCTGAGGCTCCAAGTGCCGCCACCAGGCTCTCCTTTCTTCCAAACCCTGGGACCCTCGCTGGGGGAACCCTGCCTTACTGACCCCCTTAGGAAACTCCTGTCCAGGTCGGAAAGAGGACCCTGCGGGTCCGAAGAGTTGGCTTCTTGGCCCAAAGTAGGACTATGTAGGCCCCTCTGCTTCCATAAGAAGCTCAGAACCTTCTTGAATTCTCTCTTTGGGACCAAAGGATCCGGGAAGATGTCCCTGCACTGAACATTCCCCAGGAAACTGAGCAAGACGGAGAGAAACATGTTTCCAGAAGTGCTCTCAGGAATGTCGCATATGCGTTGGGCAGGGAGGGGCCTGCAGGATGGGACTCAAAGGCTGGCTGGGAGGAAGGCAGCTGGAGGGGGCAGCCCCGTGACCCCCCAGCCAGTGATGGAACCCCCATCACTCTGGCTGGGCAGGACGGAAGTGCAGGCCCCCACCCTGCAAGGCCACTGGAGCGTGTCTGAGCTCCAGAGACGGGCAAAGGCTATGGATATGCCCACCTCCTCCTGGCTGCCCACCCCAGCAACCCCTGGAGACCAGGGCGGGCGAGAGGGGGGCTCCCAGCTCAGCCTCAGCCAGTGACTGAGTCACCCCTGCATGCCACGTATATTCACCGAGCCCCGGGACGTTCACTCATCCCACAAAGCTCAGTCGGCTGATGCTCCCGCGTGAAGCACCGAGCCAGGTGCTGGGGTGACGGTGGGCAGGCTGGAGGGCCCCTTTCCCCTCCGCACCCCAGGCGAGGGCAGTGCCACCCTCTGCACAGCGCAGGCCCACGGTGACTTTCTCCCACACCCCACCCCGCTGGGTGCGCGGTTCCTAGGCCGCCGAAACAGTTACGTGGAACTCAGGGGTCTCAGACAGCACACGTGCATTACCTGACCGGTCTGGAGACCAGAAGCCTGACGTGGGCCCCTGGACACGGCCGCGTTCCTCGGCGCACAGCCTCCTGCCTGCTCAGAGCCACGACGGCAGGCAGGGCCTCTGGGCTTCTCCAGAGCTGCTCCCTCTGCCTGCAAATCTGCACTTCTCCCTCCTTCACCCCTGCAAGTCTTCCTTAATGCGGCCGCCTGCCTGTGTCCAGGCGCGGCCACCCAGCTCGGCCCGCTAGCGAAGGAGCAAGGTCTCCAAAACCAGGCCATGCAGCAGAGCTACAGCCCTGGCCTGTGAGGCCCCGGGGGGTCGGGCTCCCCACTCCGTCTTCTTCCCCTTGGTCTAGCCACAGCCTTGCAGCATCCTGGAAGGTTTGGTCTGGGTTCACAGTCCTGGGCCCCCCCGAGTTCTCTGCATGAACGGTGAACACAGAGGGAATGCTGGCCTTGGGCCCCTGTTCTGGGGCCCTCAGCCTCCCCTATTTGCACCCCTCGAGGGGTCCGCGCAGCTCACTACCACACTCTGTGGACATATCCCTGGGGCCACACACCAGCAGCACCACCCAGGCTTGGCAGGACAGAGCTGGAGACGGCTCCTGCCCTGGGCCGTTTGCCCAGGGAGCTCCGGGTCCTGGCCCCCACGCTGTGGTCTAGGAGAGGGGCACGGAGAGACCCAGCCTGTGTCGGGAGGGCATGGGCAGAGGAAGGCGGAGTGGGGTCCAGGCAGGAGGGCACCTGCAGTTGGAAGGTGGGGGTCATCACTGTCGAGACCAGTCAACATCAGCAGCTCACCCAAGGACCACACCATGCCTGGAACCCCCTCCCCGAAAGCCCTGGGACCCCGAGTCCCCTCTCGCGATCCCCTGGGACGCCATCCCGGGGAGAGAATCAGAGGAAGGAAGCAGTGTGCAGGGGCACGCTTCCTAACAAAGTCCAAACACACACCTCCTTCAGGGCCATGGAAGCTTCTGGATGCAGCCACACGGAGGACCAACAGGACCGAAGTCAAATTCTCCCCATGCACATGGGCCTGTGAGATAGAGCAGGTGGGTGTCTCTCCCTCTGCGATGAGCTGGGAGATGAGCCAGGTTGCTGGGCCACGTACAGAGGGCTCCGGGCCAGCAAGGGCAGGCCGTGTGGCCCAAGCAGCCGATGGTCGGCTCATGGTGAGAGCCCCGGGCACCCAGGGCTCTGCTGTGAGGGCACAGGCCCAGAGTGAGGCAGGGATTCGGGTCCTGCCTGAGCTCAGGTCCCCAGGTGGGCTGGTCCCTGGAAGCCCTGGGCCACATTGCCCCCTTGTGGACACTCACGAAGAGGACCCCAGTCCCCCCCACCGCAGCAAGGCTGAGGGTACAGCTGGGCATCCTGGCCCCCAGGGCACCCTCGCCCTCTTGTGAAGGAGGGAGCGGGGGACGGGGGCGGCCCAGGTTCCCAGCCAGGTGTCCTCGGTGCCCCGGGGGTGGGGGTGAGGGCGCTTTCCTGGGCGTCCGACGTCCCCGAGCTCTGGCCAGGAGGCGAGCTGCCTTCAAGTGCTCGTGTGCCCACCAGGAACGAGATTTGAATCCCACCAGATGTGCATTTTGATCACCAGTCAAGAAACGGCTGTAGGCGCTGGGCCAGGGCTCGGTCCTCCAGGCGGGCTAATGGAGCCATCGCTGAGCCATGGCTGAGCCGTTTGGCAGTGTGACAGCGCGGCCGGAGATCTCGGCAGGAGGGCCTTCCGGGGCCACCACCTACCCTGAGGGGCCTGTGCAGGCCCCTCCTCGGCTCTCAGGGGCTCTGCTGTCCCTGCAGCTGAGTCTCCACCGCCTTCGGCCCCACGCCCACCGGGGGAGAGGGCACAGGTCAGAGGGGGCTAGGTGGACAGCGGGGGTCATGGGGACAGAAGCGGTCATCAGGACAGAAGCCAGGGGCGGCCTCCAGCTCAAACCACCAGGGCTTCAGGCTGCGTGGGGCAGGCTGGCACTACAGCGTCTGAAACAACCTCACCCACTTGGGCCTCAGGTCCTAGACTCCTAAATGGACCAGAATTTTCTGTCCTCGTCTGCCCCTCGGCAGCAAGTGTGCTGGTGGCTACAGACTTTTCTGGGGCCTACACTTCAGTCGCATTGGCAGGACGAGGAGGGGAGGGTCCTTCGAGCCCACTGCCCTGGAGCAGGGCTCAGGACCTCGGGGGAAGACTGAGCAGAGGCCCCCGTGTGCACGCGGCATGCTGGGGGCTTTGGGGAAGACCCGGGCCCCACCGGAGCCCCGGAGTGTCCGCCTCGGAGGCTCCGTCTGCCCAGCCCTGTCTTACCCTGCCCCGTTGCCCCACTGCAGCGGGCCCAGCTTCCTCCGAGGCTCTTGGCCAGGACTAGCGCTCACCCCCGAGACTGTGCCCTTGCTGCTCCCTCCACCCAGAAGGTTCTTTGCCCAGACACCTGCATGGCCTTCTCCTCCCTTGGTGTGTCCAGTCACAGGCCACTCTTTCCTGAGCACTCCGAATGGAAGCCAGGAAGAGTAGGCTTGGAGGTGGGCTCCTGGTGGGGTCAGAGAAGGCACCTGGATCAGGAGGGAACACGGAGGGGTGGCTCACGGTGGGGGGCTCTAACCTCCCCTCTTGCCCCCGGCCGAGCCTCCCTCGTGCTTGCCCTGGATACCTGCCCTGGTGACAGTCTCCCTGCTGAGCTGGAACCTGCGGGAGCCTCTTCGGGAGCCGTGGAGGGGTGGTGAGGGGATGGATGGAAGGAGGCATGGACGCCGGGCCTGGGAGGAGCAGCGGGCAGCTCAAGACCTCTGCCCCGGGTGCTGAGCCAGCACAGTGGGCTCTGTGACCTCCGCAGCGGCTGCCTGCGAGCCCCGCCTCCTGGGGGCACCCTCCCGTGCCCCTGATCCCACGGTCTGATGCCCGCTCCACAGTCTGCCACCACCGTCTGAGGAGCAAAGCCCCACTCGTCCTAGCAAACGGCACGAGACAAACCAGCAGACGAAGCCAGTCACACTGAGGCCTGAGGTCCCTCTTTTAGGATCAACCCTTGGGAGGCAGGCAGAGGGCACCTGGGATCCAGGGGCACGCGGGGAGCTGTGGAATGAGGAAGGGTAGCCACCTGGGGGTCGGAGCGGATCCCGAGCTCTCGTTGTCAGCAGGGCTTCTGAGAAAGGAAGGACGCATGGCACACCCCGAGGTGGGGCCCCCGGGTGAGTAGCCCCCGAGTCTCGGCGGTAGTCCCCGAGCAGGCAGTGTGGACGGAGTGGGGTCAGCTTCGGGTGTCTACTGGCCTCCGTGATGTGTGTCGCTCTGTGGCTCCGTCTGCACACGGCCTTCTTCTGTGTGTGTCTGTGTCTTCCTTCTTCTGTCTCTTATAAGGTCACTTGTCATCTGATTTGGGGCCCACCTGGATAATCCAGGATGATCCCCGCATTTTGAGATTCTTAGATCACATCTGCACAGGCTCTTTTCCCATATAAGGTCCCAATCACCAATTCTGGGAGTCAGGATTTGGACACGTCTTTCTGGGGGACATCCCGCAACCCCCTGCGGGGGAAGCCACTTTCTTGCTCAGAGAATATATCATTTCACGGAGAGCCTGGTGCTTGTCAAGAAACTCATGGTGGGGGGGGGGCGGATCTGCAACTTGGGGGAGAAGCATTTGCCCAGCACCGGCTGGGGGCAGCTCCCGGGGGCCACCCAGCTACCCGAGCTCAGTTCTCTCACCTGCTCTCCGGGGGGACCCCACACGCGAGGTAGCTCTTAGTTGTGCAAAAAGTGGCAGGAACAAACATTCCAGGCAGAGGGAACAGCAGGTGCAAAGTCCTGAGGTTGGAAAACACTTGGGTTTTTTTTTAATTTTTTAAAAAAGATTTTATTTACTTATTTATTTGACAGAGAGAGAGATCACAAGTAGGCAGAGAGGCAGGGAGAGGGAGGGGGGGAAGCAGGCTCCCTGCCGAGCAGAGAGCCCGATGCGGGGCTCGATCCCAGGACCCTGAGATCATGACCTGAGCCGAAGGCAGAGGCTTAACCCACCAAGCCACCTAGGTGCCCAACCCTGGGTATTTTTAAGGGGCTCTCAGGGTGGCTGGTGCACAGAAGGACCACGGCGAGTGGGGTGCAGACGTGCATGAGAGCCGGCAGGGCACAGGCCTTGTGGCTGCAGGCTCTGCATGGGGCTTGGCCTTGCTACACCCTCTCCCTCCCATCTGGAGCTCCCAGGACTTGCTCTTCGGGGACCATGGGGGGCCAAAGGGTCAGCTCAAGCGTGACCTCATCTTGCATGACCTCTGCTGACACCCACTGGCCGAGTTCGGTGTCGAGTGGCGGGGACGTAGTTTTGTTTGGCCTACTCTAGTGCAGGTACCCAAAGTCACCTGGCAAAAGGCAAGGCGGGAGGTGGTGGGAGGCTGGGGGCAGCGATGGGTAGTACCCATTCACTGTGAAAAGCCCTGTTAGGGTTCCCAAGATGCCCTCGGGCTCAGGGACTCCCTAGACGACTCACAGAACTCAGACAAGCTTTTATACTCACAGTTAGGATTTCATACAGAAAAGGGTGTAGACCCCAATCGGCAAAGGTAGAAGGTACGTCCGCCAGGGGCCAGAGAGCCCTGGCACCAGCTCCGTGGTCCCCGCCGGTGGTGTTTATGGACGACACTTACTCGTCCCGCTAACATTGGCCCCAGCAATGGTGGAAATGAGGCTGGATGCAAACTTTAAAAGCACAGGCAAGGCTTTATTGGGGTTCGTGCTTATTTTGCTTGTGGTGGTTTTGTTTTGTTTTTTTTGTTTTGGGGAGAACGGGGCAGAGGGAGAGGGAGAATTTTTTTTTTTTTAAAGATTTTTTTTTTTATTTATTCATTTGACACAGAGAGAGAGATTACAAGTAGGCAGAGAGGCAGGCAGAGAGAGAGGAGAGAGGAGGAAGCAGGCTCCCTGCTGAGCAGAGAGCCCGATGCGGGCCTCGATCCCAGGACCCTGGGATCATGACCTGAGCCGAAGGCAGCGGCTTTAACCCACTGAGCCACCCAGGCGCCCGAGAGGGAGAATCTTAACCAGTCTCGTCACTGAGCACAAAGCCCGACTCGGGGCTCATCTCATGACCCTGAGATCATAACCTGAGCTGAAATCAAGAGTCAGACGCTCACTCGCTCAACCGACGGAGCCACCCCGGCGCCCCTACTGGGGTTCAAGCTGGAACGTGAAGAGGGCACAAAGGCAAGGACCCTCGGGCTGGCTCTCCCGGGAGAGGTCAGGGAGCATTCTTAAAGGGAGAGGTGGGAAGAGGGTGCTGTGGGAGCATGAAGAGGCCGGAATTCAGGAGCACCTGCGTGCTTCAAGATCATGCTTCTTCCTGTGGCTCGTGTCTAATTCGCATGTTACATCTCCACTCCTGGGTGTGATGTTTAGTATTATAACGAGCGGAGAAGTCAGTGAAAGGTCAGCGCTGGGGTCCATCTTGGTGCAGACTGGTTTGGTCCAGTCTTTGCCAGTGTTCACTGTAAGCATCCTCTCTCCAGATTCCTTTGAGATAGGCCACAGGGGAGGCGTACAGGTTAGCTTCTTTTTTTCTCATGGAGGTAGCCAAAGAACGCAGGACTTGGGGTCAGGGGTGGAGGCCCTGCGTGCGGTCCCTGCTCTGCCTCACTGCCCACCAGGAAGCTCACCCAGGCTTGCTGCTGCTGCGGAGAATCAGCGTGCCTGCCTCCGTACCCGGTCTCCAGCCCTCCAGGGGTCAAGCTGGTGCACCGCGCCCCTGGCCCCGCAGTAAGGAAAGGGTCAGGGTACAGGCAGGGAGAGGAGGCGCCCCTGCGGGCCTCTGAGACTGTTCCTGGCGGGCAGGAGCCCAAGCCCGAGTGAACCAGAGGTAGGGAAACAGACGGCCCGGCCTCGGACCATCGCGAGCCCTTTTCTTTGGCGGCTACCGTGGAATCACAGAAAATGACCAAATGTCAAAGAATGAAGTCATCGATCGTCCACGCTCAAACCAAGACGGCACAAGGGTCTCCAGGCCACGGGCTTCGGGGTCAGTTCTCCAGAAAAGCCTGCTGCTAGAAGCCCTCCGTGGCGACCCGTTCGGGCGACCCCTGTCCCTCTAGGACTTCTCCCTTCCTTTCTGCTCCCACCTTAATAAACTTGCGCTTCGCTTCACCCTGTTGTGTCCCTGAGATTCTTGACTCAGCGAGACAAGAGCCCTGTGGTCCCATGATGTTAGCACGGAGTCTGTGGTGTGGCCCGAGGCCTCCCTGGGGTAAGCAAAGAGATCTTAGCTGACAGGCCGTTCCAAGGCCTTAGAGACGCTGTCCCAGCAGCGGGCAGCTAATCCTTTATTGCACCAAACCAAACACTGCGTAACTGCAGGGGGGGGAAGCCGAGGCCCCCGGGATCCTCTCCCGCTGTGGGCTAGGCCCTGTAGAGCTTTGTTTCGGGTCACGGGGGCCGGCCGGTGGGTTAGTGGGTTCTTCGGGCTAGTGGGTGACGAGGGGCCAGGGGCGGGTGGCCAACCCACAGAGAGGGTAAGAAGCGTTCGCCCCTAAACTGAGCACTCTCTCCTCAACCTGCTGAACTTTCTGCTGCTCCAGCGCACCAGGAGCGAGGGCACCCCAGGAAAGCACACGGAGGAAGCAGCGCCCCGCATGTCTGCACGCGTGTGGCTGGGAAGGTGTGGAGACGCCTGGAGCCACAGGGTTTGCGTCTTCTGTCTCCCTCCGTTGTCCCCAGCAGGTAGGACAGGACCGAAGAACCTTCCCAGGGGCTGGGACCGGCTCACAGCCCAGGCTCTTGGTGGCTACTCTGTCCCCGGTCTGTCTCTGTGTTCCCACCTCTTGGCTCTTCCAGAGGCAGAGGGAACCTTCCTCCGTGTGTACGGCACCTTACAAAAGAGGAGAAAATATCTTTGTGCTACTCAGGAGCCCCTCACTGTTACACACTGAATTGCGTTCCCCCAAAACTCATGTGTTGCAGCCCTATAGCCTGAAAGTGACCGAATGTGGAGACACGGCCGTTAAGGAGGTGATTCAGGTTAAATGAGGTCCTTGGGGGGGGCCCGATCCAGTAGGACTTGGTGTCCTGCTAAGAGGACAGAGAGAGAGCAGGGCGTGTGGACACAGAGGAAATGTTTTTCTTAAAGTTGGTGAGAAATCTGACTCAAAAGCTGTAAGGTTTTTGATCATCTTTCTTTATCTCAGTCTGAATAGTCATCTTATCTTTGCAGAAGTTTTAAAGGATCTGGTTTCGGGGTGCCGTCCCACGCCTCAGGAGGCACACCGTAATACGCTACATGCTAGTTTTCAACTTCTGTGTAACAAATAACGCGCACCTTAGCTGGCAGCTCAACGCGATAAGCATTGATTCTATACAGCTTCTGTGGGTCAGGGGTTCGGAAGCAGCTTCTCCGAGTGGTAGTGGCTGGGGTGTCCCATGAGGTCACAGGTAAGATGTTGGCTGGGCTGCATCTTCCAAAGGCTTGGCTGGGGCGGAGGGTGCGTTCCAAGGAAGCTCACTACCTACGGTGGGCAAGCTGACGCTGGCTGTTGGCACAGAGCTTTAGTCCCTCCCCACCCGTGTCTCTCCACGGGGCTACTTGATGTCATCACGGTATGGTGGGTGGCTTTCCCCAGAGCTGGCCATCCAAGAGAGGGCAAGGCAGTAGCCACAACGTCTTTCCACTTCACTGCAGAAATTACACCCCATCCTTTCTGTGATATCATTGTGCACCATTGTGTCCCCCCTTCAACTTCAGCACATGAGTTTGGGGGAGACACAATCATTGTGATACCATTGGTACAATGGTATCAGGGGGTGAAGTCACTAGAGCTGGATCCCAGGAGTGGGGCATCCTTTCCCGAGGCTGGCTACCCCAACGACATGTCCCTACATGAAATCCGAAGATTCTGATTTCCAAAATCCACGTGCCCCCGAGAGTGTTGGATGCGAGACTGGAATGCCCATTTCACAGCTGAGAACCGGGGTCAAGGGCACTTGAGTGACCTGCCCCAAGCTATACCCAGAGCAGTAAAATGAGGACTCATCCACCCCTAACAGCTGAGGGGCTGGAGCGGTTCCTTGGCGTCCACCCCTGCCTCAGCCAAGCAGAGCGTGGCGGCCACCGCCACCGCCACCGCCACGGGGGGTGGACTTGCACCTCACCTGGGAGCCCCCAGCACACCCGCAACCAGCGGGGGAGGGAGGGCCCCGGCTGGGCTCTGACTTCTTCTGCAGGGGGAAGTGTGAGCGGGCTTGGCTCAGACCCTGGTCCCATTGACAAGCCTGCCCGGGTTTTCCCAAGCCCGGCAGGGGACGCGGAAAGGGGAAAACCGGAGGGAGGGGGGCCGGGCGGACGAACGCAGCGGCCCCGAGGGAGGGAACCTGGGAAACAGCGCAGGTGGGCGCGGGCGTCCCTGTGCGGGAGCTCGGACTGTGGGCGAGAAAGCGCGGAGCCGCCGGGAAACACTGGCCGTCGGTCTGGGAAGCTGCGGGAAGGAAGGGATGGGGGAGTGAGGGCAGCGCGCTCCTGCTGTCCGCCCTGAGAGTACCCGGCGCCCGCTCTGGGTCAGGGTCGTGCAGCAGGGGGCGGGCGGGAGGGCGTCGCCCTGTTCCTGCCGCTGTGTGTGGCCAGCCTGGCCTGCAGGCGGGGGTGTGGACCCACGCGCAGTCCGGCACCGGGGGTCGCCTTTCACCCCTTCTTTCCCTCCCGTCGGCAGCTGCATCAGAGGCGCTTTCCCTCCCTCCCTCCGTCCCCCTTCCCTCTCCCCTTCCCCTTCCCTCTCCCCTTCCCTCCCTC
>LNAC01000189.1:4892091-4929678 GCA_002007465.1 Ailurus styani
GCTCGGTCGTGAGTCCTCACGGCGGGGCTGTGACGCGGGCGCTCCCGCTCTGGCTGCTGCGGGGCGCGCGTCCGGGTTGGTTCTGGGGGTTTGTGCTCGTCCTGGCTTCCGAGAGGTACTTGTGCCGCGTTGGGTGTGAAGGTGGTTCTGGGTGAGGGGCGTTGCTTCCGGTGCGTCGTGAGGATCGTGTGTCCGTGTTACGTCCCGAGGGGCGTGCTCCGCGTTGTGTCAAGGATCGGGTGTCTTTTCTGTGGTTGTGTTAGGCTCAACGGTTGTGAGACCCTGTGGGTTCTCCGGGGTGTGGATGCAGCCGTGTTGGGCATACGGCTTGTATGTGTGCGTTGGTGCTGAGGTGTGTGAGCCCCCATGGGGTTTTGAGGAGTGTGTAGGCCGGGTTTGGTCTGAAGGCTGCGTGTTCGCGTTGATTCTGAAGGTGTGTGAGTGTGGTGGATTGTGAGCGGCGAATCCTGTGTTGGGTCAGAGGGGGCGTGTGCTCATGTTGAGGGTTGTGGGTCCGTGTTGGTCTGAAGTGCGTATGTTCCCGTGTGGGGTCTGAGGCATAGGGTGCTCTTACCGGGCTCTTGGGGCAGGGGTGCGTGCGCCTGTGTTGGGGCTGAGGAGGTATGTGTGTGTGTTGATTTCCGCCACCTCGGGTCTGGGGGTTGCGTTCCGTTAAAGGGCTGTCTGTCCTCGTTGCTTCTGATAGCTGTGTCTCTCCGTGTTGGATCTGAGCGTGTGTTTGTGTTAGTTCCGAGGGATGTGCTCTCATCCTGGGTTTGAGCGGCGTATGCACGTGTTAGGTTTTGAAGGATGTGTTCCCAAGCTGGGTGAGAGTGTTGTGTGTCTGTGTTGGTTCTGCGGAGCGTGTGTGCCCCTCTTGGGTTCTGTGTGGGGTGTGTGCCTGTGTTAGTTCTACAGGTGTGTGTCTTTGTTGAGTCGAAAGGTAACGTGCCTGTTTTAGGTTCTAAGGGGTGTGCCTTGGAGTCCGGTTCTGAGGAGCCTGCTCTTGTGTGCCCATTGTGGGTTGTGAGGGGTGTACGTGCCCAGGTTGCGTCGCAGGACTGTGTGCCTGATTAGGTTCTACCGGGTTGGGTTTTTGTTGGGTTCTGAGGGGCATGTGCACCTCAGTGGCTTCTCAGTGGTGCGTGTGGCCATTTTAGGTCTGAGGCATGGCCCCAGAGTGTTGTGCTCCCATGTTTGAGGGGTGTGTATGCCCATGTGGGGTCTGAGAGTATCATGTCTGTGCTGGTTCTGAGTAGTGTGTCTGTGGTGTGATCGAGGGGCCTGTGCCCATGTGGGTCTGTGGGGTGTGTTTGCCAGTATTGGCTTCTGAGAAACGTGTGTGCCCATCTGGGTCAGAGGGTTGTGTGTCTGTATTGGTTCTAAGGCATGTGTGTTCCTGGGCTGTGCCTGTGCTGGCTCCAGTGGTTGTATATCCATGTTTTTTTCTGAGGGGTGTGTGTGCCAGTGATGTGTTCTCAGGGTTGTGTGTCCCTGTGGGTTTTGAGGTCTCTTTGTGCTCCTGTGTTGGGTCTATGGGGTGTGTGTCCCTGTTTTAGGTTTTGAGATGTGTGTTTGCCCACGTAGGGTTTGAGGTGTGTGTGCCTGTGTTGTGTCTGAGGGGTGTGCGCACTCATGTTGGTTTCTGAGGGATTTTTGTGCCCAAGTTGTATACTGAGGGGTGTGAGTAGGTGCTCATTTGAAAGGGGGGTTGTGCTGTCACTTTGAGTTGAGGTGTGTGCTCCGTGTTGAGTTCTGAGTGGTCTGTATGCCTGTGTTGGGTCTGAGGGTTGCGTGTCTTTGTTGGTTCTGAGGCTGTTTCTGTTTGTGTTGGGATGAGGGGTGGTGGTCTTGTTGGTTGTGAAGTTTTGTGATTAGGTTTCGAGGAGGAGCTCCCACGTTGGTTCCGGGGAAAGCTCGTGTGCCTGTGGTAGATTCTGGGAGGTGTGTGTGCACGTTTGGGTTCTAAAGTGTCCGTGTGCTGTTATTAGGTGTAAGGTATGTCTGTCCGTGTGAGTTGTGGGGGGGGGTTGTCTGTGTTGAGTCCTGATGGGTATGTATTTGGGTTCTAAGAGGTCTGCCCCCTTGTTGGCTGTGAGGGTTGTATGTGACTGTATTGTGTTCTGATGGGATTGTGTGTGCACGTGGATGCTTCGGTGTCTGTGTGTGTTCGTGTTCAGTTCTGTGTTGTGTGTGTAGACATTGGGTTCTGGGGTGTTTGTGTGTGTGTAGTACATGAGCATAGGTTCCTGGTGTACACGTGTTCACACTGGGTTCTGGGCCATGTGAACCGTGGTTGTGTTCTGAGGCGACTTTCAGCTCCAGTTGTAAATGAGTCTCTCAGTAGTAACAGCTTTCTTCTGCTGGGAGCGACGACAGTGTCGCGGTGCCTGTGAGTGTCGGATAACAGACTTAAATCTCACTTTCCCTCCTCCTCGTCTGTCGCTGATGTTACGCCTGTCTTTGTGAAGTACCATACATGCGCAGAACAGGAGCAGGAGTAACAGTACTTGTCCGTAACGGCTATTTGAAGTGCCACACACACTTGGGTGCACTCTAGTGCCCTGTTTGGGCCATAGCTATTATCTGGGGTGTCCCGGGGAAGAAACGAGGTCTGCAAAGAGAGTAGCTGCGCAAGACAATTTTCACTTCTAGGCTTGGCCCTGCAGCCAGATATTAGACTGAAAAAGAGACATGCACCCCCTTTTACTATAAAAGTCGTTTTGAATGTCTGAAAAACAGGAAAGAGTAAAGAATAAAATAACAGTCACTACAATCCCACAACGTGGGGATAACCGGTGTTCATTTCTAGGCATGCTTCCTCGTTTTTCCTTTACACACGGGTATGTGCACACTGGCGTGCTTGAGTTCTTGCTGTCTGTACATCTTCATATCCCATTCCCAGGATTTTCTCATTTGCCTCATTTAGATGCCTCTAGAAGCCAGATGTCTCCCTGCAGTGCTCTCCCTCGTCTGGGGGAGGTGGTTCATAACTCATCAGGGCAGAAGGAAAATTTAGTTTGCACCACTGATCTTAGTGTCGTGGACACGACAGATGAGTACAGAGTGGGGACCGGGGCACATCATACCCACCACCAACTTACACCTGCAAGTAGCAGGACTCTACTTGTAGTCTGGTGGCCATTGGTGTTCAGCCGAGATGGTCAGTCCGGGCATACCTGTGGCCCCACAGCCTCTAACCAGGACCCAGACAAGCAGATCTGTAGTCCTAGATTTATATGTTCCTTTACCCCTGACATATAGGTTTTGTTGTAGGATTTTAATTACTTAAGGAGCATTTTAACAATATGGTATCTTTTTTTTTTATTCATTTGACAGAGAGAGAGAGATTACAAGTAGGCAGAGAGGCAGGCAGAGAGAGAGGAGAGAGGAGGAAGCAGGCTCCCCGCTGAGCAGAGAGCCCGATGCAGGCCTCGATCCCAGGACCCTGGGATCATGACCTGAGCCGAAGGCAGCGGCTTTAACCCACTGAGCCACCCAGGCGCCCCAACAATATGGTATCTTATACAGTTACATGTTTGTGGCTCACTCCTCTGTCTATCTGGGTCTGTCACAGAACCTTGGAGAAATGGAGAGATTTCACACTGTGCAGAGTGAAAACAATGAGAAGAATTGATCAGTAGGTTGATCTCCTCAATGGTCATGTCAGCCGGCCTATTAGGGGCAGCGACGCTGGCTTGGTAGAGACTGGGGGCTCCCAGAGAGGGTGCTGAGGCTGTATCCTCAGGTGTGCAGGGATTACCAGGTGACCTCTGCATCTGTGGCTGAGCTGTCGCTAGCATGTGATGGGGCCAGGTCAGTCTTGAGAATTCTGGCTCTTTTTGCCACCACAGTAAGACTCGAGACCTTACCCTGTTTGTAATGTGAGGCCTCTATGGGTAGCTTTACGAAGCTCCTCCAATTAAGATTTTCTGGGATAACGGTGTTAATTCATTACGTGGCTGGTAACTGCTCAGCCCCATCTCATGACCACCCAGGGTACTAGCCTCATGGGCCCTGCTCGGTCCTAACATACCAGCTTCTTCTCCCTTCCGGCTTTTCTTTGCCTGTTCCACCATGCTATCTGTTGAGTAGAACAGCATGCACCCTTTACAATAGGCTGTGTTAGTTGTGTGTTTTGTTTTTAACTATCTCCATACCTTTTTTGATGTTGTAAAACCGAAACACTATACCCATTAAGCAGTAACTCCCCATCTTCCTGCCCCCAACCTCCACCCTTGGCAAATACCATTCTACCTTCTGTCTCTGTGATTTGACTACTCTAGGGACCTCATAGGAGTGGAATCATATAGTATTTATCCTTTTGTGACTGACTTATTTCACTTAGCTTAATGTCCTTCAGGTTTTTCCGTGTTGTATCATGTGCCACAATTTTCTTCTTTTTAAGGCTGAATGATATCCCATTATATGTAGAGACCACATTTTGCTTATCCATTCATCTGTTGATAGACACTTGGGTTGCTTTCATGTTTCAGCTATTATAAATAACACTGCCTCTATGAATATGTATGTAAAAATGTATCTTTGAGACCCTGCTTTCAGTTCTTTTGGGTATGTGCCAGAAGTGGAATTGCTAGGTCTTAGGGTAATTTGATGAAGTTTTTTGAGGAACCACCATACTGTTTTTCCCACAGTGGCTGCAGCATTTTACATTCCCACCAAGAGTGCACAGGGTTGCAATTTCTCCATGTTCTCACCAGCATTATTTTCTGTTTTGTTTTTGTTTTTAATGGCAGCCATCCTGATGGGTTTGTGGTGATTTAATACAAAATGATTGTACTTTTGATTTGCAATTTCCTAATGATTAGTAATGTTGACCATTCTTTTGTGTGCTTTTCTTCTTCGAAGAAATGTCAAGTCCTTTGCCCATTCCCATTTTTGTACTGATTATTTTGTTGTTGAGTTTTAGGAATACTCTATAGGCATACCTCACTTGCACTTCTCAGATCTTGTGTGTTTTTTTGTTTGTTTGTTTTTTAATTGAAAGTTTGACAAGGTGCCTGCGTGGCTTAGTAGGTGGACCATGGGACTCTTGATTTCCAGGGTTGTGGGTTTGGGCCCTGCATTGGGTATAGAGATTATTTAAAAGAAAGAAAGAAAAGTTTATAAAACTCTGCATCAAGTAAGTCTACTGGCACCATTTCTCTAATAGCATTTGCTTACTTCATGTCTCTGTGTCATAGTTAGGTAATTCCTGTAATATTTCCAAATTTTTTGTTATTATTATGTTTGTTACGGTGATGTGTGATCAGTGATCTTTGATATTACTATTGTACTTGTTTTAGGGCACCATGAGCTGTTCCCATAAAAGACAGCAAACTTAATCAGTATGTGTTTTCTGACTGTTCCACTGACCAGCCAGCCATTCCCCCATTTCTCTCTCTCTCCTCCCTGTTCCCTGAGACACAAGAGTATGGAAATTAGGCCAGTTAATAATCCTGTAATGGGGGCCTCCCTGTTCCCTGAGACTCAACAGTGTGGAAATTAGGCCAGTTAATAACCCTGTAATGGGTCTAAGTGCTCAAGGGAAAGGGAGAGTCACACATATCTCACTTGAAATCAAAAGCTAGGAATGATTAAGCTTCGTGAGGAAGGGATGTCTAAAGCCGAGATAGGCCAAAAGGTAGACCTCTTGTGCCGAATGGCCACATCAGAAATGCCGAGGAAAAGTTCTCGAAGGAAGGTAAGAGCGCTAGTCCAGGGAGCACATGGATGGTAAGAAAGCCAAACGGCCTCCCTGCTGAGAGGGAGAAAATTTGGGTGGTCTGGATGGGAGATCCACGCGGCCCCAGGATTCCCTTCAGCCAAAGCCTAATCCAGAGCAAGGCCCTGGCTCTCTTCACGTCCACGAAGGCTGAGGGAGGTGAGGAAGCCGCAGAAGAAGAGTCTGCAGCTGGCAGAGGAGGGGTCGTGAGGTTTAAGGAAACAGAAGGGCCGGGTGAAGCAGCACGTGCTGATGGAGAAGCTGCAGCGGGTTCTGCCGGAGATCCAGCTCAGATGCTCGTGACGGCGGCTCCCAAACAGCGGATGCTCCGTGTAGACGCAGCAGCCTTATTTGGGGAGAAGATGCCCTCTCGGACTGTCCTGCTGGAGGAGAAGTCCGTGCCTGGCTTCAGAGGTTCAAGGGGCAGGCTGACTGTCCTGTTAGGGGCTAGTGCAGCTGGTGACTCAGCGGAAGCCAGTGCTCCTCTGCTGTTCTGGAAACGGTTAGGGCCCTTAAGAATTGCGCTACCTCTCCTCTGCCCGTGCTCTGCCCCCGACACAGCCTGGACCACAGCGTCTCTGTTTACAGCGCGGCTTACCAGATATCTGAAGCCCGCTGTCGAGACCTACTGCTCAGAAGAAAAGGTTCCTTTCGAAATAGGACTGCTCGTTGACGTTGTACCTGGTCACCCAAGAGCTCTGATGACGTTCGGTGAGACTCGTGTTTTCCTGCCTGCTTACACAGCGTCCGTGCTGCAGCCCACGGAGCAAGGAGTGATTTTGACTTTGAAGTCTTATTATTTACGAGACACATTTCGCCGGGCTGTAGATGCCATAGATGGTGGTTCCTCTGCTCGATCCGGGCGGGGTAAGTTGAGAACCTTCTGGAAAGGATTCAGCATTCCCGACGCCATCAAGACAATGTTCCCGTGGTTCAGCGTCGGTACTGACAGGAGTTTGGAAGAAGTGGGTTCCAGGCCTGGTGGGGGACGTTGAGGGGCTCAAGACTCCGTGGAGGAAGCCGCTGCAGACGTGGTGGAAACAGCCAGAGAACCAGCCGTGGAGCCTGGAGAGGGGAGCGCCCGGCTGCCGTCGCAGGATACCCCTCGAACGGACGAGGGCGTGCTTCTGTGGAGCGGCAGGGAAGGGGGTTTCTCGAATGGAGTCTGCTCCTGGCGACGATGCTGGGCGGCTTGTGGAGATCTGACGAGGACTTGGAATATGGCCCAGCCTTAGTTGGTGAGGGGGCGGGGTTTGAGAGGACCGACTCCAGTTTGGAGAGAAGGTCTCCTGTGGGTAAAATGCTACCAGACACATCACTTGCTGGGCCCCTGGGTGGCTCAGTTGGTTAAGTGACTGCCTTCGGCTCAGGTCATGATCCTGGGGTCCTGGGATCGAGTCCCATGTCAGGCTCCCTGTACTCTGTGGGGAGCCTGCTTCTGCTTCTCCCTCTACCTGCCACTCGTCTTGCTTGTGCTGTCTCTCTCTCTGTCAGATAAATAAATAAAATCTTAAAAAAAAAAAATCACATGCTATAGAGAAATTCTTTTGTTTCCTTTGCTCTGGTATCATATCTAAGAAATTATTGCCAAATTCCATATTGTGAAGATTTTGCCTGTTACCTATAAGAGCTTTATCATTTTAGGTCTTACATTTAAGTCTTTGATCCATTTTGAGTTAATTGTTGTATATGGTGTTTGATAAAGAGTCCGCCTTTATTCTTCTGCATGTGGATGTCTGGTTTTTGCCATAGCATTTGTTGAAAAAAATTATCCTTTCCCCATTGACTGGTCTTAGCACCCTTATCAACAACCATTTGACCATATATGCAAGGGTTTATTTCTGGGCTCATTATTCTTTTTTTAAAAAATATTTTATTTATTTATTTGAGAGAGAAAGAAAGGCAGAGCACAAGCATAAGCTGGGGGAGGCAGAGGAAGAAGCAGACTTCCCACTGAGCAGGGAGTCCGATGTGGGGCTCAATCCCAGGACCCTGGGATCATGACCTGTCTCGGCTCATTATTCTGTTCCCTTTGTGTAAATGTCTGTCTTTATGCCAGTACCATACTGTTTTGGTTACTGTAGCTTTGTAGTCAGTTTTGAATTCAGGTAGCATGAGTCTTTGCTTTTTCTTTTTTCTTCTTCTAAGATTGTTTTGGGTATTGGGGTCCCTTGAGATTCTGTATGAATTTTCGGATCAGTTTTTCTATTTCTGCAAAAAAAAAAAAATCACTCAGTTTTGATAGGGATTGCATTGAATCTGTAGATCACTTTGAGTAATGTTAAATTTAAAAATAAAACTGTTATTTTACCAGCAAAAATGGGTTTATTCCGGATAGCAGAGAATTTGCAGCCCATGCAAGCTACAGCAAAACCATAGGCAAGTCCAGAGAACCAAGAATGCTCTTTTATAGAGGAAAGGGGGAGCTGGGAGGGCACTTGTAGACAGATGGTCCATTGTAGTAAACTGGGAGTTGGGGTGTAGTGACTTTTCATTGGCTGAGTTGTGACAGTCTCTCATGGGCCAGGCTGTTGTGTGTGGGTGGGGAGAGCCTTTCTTCCTTCTGCGGGAATAAGAAAGTGCAGTTAACCCTTGAACAACATGGGGGTTATGGGTGCTGTTCCTCTGTGCAGTTGAAAATCCATGTATAACATCTGACTCTCCAGAAAACTTAACTGTTGATAGTCAGCTGTTTATGGGAAGCCTTACCAATGACATAAACAATTGGTTAACAACATACTTTGTATGTTACATTTGTTACATGCTGTATTCTTAAAGTAAACTAGCGAAAAGAAATGTTCTTAAGAAAATTAAGAACAGGGGCACCTACGTGGCTTAGTCATTTAAGCATCTGCCTTCAGTTCAGGTCATGGTCTTGGGGTCCTGGGATCAAGCCCTGTGTTGGGCTTCCTGCTTCAGTGGGGAGCCTGTTTATCCCTCTACCTCTGCTCCTCCCCACCCCCGACTTGTACGGTTGTGCATGTGCACGCTCTCTCTCTCTCCCCCTCCCTTGTTTCAAATAAATAAATAAATAAGTCTTAAAAAAATTAAGAACATTCCTGGGGCGCCTAGGTGGCTCAGTCGGTTGAATGTCTGACTCTTGGTTTTGGTTCAGGTCATGATCTTGTGGTTGGGAGATTGAGCCCCATGTTGGGCTCATTGCTCTGTGGGGAGTCTGCTCAAGATTCTCTTTCCTTCTGACCCTCCCCCTGCTTGCACATGCACTTGCTCTCTCTAAAATAAATACATAAATCTTAAGAAAAAATTAAGAACATTCCTGTCCAGAATGCAAGATATATCTTTGCCTGTTGGTTCTGCAGTTGACGAGTGGTCGGGCATGAGGGCTCCCTGTTCTGGCCTCCTGATTCCATTTTAGGGAGGTTTCCCTTCATAGTTTTCACATTACCAATATTCACATCTTACCAATATGTGTTTCCATTTATTTATGCCCTAGTTTCTTTCAGTAACATTTTATTGTTTTTTGTTTTAATTAAAGATTTTATTTATTTAATAGAGACAGCCAGAGAGGGAATACAAGCAGGGGGAGCAGCAGGCAGAGGGAGAAGCAGGGTCCCTGCTCAGCAGGGCTCAATCCCAGGACTCTGGGATCATCACCTGAGCCAAAGGCAGACACTTAACGACTGAGCCACCGAGGCACCTGTTTTATAGTTTTCACTGTACAAGACTTCCACCTCCCTGAGTGAATTAGTTCCTAAGTCTTTTATCCTTTTTGATGCTGTTGTAAATGGATTTACTTTTATAATTTCTCTTTCAGATTCTTTATTGTTAGTATATAGAAATACTGCTGTTTTTTGTGTGTTGACTTTGTCTCCTGATACTTGCTGAATTTGTTTATTCCAAGTTTTTTGCATGTGTGTGTGTGTGTGTGGAATATTTAGAGTTTTCTAACATATTTATTTTATTATTATTTGTTTTTTTTTTGACAGAGAGAGCGTGCTCACAAGCAGGGGGAGCAGCAGGCAGAGGGAGAGGGAGAAGCAGGCTTCCTGCTGCACAGGGATGGGGCTTGAATCCAGGCCCCGGGGATCATGACCTGAGCTGAAGGCAGACACTTAATGGACTGAGCCACCCAGGCACCTCTCGAGTTTTCTGCATATAAGATTATATCATTTGCAAAATATCATTTTATTTCCTTTCCTGTTTGGATGCCTTTTCTGTCTTTTTTTGTTTTGTTTTGTTTTTTCCTACTTGTTCTGCCTAGAATGTCTAGTACTGTTTTGAATAGATGTTTGAAAGTGGGTACTATTGACTTGTTCCTGATCTTAGAGGCAAAGCTTTCAGTCTTTCACCATTGTGTATGATGTTTGCTGTGGTTTTTCCGAATATGGCTTTTATTTTATTTATTTTTTTAAATGATTTTGTTTATTTATTTGATAGGGAGGGGGTAATGGAGACAGCATGAGCCAGGGGGAGAGGCAGAGGGAGAGGGAGAAGCAGACTCCTTGCTGAACAGGGAGCCTGACGGAGGGCTTGATCCAGGAACCCTGTGATCATGACCTGAGCTGAAGGCAGATGCTTAACCAACTGAGTCACCCGGGTGCCCCAAATACGGCTTTTATTATGTGGAGATAGTTTTTGCCTCAATTGATACGATTATGTGTTTTTCTTCCTTCATTCTGTTAGTGTGGTGTATTACATTGTTCGGCTTTTCTTTTTCTTTCTTCCTTCCTTTCTTTTTCTTTCTCCGTTTTCTTTTCTTTTTTCTTATTTCATGAAATATGTTTGTGAACTTAACTGCAGCAGGATAGTGTATTACGTAAATGTGTGTGGAACAAATCTAGTGAAAAATTGATTGGAAAAATTTAACATTTTGTTCATTCCAAGGGACTGATGCTGACTCATAGATAGAAAACAAACATCAGGGCGCCTGGGTGGCTCAGTGGGTTAAAGCCTCTGCTTTCGGCTCAGGTCATGATCTCAGCGTCCTGGGATCGAGGCCCGCATCGGGCTCTCTGCTCAGCGGGGAGCCTGCTTCCTCCTCTCCCTGCCTCTCTGCCTACTTGTGATCTCTCTCTCTCTCTGTCAAATAAATAAATAAAATCTTAAAAAAAAAAAAAGAAAAAAAAAGAAAAACAGTACACTTTAAATCTGGTTCTCATGCTTTCTAGCTATGTTACTTTGGGCAAGTCACTTAATGTTCTGGTTTTCTCATCAGTCAAACTGAATTAACAAGACCTACCTCATAGGATTCTTTATGTATTTACTCATTCAGTCATTAGATATTTGTTGAGTGCCTACTGTATGCCAGATGTTTTGACAGGCCCTGGAAATGGAGAAAGGATCAAGAAAGGCAGATTCCTATCTTTATGAAGCTTATATACTAGGTGCCTGAGTGGCTTAGTTGGTTAAGTGTCTGCCTTTGGCTCAGGTCATGACCCCGGGGCCCTGGGATAATACCCCACATGGGGCTCCCTGCTCAGCAGGGAGTCTGCTTCTCCCTCTTCCTCTGCCAGTCTCCCCACACTGCATCCTGTTCATGCTTTCTCTCTCTCAAATAAAGTCTTTAAAAAAAAGATACTTATATGCTAGTTGAGAAAATAGAGATTGTAGAAATAATTGGGTTTGTGGAAAATATACAAAGGGGATGTATAGTATGAGTTTTTATGTTGTAAGGAACGTGACGTAACATATAAAGAACATAGCGTAATCTTTTGCATCTACTTGGTACTCAGAAGATGGGAATGTCATCTACCATTGCCACTTACGTGTTTGTTTATCGAGCATCTTCTGTATAGGAAGGGGATGTGTATGAACAGGCACCGTGGGTTATGTTTTTCCATTTCTCCCAGTATTGAGTATAGTATATTCATTTCACAAGCACGTGTACAGTTGTCAGGGTTGTGCCGGGCTCTGGAGTAGTGTTAATCCAGTATAATTAGAGTGAAGAGTGTAGAGAATAACATAGGAAGTGACTGTAAAGTTAAATTGGAGGCAGATCGTGACTACCTTTACTACCTTATAAAGGCGTTAACTACACATTCTTTTCAGTGCTAGGCTAGGGGAATGCAAAGATGATCAAGGTCCAATTCTTGCTCCTCAAATTGTGGAATCACACATGCGCAGAGATGATCACTTTTTTTCTTTCTTACCAACTTGGATGCTCTTTATTTCTTTTTCTTGCCTGATCACTATTGCTAGGCTTGTCCAGTACTATGATGAATAAAAGTGATAAGACTGGACATCTTTGTCTTGTTCCTGATCTTAGAGGAAAATTTCTCCATTTATCACCACTTAATATGATGTTAGCTGTGGGTTTTTCATATATGGCTTTTACTATGTTGAGGTGTGTTCTCCTTAAATCTACTTTGTTGAGAGTGTCTTTTTTTTTTAAGATTTTATTTACTTGTCAGCAAGAGAGAGAAAGAGAGCGAGAGGGCACAGGCAGGGGGAGCAGAAGGGAGAGGGAGAAGCAGGCTTCCTGCTGAGCGAGGAGCCCGATGTGGGGCTTGATCCCGGGACCCTGGGATCATGACCTGAGCCAGGGGCAGATGCTTACCTGACTGAGGCACCCGGGCGCCCCTGTTGAATGGATGATGTGCTTTGTCAGATGCTTTTTCTGCACTGCTGCTGTGATCATATGGTTTTTACCCGTTCTCTTATTAATGTGATATATCACATTGATTGATTTATGAATATTAAACCACTGTTGGAGCCCTGGGATAAATCCCATTTGATTATGGTGAAAGATTTTTTTAAAATGTATTGTTGGATTCAGTTTGCTAATATTTGGTTTGAGATTTTTGCATGTATGTTCATCAGAGGACCTGAAGTTTTCTTTTTTCTTTCTTTCTCCCTTCCTCCCTCCCTCCCTTCCTCCCTCCCTCCCTCCCTTCCTTCCTTCCTTCCCCTCTCTCTCTCTCCCTCCTGTCTTTATCTGGTTTTGGTATCTGGAGAATGCCAGCCTCATAGAATGAATTTGGAAGCTTTCCTTCCTCTTCTATTTTTTGGTATGGTTTGAGAATGATAGGCACTAACTCGTCTTTGTTTTTTTAATTTTTAATTATTTTTTTAGAGAGGGAGGGGCAGAGGGAGAGAGAATCCTTTTTTTTTTTTTTTTTAAGATTTTTATTTATTTGACAGAGAGCACAAGCAAGGGGAGTAGCAGGCAGAGAGAGAGGGAGAGAAGCGGGCTCCCTGCTGAGCAAGAAGCTGGATGAAGGACTCAGTCCCAGGACCCTGGGATCATGACCTGCTTAACCAACTGAACCACCCAGGCACCCCAAGAAGAGAATCTTAAGCAGGTTCCACGCCCAGTACGGAGCCTGACATGAGGCTCAATCTCACAACCCTGAGATTGTGACCTGAGCCAAAATCAAGAGTCAGAGGCTTAACTGACTCATGCTTGTGTTCCCTAACTCTTCCTTAAACGTTTGGTAGAATTCACTTGTGAACCCATCTGATCCTGGACTTTTGTTTGTTAGGAATTTTTTGATTACTGATTCAGTTTCATTTTTTGTAATTGGTCTGTTCAGATTTTTTTTTTAATTTAAGATTTGTATTTATGAGAGAGAGAGTGAGAGTGAGAGAGCATGAGCAGGGGGAGGGGCAGAGGGAGAGGGAGAAGCAGGCTCCCTGCTGAGGATGATGCACTCAATCCCAGGACCTGGAGATCCTGACCTTAGCCAAAGGCATATGCTTAACCAGCCGAGCCACCCAGGCAGCCTACTAGTTCTTGATTTAGCTTTGGGAAGTTATATGTTCCTAGGAATGTATCTATTTCTTCAAGGTTGTCCAATTAGTTGGCATACAACTTTTCATAATATTGCCTTATAATCCTTTGTATTTCTGTGGTGTCTTTTTTTTTTCTTCCCCCCTTTCACTTCTGGTTTTATTTGAGTTCTCTCTTTCTCTCTTTCTCTCTTTGAGGAGTCTGGCTAAGGATTTATCAATTTTGTTGATCTTTTCAAAGTATCAGGTCCTGGTTTCATTGATCTGTTTTATTATTTTTTTAGTATCCCTCTCATTTATTTCTGCTCTAATCTTTATTATTTCCGAAAGGTTTTTTTTTGAGATTTTTGTTCCTGCTTGTTGAGGTAGACCTGTATTGCTATAATCTTCTCTCTTAGAACGGCTTTTGCTGCATCCCAAAGATTTTGGACTGTTGTGTTTTCATTTTCATTTGTCTCCTGTATTCTTTTGTTCCATCAATTTCTTGATTGATTGATTCATTGTTTAGTAGTATGTTATTTAGCCTCTGTATATTTGTGTTCTTTCCAGACTTTTTTCTTGTGATTGATTTCTAGTTTCATACCTTTGTGTTCGGAAAAGATGCATGGTATGACTTTGATCTTTTTTAATTTAAGACTTGTTTTGCAGTCTAATGTGGTCCACTGTGGAGAATGTTCTATGTACACTTGAAAAAAATGTGTAGGGGTGCCTGGCTGGCTCACTCAGTAGAGCATCCAACTCCTAATCTCAGGGTTGTGAGTTCCAGCCCATGTTGGATGTGGAGCCTACTTGAAAAAGAAAAAGAAAAAGAATGTGTATTCTGCTGTTTTTTTTATAATGTCCAATTCTGTCCAACAGAATATATCTGTTAGCTCCATCTGGTCCAATGTGTCATTCAAAGCCACTGTTTCGGGGCACCTGGGTGGTTCAATTGGTTAAGGGTCTGCCTTTGGCTCAGATCATGATCTCAGGGTCTTGGGGTCAAGCCCCAGGTCAGACTCCCTGCTCAGTGGGGGGTCTGCTTCTCCCCACTTGTGCACTCTCTAATAAATAAAGTGTTTTAAAAAAAAAAAGGCCACTGTTTCCTTGTTGTTTTTCTGTCTGGATGATCTATTCATTGATGTAAGTAGGGTGTTAAAGTCCCTTGCTAGTATTAGTATCAATTTCTTTATGTCAAGTTGCTTTATGTATTTGAGTGCTCCCATGTTGGGTGTATAAATATTTACAATTGTTGTATCTTGTTGGACTGTTCCTTTACGATTATATAGTGTGTTTCTCTTGTTTTTTTTTTTAATTTGATTTTTTCAAAGATTTTAATCACTTGAAAGAGCGAGCGAGCAAGCATGAGTGGGGGGCAGAGGCAGAGGGAGAAACAGACTCTCTACTGAGCAAGGAGCCTGATGTGGGCCTCGACCCCAGGACCTGATCATGACCTGAACTAAAGACAGTTGCTTAACCAACTGAGCCCTTCTCTCTTGTTATTGTCTTTGTTTTAATGTCTGTTTTGTCCGATATAAGTATTGGCACCCCAGTTTTCTTTTTGCTTCTATTTGCGTGATCCCTTCACTTTTCCATCCCTTCACTTTTAATCTACGTTTTGTTTGTGTCTCAGATGGGTCTCTTGTAGACAGCATTAGACGGGTCCTGCTTTTGTATCCATTTAGTCACTCTATGTTTTTTGATCGGGCCGTTTAGTAAATTTACACTCAAAGTAATCGCTGATAGGCATACGCTTATTGCGGTTTTGTTACTTGATTTATTGTTGCTTTTGTAGTTCCTCTCTGTTTCTTTCTTGCCTCCTTGTCATTTGATGGCTTTCTTTAGTGGTATGCTTGGATTCCTTTCTCTTTATATTTTGCTTATCTATTATAGACTTTTGTGGTTACCAGTAGGTTTATACATAACATCTTATGCATGCAGTAGTCTGTAGTAGGATCTTGGTTGCTTAAGTTTGAATCCATTCTGAAAGCACTAAGTTTTTACTTGTCCCATCCCCATGTTTTATGTATATGATATCATACTTTATATCCTTTTTGTTTTGTGAATCCCTTGACTGATTTTTATAGGTATCATTGATTTTGCTGCTTTTGTGCTTTAAGCTCTGTACTGGTTTTACAGATGATTAATCTGCTTATTACTTTATGTTTCTATGTAACTGTGAAAATTTTTTCTTTCCTAATTTGCTTACTCCCGATTATGGCCTTTACTTTCCATTCACAGAACTCCCTTTAACATTTTTTAAGGCTGGCTTAGTGATGATGAGTTCCTTTAGGTTTTGTTTGTCTGGGAAGCTGTCTCTCCAATGCTGAATGATAACCTTGCTGGGTAGAGTATTCTTGGCTTTATATTTGTTCTTTCAGCACTTTGAATATGTCATGCCACTCCTGTCTGGCCTGCAGAGTCCTGCTGAAAAATCAGCTGACAGGCTTTGGGGGTTTCCCTTGTATGTAACTGTTGTCTTTTCCTGCTTTTAAAATTCTGTCATGACTTTTTGCTGTTTTACTACGTGTCTTTGTGTGGACCTCCTTGGGTTGATTTTGTTGGGGGCTCTCTGTGGATCCTGGATCTGGATTTCTTTTCCTTCCCCAGATTCAGGAAGTTTTTAGCTGTTAAATCATCAAATTCTCAGCCCCCTTTTCTCTCTCTCCTCTTTCTGGGACCCTTATAATGCAAATGTTACTTTACTTGATGTTGCTGAGTTCCCTTAATCTAGTCTCATTTTTTATGTTTTCTTTTTTGCTCTTCAGCTTGGTTGCATTCCATTACTCTCTCTTTCAGCTCAGTGATCCATTCTTCTGCCCCCTCTAATTTGCTGTGGATTCCCTCTAGTGTATTTTTTTTCAGTGATTCAGTTCTTTATCTCTGATTTTTTAAAAATTATTTATTTGACACATAGAGAGAGAGGTGGAGAGGGAGAGGGAGAAGCAGGCTTCCCACTGAGCAGGACCCTGGGATCATGACTCAAGCTGAAGGCAGCTGCCTAACAGACTTAGCCACCCAGGCTAAGCCCCTCTGACTTTTTTTTTTTTTAATAGCCTCTGTTTCCTTGTTGAAGGTCTCACTGAGATCCTGCTCTGTTCTCAAGTCAGTGAGTATCTTTATGACCACTCCTTTGAATTCTCAATCAGGTGTGTCACTTATCCCCGTTTCACTTAAGTCTCTTGCTGTGACTTTGTCCTGTTCTTTCATTTAGGGTACACTCCTCTGTCTCCTCATTTTGTCTGAATCTCTGAGTTTGTTTCTGAGTGTTAGGAAGTTCAGTTTTGTCTCCTTGAAAGTAGTGGCCTTAGGAAGAGGTTCTCTAGTGCCCTGCAGTGTCCCCTGTGCACCAGAACCTGGGGCCTCAGGGCTGTCTCCTGTGTGTGTCGTGTGTGCCCTGCTGTTGTGTCTGAGCTGTGTTTGCCTTCCAGTTGGCTGCAATGGTCCCCTTTGCCTGTGTGTGGGGGGTTTAGTCTCTGTGTTAAGGGGCCAGTCTTGGGCTTCTGCTTGGTTCACACCAGATGCCTGCCATCAACCTGTTTGCCAGAACTGTGGTTGCACTGAACTGCAGGGTGCTTTCCCTGCTGCCTCCTCCAAGGCTTTTTTGGATGGGCACAACCTGCAGTCAGACCAGATCCTGCCCCCAGTCTGTTTGTTAGGGTTGCCATCTCCCTGAACGACAGAACTCTTTCTTCATGTTGCCGTGTGAGGTTTTTGTTCATGGATGGGCTGGCTGTCAGCCTGTGCCCAGCCTACCATTGGGGCTGCGGTCAAACTGGTGTCTGTGGTTGTCTTCCCTTCTGCCAGGGTAGGAGTCACTTTGGTGTTGGCCACTGTCAGGGCTGCTGAATGAGACCGCAGCACCTTGGAGGGACTCCTGCTGAGTAGGGCAGGTTGGATGGGGTGGATCCACAGGAGAATGTGGGGGCAGGGAACGGGCATGGTGTTTAGCAAGCTAGGTAGTGAGTGTTCATGCTGGTTCGTGCTGGGTATCTGGGCTGGCAGGGAGGGTAACAGAAATGGTGCCCACTAGTTCTTTTCTTCATGAACAAGGCTGCTAAGGATCCCTCCCTGCCCTCCAGTGCACGTTCTGAGATTAGTAACTAAACTTCCCATATACTCCAGGCACTTTTCAAATGCTGCTTCTAGCTGGCATTGTTTGTTGTGCTGTCTCTCTAAGGGTGGAGACTCAGCATTCTTGGTGATAATCCCCACTGATCTCCCTTCTGTTTGTGGTTAATCTCACAGGTTAGTTTGGTCCCCAACTGGGACTCTGCCCTTCCTACCACTTTTCATTTTTCTGTGTGACCTCCCCTCTGCAGTTAACTGTGGAGAGTCTTTGGTTCATTCTCTGGATTAATTACACTGATGTTTAGATGATCACTTCTTGAAGCAAGTTGTGAAAGGGATGGTGGGATGTGTAGTGGGGAAATACTGAACTCAGTAAGTATATAGGTAAGCTGACTTAAGTTTCCAAACCAGAACACTGGTATTATAGTGTCAACTGCTTTTTTTTTTTTATCACATATACTTAACATAACTTTGTATTAGTTTCATATATACCACATAATGATTGATACTTGTATATATTGAGAAATAATCACCACAATGTCTAGTTAACATTCACTGATCAGTTTTTGTACGTTTATAATAGCTTTACATTCCAGTAAAAAAATTCTACTTGATTGTGGTGTATAATCCTTTTAATATGCTGCCTAATTTGGTTTGCTAGTGTTTTTTTGAGGACTTTTGCATCTGTGTTCATCAGGGATATTAGTCTATAATTTTTTTTTCTCAGTGTTTCCATCTGGCTTTGGTATCAGGGTAATGCTGGCCTCACAGGAGAAGTTGGGACGTGTTCCCTCCTCTTTCTTGGGGGTGGGATGGTGGGAAGCTTCAGAAGGATTAATATTCTTCAAATGTTTGCTAGAGTTCACCTGTGAAACTATCAGCTCCAGGGCTTTTCTTTGGTGGAAGAGTTTTGATTACTGATTCAATCTCCTTACTAGGTAGAAATGTATTCAGTTTTTCTATTTCTCTGTGATTTAGTTTTAGTAGGTTTTGTGTTTCTAGGAATTTGCTCATTTCATCTAGGTTACTCAATTTGCTAGTGTACAGTTCATAGTATTCTTATAATTTTTTATTTCTATAGAATTGGTAGTAATGGCTCCACTTTCATTTCTGATTTTAGTAATTGTCTTTTTTTCTTTAGTCTGTCTAGCTAAAGGTTTGTTTGAACCAAGCCCAACAGTCAGATCCTCAACTTGTTGAGCCACCCAGGAGATCCATAAACTAAACTAATCTCTTAAATAGCCTCTTAAATTACATGGAGAAATGTGAGGTTGTAAACCAAAGTTATAATAAGGCTAACTTTTAGACTAGTAGTTTCTAAAAAGTATCTTAGTCTCTTAAATCATGTAGAAAGGAAAAATGGAATTATAAACTCTTATTACAATAATACTAGCTTTCATAGTTGCCCATGTGTTTACATCCTTATTTCTTCATACAGGTTTGAGTTACTGTCTAATGTCCTTTAATGTCACCCTAAAGGACTCCCTTGAGCATTTCTTGCCAGGTGGATCTTGTGGTAACAGGCACTCTCAGCTTTTGTTAATCTGGGAATGTTGTCATTTCTCCCTCTCAAAGTGCAGTTTTGTTGGATACAGGATTCTTGGTTTACAGTTTTTTCTTTTAGCATTTGAATATATGGGCTCGCTGCTTTCTAGCCTTTGAAGTGAAGGATGAGTAATCTAATTATGTCACTGAGGATACCTTGTATGTGACGAGTAGCTTGTCTCTTGGCTGCCTTCGAGATTGTTTACCTTTGGCTTTCAGAATTCTGATTTTAATGTGTTTTGGCGTTGGTCTTTTTGCATTCATCTTATTTCGAGTTTGTTGAGCTACTTGGATGTTTATATTCATGTCTTTCATCAAATTTGGGAAGTTTTTTCTTCAAATTTTGTTTCTACTCCTTTCTCTCACTCCTCCTTTTGAGACCCCCCCAGTGTGTATGCTGGTCCGCTTGATGGGTTCTGTTCAGTCTTTTTTCTTCCTGTTCCTCAGCCTTAATAATTTTCCTTGTTCTATCTTCAACTTTGCTGATACTTCTGGCAGTTCAAATCTTCCTTTGACTCTCTTGGTGAATTTTTCATGTCAGTTATTGTATCTTTCAGCCTCAATTTCTTTTTGGTTTCTTTTTATGTTTTTAAAGAGTATTCATATTTCCATGTGGTTCATATAATGCTTTGTTGACTTTTTCCACATTTTTTCATTTTCTGAGCATTTCTTTAATCCTCTCTCTGCCTGCTTCTGCTTACTTGTAATCTCTGTCAAATAAATTTAAAAAAAAAAATCTTAGAAAAAAATCCTGGCCATTTGGACCTAATAGTGTTTTATGTCTGGAAATCATATTTGTTCCCTTTCTCAAGGTTTTATGTTTTTTCTTTGATTGTTGTAGGCTGTCTCTGTGCAAATGTCCAAGTCACTTCAGCTAGAGGAGAGGGTCTTTGCAACCGTGGGGGAGCAAAGTGGCTGCCTTTTTCTCTGTGTTTGCACCTTTCTGATAGGAAGGAACAATCAATGATGAGAGCACAGATTTCCAGTGTTTGGAGGACAGGGTCTTTTTTGCCCACTCTGGCTCCTGCAAGATGTGTGCTAGTTGCTGCAGGAACACATGCAGGTGGCTGGGCGTGGGGGATGGGCTGAGACCTGAAATGGGTTGAAATTAACCTCAGCTGATGGACTGAGTTCTCCCCTGGAAGTTGGAATTCTTCAGTAGATTCCAGGTTTCCAAAATAGTGACATGAGATGGATTCTGCCAGTGCAGCTGTTTTTCAAGTGGGAAGACTGATTCCTGGGACTTCCTGCTCCATCAGCTTCCCAGAATCCTCCGAGCCGTGTTAGGTTTTGTCCTTGTGTTTCCCGTGCTCTCCACTGTGCTCTTCCAGAGGGGAGGGAGCATGTTACTGTCTTATCGCTGCGTCCCAGGGTCCATCTGAAGGGGGTGGCGCTTGTGCAGAGGCTTAGTTAACTGGCCTTACACTTCCTGTTCGTTCTCATTCTCTTACAGTCCCATAGGGGCTGGTCCCAGGGACAGCACTGCGCTGGGCTGCAATGCTCAGGAAGGAGAGAGCGGGGGACTGTACTGGGTCGCGGACAGCGTCCTCCTCACCCCCAGTTCATTTCCGACTGGAACCTGTGAATGGGACCTTTTTTAGAAATTGAGTCTTACGCAAGATGTGATGAATTAAAATGAAGTCTCATGGATTAGGGTGAATTGATGATTGGTGTCCTTATCAGAAGGCCCCGTGAAGATGGAAGCAGAGATCGGAGTGGTGTCTACAAGCCCACCAGAAGCTGGGAGAGACAAGGATTCTTCCTTTTTGCCCTAGAAGAAGCACGGCCCTACTGATGCCTAGGTTTTGGACTTCTGGCTTCCAGAACTGAGAGAGAGGAAACTTCTGTTGTGGACTTTGTTAGGGCAGCCTTAGCACGGTAACAGAGATGAGGACCAGGGGTTGTGCCTCTTAGGTTTAAGGCTGATCCACGAGACTAGAGGGTCTTCACACTCCCGTAGTCCCAGCTTCGAAGGAGAGTAGGTAACGTTCCCCAGCCGGCCTCCATGTGAGCTGCGTTCTTTCTGAAGTGATGTTTCAAAGCTGGTTTTTAAAACAGAAATAAGGCTGGTGAGTCCCCTCTAGGTGGCCACGTGTCTGTGGGTTTTCCGTGTCTGTCGTGAGCAGCCTGAGAACAGGTCCTGACCCCTGTGCTGCCCTGTCTTACTCCCAGAGGGTCACTGAGCATCCGCATGGGGCCGGGCCCGGGGCCCAGGGCTGGAGTGTGGCGACGGAGCGTGCCCTCGGGAAGCCCGAGAGCCCCCCGGGCCAGGGCCGCCCCCACGTTTGTAGAGATGCTTGTTTCTCCCGCTGTCTCCAGGTAACCAGTGAGGGAGGATGTTTGGAACTCAGGTCTTTCCCGTAGCTCCTCTAGCCCCACGAGGACATGGGAAGCTGGCGGAGATGCTGTGGTGGCCTCTTGACCCAGTCACTCCAGCGGCTGCCAACCCCATGAGCTTCGTCTGTCCAGCTGCAGGACGGGGGAGTGGCAGAAGCTGTCTCGTAGATGTGTGGACGCGGCCTGACTGGTACGGAGGGTGGAGCCGGCAGGGGCTGCTCCTGCTCTCACAGTCGTCTGCCAAAGTGACGTGTCCCCTGGAGAGCAGCCTTCATGGGGACTGTTGATGGACTCCTCTCTGTGTTCACGGTACATAATATTTGTATGTGTGTCGATAGCTGTTTCACACACAGAGATGTAGGTAGCTACCTGAACAAACGTCAGTGTTAGAGATCAACAAAGACAGATGCATTTCTCCACTGTGCTAATTGAGTAACTTCGAAATTTTAATGGAAGCTGCGTTCTCAGGAGGCAGACCTCTTTATGCACCGTCTGTTCACTCCATCCATGTTTGAGCCACTGTTGGGGTAACAAAGTCTAAGATCATGAGCACGGCAAAGAAAGGTCACTGCCCTCGGACACCTCCTTCCACCAGCGGCCACAAAGCAAGACCAAAGCTGTGACGCAGGCAGAGAGCAACCAAGGCCCGGCTGGGGGGGGACCCGCCAGAGGGCGGGGCTCCTGCAGTCCTGTCCAGACCTGAGAACGTGGGACAGGGCCCCTGCCCTCAGTTTTTCAAGAAGACAAGTTCAGGGGTAATAAAGAGGCCTAGGTTTGTGTTTCCGGGCTCATGGTCACAGGAAGGGTCAGCAGTGGGGGCCTGAGCTTAGCCTGGGGTTTGGCCTTATTCTTCCCGGTCACAGAATTGTATGTTAAGGAGGCCATATGGTTGGTTCTCAGTTGCATAAATGCCCCATCGTGCTGTGTCTGGTCGTGGCCACATCCAGGCCAAGTGACCAGCTGGCAGCCCGTGGCTATGTGGACCCGCGGCTGTGTGGACATGGCCCCCAGGCCCTGTCCTCCCAAGTCCTGCGGGTCCCGCTCTCAGGGAGGGGACCCTCTTCCTTCAGACAGAAAGGCCTGGACTCTGCTCAGCGGTGAGGTCACAGAGGGGCCTGCAGGAGACAGGCGAGAGGGACGGCGTCAGCGGGCTGGCGGCAGGGGCGCCCCTGCCTCTCGGACGTGTGGGAAGGGATGAGGGGACGTGGGTGCCAGACACACGGGGCAACGTCCCTGTTTCGGGCTCCTTGCCAAGTGTGGTTTCCGTTCTGACTCTGTCACACTGTCCCCACCCTGTCACTCCTGCACGTGGTGTTGGACTTGTCCCACTGGCCTCTCTTTTCAGGCCTGTCTTGGGATGTGGGTCTAGAACAGCCGCTTCCTCTAGGCCTTTGCCGAGAAAGCCAGACTGACAGTCCTGACGAGGGCTTTTCTTCTTCCCGGTCTTGCTGTTCATTCTCAAGTGAAGCCGGAGGAGGTGAGAAAGACAAGGCTCTTAGAAGCTCCGTGAGAGGGCGCGCGACTTCCAGAATGTCGTGCAGGAGCCTCTGTCTCGTGGGCCCGGGTGTGGGTTCCAGCGGTTCTCTCTTATTTTGAAAGATTTTATTTATTTGTCAGAGGGAGGGCGGGCGGGCGCGCTCAAGCAGGGGCAGCAGCAGGCAGAGGGAGAAGCAGGCCCCCAGGATCGTGACCTGAGCCGAAGGCAGCTGTTTAACCGACTGAACCGCCCAGGCGCCCCCGCCAGTCCTGCAGGGGTCCTGCTGTGTGACTTCCGGGCACGTCTCCCGTGGGGCGTGCTCCGCAAACCCGGGGTCTCCTTGGGGCCGCAGGCCGCGGTTGGAAGGAACGAGGCGGTAGGAGCCGGGTGAAGAGCGCGCTGTCGCAGGCCTGTGTGCACGCCCACTGCTGCTGCAGGTGCTTACGCGCGTTCTGGAAAGATACGTGCCCAGATGGTGACGAGGAAATGCGTCTGGAAAGTGGCGCTTGAGGTGGAAGGGTCAGTGGGAACAGAGGGATTTCAGTTTTCACAGAATTTCCTTCCGTATGTTTGAATTTGTGACAACCACACGCGTTGTGTGGGTTTAAAGGAAAATAGGGGTCCTTTAGTAACATGGCCCGGCATCTCCTCCTGCTGGGGGTCCTGGAGTCTGTCCCTCCTCAAACCCACGGCTGGGGGTGGGAGACACGAGCTGCCCCGGGGGCCCCGCACGCCCTGCTGCTGAGGCCCAGCCCTGCTGGTTTGGCGCCTGCAGCTTCCACTCGCCCCGCTGCCCCCCCCCCCCTGCAGCCCTGCAGGCTTCTTTCAAACAGAAGAGCACAAAATTAAGGCCACACATCAAGCAGGTTGTCATTTTAAGGACTTTTTTTTTAATGAAGTGACTGGGGTTGGGTGTATTCGTCCCCCGTACCTGCGGTGACAGCCGTGTCATCTCTGTCATCTTCCCACTTCTAGAGGCCAGAGCCTGAGCTGAAGGTGTCAGCGCCGCCCCGTGCCCTCTGAGGCTCTGGGGAAGGGTCTCCCTCCACCTCTGACAGCTTCTGGTGGCTTCCGCAGCCCATGCTGCAGCTCTCTGCCCTCGGCCCCTGTCCTGACCCACCCGTGTCTGTGTCCACATTTCCTCCTTCTAAGCACAGCAGTGACTGGATCAGGGCCTCTTCTAATCCAGAATGGCTTCCTCGTAACTAATGACATGTGCAAGGACCCTGCTTCTCAATGAAGTCCTGTTCCAAGCGCGGGGGTCAGGACACGCGCGGACTTCCGGGCACTGGCCATGGCCGTTTCTGGCCTTCCCATCAAGAAGCCTCTAGAGCTGCCACGCTTAGTGACTTGGTGATGGTACTGTCTAAAACTGTGAACTTGCTCGTGAAAGCAGAATTTTAGATGGACTTTCAGACAGAACATCAGAAGCTGAGACTCCAGTTAATTACAATTCCGAAGCTGACCTCTGAGCGAGCAAGACGGTCATCGAACCATCGATGGCGGCTCCGTGCCACTGCTTCTCTTGCTTTACGAACATCTGTTTCTGGCCTTGCTTCTTTCACTAAAATAAACTTTTAAATCTTCCACTCAGGAAATTGAGAGACTTTCTGAGCAACTAGAAGAGAAAGAGAAGGCAACGCAGCAGCTGATGAGCCAGCCGGAGCGGGAGCGGGAGGAGGAGGTGGCCCAGCTGCGGAGGAGCGTGGCGGAGAAGGAACGTGCCCAGGCTGCCAGCGACATCCTGTGCCGCTCCCTGGCTGAGGAGACCCATCAGCTGCGGAGGACTCTGGCCGCCACCGCCCACATGTGCCAGCACCTGGCTAAGTGTCTGGATGAACGACAGCGCGCTCAGGGGGACGCAGGGGAGAAGAGCCCCGAGGTAAGCCCCGCGCCCGTGTGCACAGATGGCAAAGGCCTCGCTGGGGCGGGAGGCCTTGCGTCGGGGCACCTGGAGCCCACTTCTGTTCTCAGCCTGAGACCCAGCTGTTGTAGCAAAGCCCGGCCATCCAGGGGTTTCTTCTAGAAAGACAGAATGTGTAAACTGTGACAGGAAGGCAGGGAAGCCCGTTTTACCAGCCCCTCCCTCCCGGGACGGCCCTGTGTGCTTTGGCCTCCTCGGCCTCACTTGGCGGAGGACCAGAGGGCGGAGCCGGGGCTGCAGGCGGCAAACTGCCCCTCTCTGTGCCCCGGCCCCTACGAGGGCAGTGCCGGCCTTCTGTGCTCCACGCGTCTGAGCAGAGCGGCGGCGGCCCTGCCCGGGTTCTCCTGCACAGCTGGCCGGGGGCGCACGGAGCAGGGGCCTTGCCAGGCGGCTCTCCGGAGCTGCTACCACGTTCACGTTGGACACACGCTCTGCAATGTTCCAGGGGGGACAGGTCGCCCGGCCTCTTAGCAGCATCTTCACCACGAGCCTGTATGGAGAGAACGTCGATCTGAGAACCACCCGTTCCCGTTGGGGGCAGGTGGATTCCACGAAGAGAAGCTCAGAAAGAACACCCATGTATTTCAGAAGCCAGAGGACGAGTGTTTTCAGGGAGGAAGTGGTGCGCTCATCTGACTTTGAGTCACTGTCATTTCCTTGTGGGGGCTTGGAAGTAGCTACCCAGGAAGGGTGGCCTGGGGCTGCTGTGGGGTCGGCGAGGCCCCTAAAGCAGCATCGCTTCTCAGCCTGGGACTCAGCTGAGTCACCCGGGGCTTCCCGGGGCCTGCTCGGTGAGGACACGCACTTCCTTTATCATTCAAGGGGAATTCTCAGAAACGACGTCACCAACATACAGCCCCCTGTTCTCTTAAATGCACTGAATTTCTCGGATTCACATGAACTTCTCGTGAGACTCTTGCTTAGGTCTGCCCCCCATTGTTAGGGTTGGTTTGGGATGTGGCTTCTACAACAAACCCAAACACTGGTTTGGGTGTGAATGTGGTATGGGTCATATTGCTGCGTATGGAACCACCGAGGTTGACCCTGACTCGGGAGACACGATGCTGGCGTGGGCTTGGAGAGGGGAGCCGCGTTCCCGGCCAGGCCTGCACCAGGCGGCCCAGGGCCAGAGCCTTCCCTGCTGCACATGGGGCTAAGCTGTCCACCCTCCCGACGCCCATGACGGAGCACCTGGGGCCGTGGGATTCTGTACGCACGACTGCGTGTTACTCTGCGTTCTCCGCGGCGGGCCTGCGCGGGGCCGGAGCAGATCCCCCCTGCCCCTCGACCTTTCAACATGCTGCTTTGCTTCCCTCCTGAATGCACGCCTGCCAGGAACAGGTTGCTAGATGGGGCGACCTTCTGGGGCCTCAGTCTGCAGGTCTAGCTTCCTCCCTTCTTGCTGCGTGTGTCATGTTCGGCGACACGGCGTCTTCCCTCTGTCCCTTCCTTCTGCAGCCCGAGCATACAGGCGGGGCCGCCTCTGTCCAGGCCGTTATTGAGAAGTTACGGGAAGAAAATCGACTGTTACGACAGAAGGTGACTCATGTGAGTATGTCCCATTTCAACCACTGGGGAGGGTCCTACCCTCTTGGTGGTGCTCAGGGCTTGTGTCTCCCTCGGGCCACTTGGGCTGACACACGCAGTCCCCAGAGACCACGCTCTGCCCCCTGGGTTAACTCGTGGGTCGAGAAAAGAGGTGCAGGAGTCTCCGTCAAGCACAGCTTCTAAGGCAGGACAGCAGCACCGAGTCCACATGTGTGGGAGGCGCTTGCTCGGGGATGTCATCGCCGCGCCTTGCGTGTGCCCGGTGGTGTCGGTGTCCCCTCGGAACAGAGCAAAGTGAGGCAACATGCATTTACGGGGCAGCACTCAGCAGCTCCTGGTGCTGACAGAGCTTCCGGCCTCGGCCGCCATCACCCTGAGCTCTGTGGCCACGTCCCCTCAGGTGGAAGACCTCAATGCCAAGTGGCAGCGGTACGACGCCAGCAGGGACGAGTACGTGCGGGCGCTCCACGCGCAGCTGCAGGGGCTGCAGGCCCCCCCCGAGCCGGCCAGGCCTTCCTGCCCCGAGCTGATGAGGAAGGAGATCGCCAGGCTCAACAGGCAGCTGGAGGAGAAGATCCGCGCCTGTGCAGACGTGAGGCGGGAGCTGGCGGCCGTGCGGGGGGCGCGCGATGCGGCGCTGGAGCGGGTGCAGATGCTGGAGCAGCAGGTGTCTGCTCGGGGCCCCGGGCGCCCGGAGCGGGGAGGGGGTCTGCCCGCGGGGACCTTCTTCCCTCGCGGACGCGGCCCCGTGACAGCCGAGCGTCTCGCCTGCTTTCAGATCCTCGCTTACAAGGATGACTTCACGTCCGAGCGGGCAGACCGAGAGCGGGCCCAGGGCAGGATTCAGGAGCTCGAGGAAGAGGTGGCCGCCTTGCGGCAGCAGGCGCCCTGGACACAGGTGGGGCCCGACTGCGTTTCTCGTTTTCCTTTTCGTGAATTTCCCACGTTGGCCTGAGACACATGTCACGGTCCAAGCCCCTCTTGCCCCGCTGGGGTCAGGGCCGCCGCCTCGCCTTGGCGCCAGGGGCACCTCCGTCGTGGTGGTGGGGTGGCGGAGGTGGCTGTCGCAGGCACGTCCTGGGCTCCGGGCTCCTACCGGGCCTTCCTTCACACACACGCCCTCCTGGCTGTGGGGTGGGGACCCCGCTTACCCCACTCCCTAGACCCGGGCACCCGAGGCCGCAGGCCCACGGTGAGGCGCAGGCGCCCCGCAGCCTTCCTGGCATCCGCGAGGGGTTCCCGGTTCTCCTCCGGTGCCGGGACCTCAGGCTTCGGTCGCCAGTCCTGCCGCGCGTGCCAGGCGGGGAGGGGCGGCCTCCAGCTCGGCGGGGTGTGTGTCTTCCTGCCACCTGCCGCGGCCTGAGGGTTTTCTCGAGGAAGCATGTGCTCTTGGGTGGAAAGGTCACTGTGGTCCTCAGTAGCCGCTCAACCATCAACCACTCAGGGCCAAGAGGAGTGACCAGAAGCTCCAGGTCTGGTGGGGACTGGGCCTCTGCACCCTTCTCGACCGCGGCCTGCGGCCCCTCGAGGAGCAGGGGGCGCTGACTGTTGACCGGCCCCGGGGCCCCAGGGCCTGAGGCTGCAGGTGTGGCCAGCGAGCCGCAGCCCCGCTGCGGAAAATCCCAATTCACAGCCGGAGGGCTGGTTGGAGCCAAGTTCCCGAGCGGCAGTGACGAGCGCCGCAGGGCCCCGCTCGCGCGCGACCGCTGTCGGGGGGACCCCTGCTGCCTCGGCAGGTCCCAGTGCTCTGGACCCCGGGCCCCTCAGACGAGGTGCAGAGCGGGGCCGAGACACAGCTGCCCGGCCCCCCGCCCTGAGCTCTGCCAGCCCCTCTCCACTGAGGGGCCCGGGGCAGGTCTCCAGGACCGGGGGGCTGCTCAGGCCTTGCCGGGGGTGGGGGTGTGCCCGGCTCGACCCCGTCCCCGTGAGCACACGCAGGGGTGTGTGCGTGCTCGCTTCGGGTCTGTACGGAGCACCGCCACGTGCGGGCTCTGGGCCCCCCCAGGAAGCGGGGAGGGGTGCGAGTCCCTCTGAGGGACTCAAGAAATAGCTCAAGCGCCAGAACCCAGCACATGATGTGGGGCCTCCAGGCAGTGCATGTAAACCGGCCCTTGCCTTTCTTCCAGGACCGCCGGGAGCCGGGTTCCTGCTGGCTTCACCCGGGAAACAGAAGCCCCGAGTACTTAGAGACCGATGCTCTGGAGCTTGGGGCACCCAGTGGCCGGAGGGCTGGGACTGGATCTCAGGGGTCGGACCCCCCCACCGAGGGCAGGTGCCCTGGGGCGACCCGGAGAGGGCAGGGGGACCTTCAGTGCCCTCACTGCCTGCAGAGCTTCGGTGATGAGCAGGGCGAGGAGCTCTTCAGGCACGTGGCCGAGTGCTGCCAGTGAGCCCCGCGCCGGGGCCGGGACAGGCTGCTCCTCCTTCTGGGGCCACTGCTCCTCCACCGTGGTCCTCCTTGGGCAGTGGAACGGATCGGGTCAGCGGGAACCTCCCAGGGGGCTTCTGCTCCGGGGTGGGAGTGTGGCCCCCCCGCTGTCAGGCCGAGGCCGGGAGCAGCCGCGCGCAGCGATCCAGGCCAGCGCCGCCCGCCCCTGGGCGCTGCAGCAGCTGGCAAGAGTGGGCCGCCTGCGGGGACCACAGTGTGGGCCTCAGGGTGAAAGGCCTGCCGCTTTCTGCTGAGTAGAGACCAGGAGATTTGCAGGACCGAGCGCTGTGGCAGCACCCGGGGGCCAGTCTCCGCCACCACAGAGCCGTGCGTCTGCACTGACGTGTGCTGACTGCCATAGCCTTCGCCACGTATCGGGAAGTCGAGATGTTTCTCATGCACTTATTTTCCTAATAAATGTACTTACTCTGGTGACCACTCTGCGAATGAGTCCTGGGGGCTGGGCTGCAGGGACCGGCAGTGTTTCCAGTCGGGCGGGGCGTGAGACCAGGTGGCTCATATTTGCCACCTGCCAAGGGACAGAGGTGGACTGGCTGGAACCCAGCGAGGCCTGCCGGCCGGGAGCACACAACCTGGCTCCAGCCCAGCTTTGCCTCTGCTACTTCAGCCCCAGCGCAGGGTGTGAAGTCAAGGGCTGGAAACGAGAGGAAGCAGGTGCCTGCCGAGAGCCACCAGAGCCACAGAAAGCAAGGGGAAGGTGTGGCTGTGTAGGGCCTGTCCGTGGAGCAGGGACAGAAATGAGAAGGCTGGAGGGGAGACTGAGGTGCTGTGCTAAGCGTTTGCCAGGGTTCACTCGTATAACCCTTCTAGCAAATTCCAGGATGTCGACACAGACAAGGACAATGAGGCATAGAGGGGTTACTTCACTTGCCCGAGGTCACACAGTAGCTGAGTGACACAGCTGGGATTTGAACCGTATTCTTAACTGCACAGTCTGTACTTCTTCCTGGAACTCACCTTCTGTGTGGTTACGTTCTCCTCAAGTCAGAGTTCAGGTGTCACCTCGCCTGGGACTCCCTGTGCCCCCCGTCTGCTGGAGCCCGGCCGGGGGGGGATCTGGCGTCTGTGGCATGGGGTGGGTAGGCTAGAGCAGCAGAGCGGGTCAGAGTCGGAAGAGTCTGTGAACATCTGATCACCGGAAAGAGGATGCGGACATCCCAGAGAGAAGGGAGCCACAAAAGGGGGAACCCTCAAATCCTTGGCTGACCCCCAAATTGTGTGCGCTTCGAGCAAGACCCCAAGGCTCCTGGGGTGAGAACGGCAGATGGAAAACAGAAAGAGCTAAGCAGGCATCCCAGTGGCTGAATACTACAGGCTGACAGCTTTGAATGTGGGTCCCTCTAAGGTTTGAAGGGCTTGGTGAACACTTCAGGTTTTCCTCTGAAAGCCCAGAAGGGCCAGGGCTCAGGAATAAAGTTGACCTCCTGGGACAAAGTGGAAAGAGCCCTTGCTCTAAAAAGGCATACGAGTCCCAGGTAATCAACCAACAGATCACCTGCCTATTGGGATAAGAACCAACTTTCTTTAGAGATGGGCAGAAACTCAGATCTTACGCTGTACTAACCACAAGGGCAGTATGTGAGAGAAAACACTAGGTGGGCGGCTGACTCAGGCGGTAGAGCGTACAACTCGATCTCGGGGTTGTGAGTTTGAGCTTAAAAATAAAATCTTAAGAAAAAAAATACTAGATGTGGGATAAAGAAAGGCAGCACCAAGGTATCTCCACACAAATACAAGGTAATGAGATTTATATCCAACAGACTAGTCTACTACAAGAAGTCGGTGCTATAGAAATTATTCCCGCTGAACAGAAGTGATTCTGGATAAAAACAAATACAGAAAGGAATGAAGAAGATGGGAGTGGGTAGGTAAGGGTTACCAACTCTAAACAGCCCTGCTTCCAGGGCTTTCAAACACGCAAACGTGACCGCAAGAGCTTTCTGTGGGGGAGGGAGTGTTAATGACCTTAAACGGAAGTTTCTGCATTGACTTAAGGCGGACTGTCAGGCAGCAGGGAAGCATATTATAATCTCCAGAGTAGCCACTGAGACAGTAATACAAATATTTAACTGAAAAGTGAACAGAACAATGTTTTTATTAATCCAAAGCAAGACAAATTAGGAGAACTAAAGGGTATGGAAGAGATGAGACAAAACAGATGGCAAGATGGCAGACTTTAACTCAGTAACTAAAGAAAAATGGATCAGATACTGACTGAAACATCACGACTGTCACGCTGGGTGAGGATAAAGTCGCATCTAAATATACTTGTTAGCAGAGACATACTTTAAATAAGAGAACAGAGGATGAAAAGGACAGAAAAAGCCACACCGTGGCAACGCTAACCAGGATTACGGGAGTGTACGTAGCCCCTCTCATTTCGAAGCCATGAATGAATAACATGGCTTCAGAGGAGACCTGGATAAACGCACAGTCAGAGCCGAAGATTGTAACACACCTCTCAGACAGAAGCAGGAAAAAAGTCAGCAGGGATACAGAAGAGTCAACCAAGTACCTACCCAACTTGGCCTGCTTTGCAGATGGGCAACATTAGGCCCAACGAAAGCCAGCTACAATTCTTTTCAGCTCGAGGTGGAACGCTTAGTGACAGAGACAACTCTGTGGGCCATAAATCAAGTCTAAGTGATCTGTGGGCGAGGGAAAAAACACAATGGGAATGAGAAAATACTCTGAACCGAGCGAAAATGAGGTTAAAATTCAGTGATCTGAGTGCCCATCTCAAGAGCTAGGAGAACTGCATATTAAACCCAAAGAAAGGAAAGGAGAGAGTATAAGCAGAAATCAGTGAGACAGAAAACACAAAAATCAGCAAAGCTAAGAGTTCTCGGAGATGCCAGCAACACCCACGAACCAGTAGCGAGACATACGAGAGGAGACAGACTGCTGATGCGCGGGGGTGGAAGGGGGATGTCACGACGGCTCCCTCAGAGGACTACTGTGAACACTTCCCGCTGGCACACCTGACAGACGAAGTGACTAAACTCCTCGAGAAACACACCTTACCAAAACGGATACAAGAAACAGAAAACCTGAGTAGATCTGTTAGCCATTAAGTAAACTGAATCTAATTAAAAATATTTTCACAAAGAAAATGATAGGCTCAGATGACTTCACTGGTGAATTCTTCTAAACATCTAAGATATACCAATCTTTTTTTTTTTAAAGATTTTATTTATTTATTTGACAGAGAGAGAGATCACAAGTAGGCAGAGAGGCAGGCAGAGAGAGAAGGAAGCAGGCTCCCCGCTGAGCAGGGAGCCCGATGCGGGCCTCGATCCCAGGACCCTGAGATCATGACCTGAGCCGAAGGCAGAGGCTCTAACCCGCGGAGCCCCCGGGCGCCCGGGACACACCAATCTTACACACACTCAGCAAATAGAAGGAATGTTCCCAGCTCATTTTTATGACACCAAAGCCTAAGAAAAACAAGAAAATGACAAAGCTCTCTCATGAACACAGATGCAAGCATCTTAAAAAACAAACTGAATTAGATATAAAAAGGATAGTAGGTCATAGACAAGCAGAATTTTAATCAGAGATATGAGATTGATTAAAAAAAAAAACAAAAAGCACGAGGGCACCTGGGTGGCTCAGTTGGTTAAGCATCTGCCTTCGGCTCAGGTCGTGATCCCGGGGTCCTGTGATCGAGCCCCGAATGGGACTCTCTGCTCAGTGGGGAATCTGCTTCTCTCTCTGCCCCTCCCTCTTCTTGTGCTGTCAAATAAATAAATAAATAAAATCTTAAAAAAAAAAAAAACCCAACACTAAACGTAATTCACAAGAATTATAGACAAAAACATGATCATCTCAACAGAAACAGGAAAAGCGTGTAACAAAATTTAATGCCCACTCATGATAAAAACACTCAGCAAACCAGGAACAGAAGGCATTTCCTCAATCTGATAAAAGACGTATGTCCGAAACCCTACAGCTAGCATTCTGTCTGGTGACGAGTACTGAACGCCCTCTGCCCCTGCTCAGGTTTCCATCACAGCAAGGGCACACACACTCTTACAGCTGTGGTCCCACACTGTACCGGAGGGAAAAGGAATAAAGAATAGAAAAATTACAAGAAATTGTCCTTATTTGCAGATGACATGATTATAGATGTAAAAAGTCCTAGGTGATCTTGAAGTTCAGAATTTGTAAGTCATTTTGACAATTTCAAGAAACGAAGTTCAGTGTATGAAAAACCTACCATAGTGCTGTGTATCTGCAACAACTGGAGAAGGGAATTTAAAAACCTGTTTTTCTGAAAGATAAGGTGACTAAAAAGATGTTAAGTCCTAACCCCCAGAACCTGTGCATGTGACCTTACTTGGAAATAGGGTCTTTGCAGATGTCCTATGAGATGATGATGTGCTGGATGAGGTGGGCCCTAACCCCAGTGACTGGCGTCCTTACAAGAAGAGACATGGGGTGCTGGCTGGCTCCGTTGGTGGAGCAGGCAGCTCTTGATCTTGGGGTTATGAGTTCAAGTCCCACATTGGGTGTGATTACTTAAAAATAAAATCTTAAAAAAAGAAATGATACAAACACGGAGATACAGTAGGAGTCCGTGTGAGAACAGGAAGAGACACTGGAGGAACAGCTCTACAGGCCAAGGCTTGCCAGGAGGAGCCAGGAGGGAGGCACGGGACAGATGGCCCTTCACAACCTCCGGAAGGAACCAGCCCTGCAGGCACCCATGTATTAGGATTAGGGTACACACACCCCCAGAGATTTGGGGTTCTATCCTCCAGGACTGTGAGAGAATTTTTTTTTTAAGATTTTATTTATTTGTCAGAGAGAGAGCAACAAGGGGAACACAAGCAGTGGGAGCAGGAGAGGGAGAAGCAGGCTCCCCGCTGAGCAGGGAGCCCGATGCGGGGCTGGAGCCCAGGACCCCAGGATCATGACCTGAGCCGAAGGCAGATGCTTAACAACGGAGCCACCCAGGCGTCCTGAGAATAAATTTCTACTGTTATAAGCCACCAGTTTATGGCATTTTGTTATGAGAGCCCCAGGAAGCGAAAATTAATCCCATTTGTGATAATGTCAAAAACCTAAAATGCTTAGAAAAAATTAGAAGCGTGCAAAATCTCTACAATAAAAGCTATAAAATACTGCTGAAATTCAGAGGACATGTAAATGAAGAGAAATCCCACAGACGGGGAACTCTGTAGTCTCAAGAGGTCACTTCGTCCCAAATTGACCTACGGACCCTACACAGCCTCATCCGTAATCCCAGCAAGCTTGTGACAAGCTCACTTGAATTTTTTTTTTTTTGGCCCCGCTTTTGCAGGACTCCAGTTCCACATATGTTGGAATGCGCGACGCCGTCCTACAGGTTACCATTTCCCATTCTTCTCTCAGGGCTTCTTCCTGGTAGTTTCCGTTCCTATGCCATCAAGTTCATGGGTGATTTCTCAGAGGTTTTGAGATCTGCTATTAATTCTATCCAGGGTATTTTTTCCTTTTAGATACTGTATTTTTCCTTTAGAACTTCACTTAGGTCTTTTTTGGGTCTTTCACTTCTTCATCTCATTCATGGTTTCTTTCACATCTTAAGCATATTTCTGAGACTTACAATAGCCATTTTAGGGTCCCTGTCTGCAAATTGACCAACTGTCATTTTGGGGTCTGTCTCTTTTGTTTGTTTAGTATTTCTCTTGATTATGGTTTCTATTTTCCTTCCTCTTCTTTGCAAGGCCTGGTATTTTCTGCCTGGATTCCAACATTGTGAAGTTCTTTTAGTGTTCGTTTAGTGGTTTTGTATTCCTTTAAATGCTGGACTTTGTTCTAGCGGGCAATTAAGATACTTAGGATCCATTTGATCCTGAGGCTCGCTTCTAGCTTTAGATTTTACTCGAGGGCTAATTTATCCCCTCTGCTAAGGTCATTGCTTTCTGAGGGCTCCACACCGGTGTCTGCACTGCGTGCTACACGGTTCTCCGCCGCAGCTGGTGCAAACACTGTTCCAGCCGTTCTGCTTTCCGGTGCTTTTCCCTTGGGTTCCCGGGAGTTTATGCCACAGCTGCAGCATCAGTAGGTTGTAGGGGACTCTGCACACCTGATGTGCGGCCCCTCCTGTCTGCAGCCCTGCCCCACAAGTTCCGGCCACCGTGGCCCCCCGAAATGCCAGCCTCGGCGTGCTCTACTCCGCAGGCCTGCCGGGCTCTGCCCCGCCCCCGTGCTGGCCTGGAAACTGCCTGGAGGCTGGAGGCTGCGCCACCAAGAGACGAACCTCGTTCCCTCCACTTCGCTCGGAAAACACCGCCTCGTGCTGCGGCTCTTCCAACGCCCACCGCGTCGTTCCCACGGCTTCCTGGGGTTCACCGCCGTGTGGGGCCGGGGGACAGTCTCCGCGGCAGTTCATCGCCCCCACCCCCCACCGCGGGTGCCACGGCCACACTCGCGACTCCTCCTCTCCACCCAGTCTTCTCCACGGAAGCCAGCCGGAGGGCTCCCGCGTGCGGCGGCTCCCGGGCGCACGGTTTGTGTCAAGCGTCAGTTCCTAACAGTTCAGAACCGCCGGGAAGCTCGTGCGCCTGGCCTCCACCCCTCAGGGCTTCTGCCTACATCTTAATAGCGGATCCAGGACAGACAATGATCGCCTGTCACTGTGAAGACCAAGGACCAGGACTCATGTTACTTCAATTCTGTCACTCTGGGGGTGACCGAGCTTTTACTGGTGTTTAAAACCGAGAAACGGTGTGACCTGCAAGATAAGTTTTTTCTTCTCCTTTAATATTAATGAAATTAAGAAGCGTTCATCTTGGGCGCCTGGGTGGCTCAGTGGGTTGAGCCTCTGCCTTCGGCTCAGGTCATGATCTCAGCGTCCTGGGATCGAGGCCCGCATCGGGCTCTCTGCTCAGCGGGGAGCCTGCTTCCTCCTCTCCCTGTCTCTCTGCCTGCCTCTCTGCCTACTTGTGATCTCTCTCTCTCTGTGTCAAATGAATAAAATCTTAAAAAAAAAAAAAGAAGCGTTCATCTTCCATAATACTCCTTTTGATACTATTTTGGTTTACTGGCATGAATCTACAGACAACGCTCAAAAAAAGTACATTTTTACTGTTTCTAGCCATTGTTATCTTATTTCAAGATTCCCGTTACCGTGTGAAGGAGAGGGCACTCCCGCGTGGTCTCCGTAGGCTCCCCCAGGGGTCGACTCCCAGGTCTGGGCCCCGTGGAGACGGGAGCACTGGAGCTGGGCGTTCCGCAGATGCACCCTGGGCCTCGGTTTCCCCATCTGTATGCGGCATCTGGGCACGACGACGCACAATGACAAGTCTCCAGGCCTGGGCCTGCCTCCGTGGGCAGGGGAGGGGCTTACCTAGGGAGGGCCTGCAGCCTCAGCCCTCCACCTCCCCCACCCCCGGGCTCTGTCCTGGGCCTCCAGGCCCCAAACCCATCCTCAGAGAACTGGGAATGGTAAAGTGACGCCCCCTCTTGGGGAAAGAGCCAAAGGAACCAGCCGGGGCGGACGTGCGCGGAGCTAGCACGAGGGGAGGCAGCGGTGGCTGGCTGTGTGCGGGGAGCAGGGGTGAGGAAGGCAGCGGGGGGCCACCTCAGCAGCGGGCACCTCGCACGGCCCTGACGAGGTCCTGCTCGTGTCACAGGCAGGCCCCTGTGGTTGTTCAGCAGCCACCACGGCCTCCCCGGGACAGATGGAAGTGGAGGCCCAGAGGCGGGGCTGTCCACGGCAGGGGAGGGGGAGGATGGAGCAGCGACAGGGTCTCGGGGGGCCTGGGCGGGCAGCTTCCCCGGAGAGCAGGCTCCCCCCGCTCGGACCCTTGCCAGCATTCGCTGCTCCGGCCCGTCAGCCCGGGGCTCCCTTACCCTCCCCGGGCGGGGTGGAGGCCCAGGCCTGGGCGTGGGAGTCCTGGAGGCACGTCGGGGCCTGTCGACGACACGGCTCCTGCTGCGGTCACTGCCCGGCACGGTCCTCGCTTTGCGGGGTCATCCCACGAACAAAGGGTGATGCTTGTTCTTCCCACCTAGTTAGAAAAAAGCAAAACCCGCCAGCCAGCCTCTTGCCCCATCTCCTCTTCCCAGGGCCCGCCACCCCAACCCTTGTTTTCCTGCAAACCAGCTCCCACCGGCTTGCGGTCAAAGTCCCCTCTGTGCAGGAGCCCTGGGCCAGTCTCTCCTCACTTGTGTCCCCGGGCTGCCTCCCTCCTCCCCCCCGGTCACCGCGTCCGGGGCCCGGCCCCCTGACCTGTCGGCACGTGCTCCAGGGTGGCCTTCTGTCCGCGAGCAGCAACCCCCCTCGCCAGACGTCTCACCTGCGGGGTCAGATGGGCACCTGACACTTGACCCCTGCTCCAGGGCAGGCAGCCCCGTGCAGCCGGGGCTCAGACCAAAGCCCCGGGGTCCCCTCTGCCCGCTCGCTCTCCTACCTGCATCCCATCTGTCTGGAAGGGCTGCGGACGGAACCGGCAGTCTTCCCGGAGGCCGCGTTGTCTCTGCCCGTGTCCACGCGGTAGCGGGGCGCTCGCGGCTCCCCCTCACTCGGGGACACGCGGCCCTACGGCCGCACGCGAGCAGGGCTCCCGAGAGGCGGGCGCGCGGGTGGGAGCGGAGGCCGCGGGGAAGGAGCCGGGCGGCTCTCCCACCTGGACCCCGAGCACTGCCCGGGGCGCTCCTCGTTCGCAGCCAGGCCAACGCCTGGACGTCACAGTCTCTGCAGCGCTCACGACGCCCCCTCCCGGCCCCACCCCGGGCTCGCCGGGCCCCCCGTGAGGCTCCACGTGGTCCCAGCCTGCTGACCCCCGGCCCGGCTCCGCCTCCCCTGCCCCGGAGCCCAGCGCGCGGTGACCCCTCGTCCGGCCCGGCCCGCG
>LNAC01000189.1:4931250-4993721 GCA_002007465.1 Ailurus styani
GCTTCGCCCGGCGAGACGGGTCACCCTGCGCGCCCAGCGGCGGCCCACGACCCCCGCATCCCGCCGCCCTCCAGGCCCTCACTCGGCGTGGTTTCTGCGGTCTCACCCGACCGGCTCCCAGCGAGTAGCACGAACTTGAACTGAGCCTGAAAACGGTCCCTGCTGTCACAGCCGGAAGCCGAACTGTGTCCGTTCACCTCGCTCGGCCACCACTTCCGAGGGCGCTCGCCGGGCGTCTGTCCCCGCGTGTCCGTCCCCGCGCGCCCCCGCGCTGCGCCACCTCCCGGCAGGCAGCTTCTCTTTCCCTGGTCACAGCCGTCGAGCCCCGCGTCCCGGCGGCGTCACCTTTCCAACCCCCGGGAAGGAAGCTCCCCGTCGGCCCCGACCGTGTCCCCGGCTCTGCGGGAGTGGCCGGCGGGTCCCTACGGCGGCGGCCCCCCAGCCTCCCGCTCTGCCTCCTCCAACAGCCCCTGCCCGTCGGGCCTCCACGTGGTCCACTGGGGACCGTGTCCCACGTCCAGGACGTGTGTACGCCGGTGACGGGGGACCACAAAGGCCTGGGTCACCACACCCCCGCCCGGGTCAGGAGGCCCGACCCCGCAGACCCCCGGCACCTCGCTGTCCCCTCCCAGGACACAGCCCGCAGCCCGGCGTCCGGGACGATCGCCCACGATCCTGCCGCCCCTCGCCCGCGCTCTGCGCCGCTCGCTTCTGAACTTGCAGGCCCAGACCGGTCCCGTGTCCTTCCCTCCTGCTCTCGTCCAAGACCGCGCCGCCGGGAGCTCACCCCGCACCGGACAGACGGGAAGTGCGGGCGGCCGGGCTCGACCCACTTCCGCCAAACGGCTCCCCGGCCGCCGGAGCCACTGTGCGCCCAGGGTGGGGGTGGGGGGCAGCGCCGTCAGGGCAGGTCCCTGTCCCGGTTTTCCGCGACAGCACGTCTGTCCACGCACGTGTCGCCTCCTGCTCTGCCCCGTGCGTCCGTCCTGATAGTGACCCTCTGGGGGCACTGCACGCGGTCGCCTCGCTTTCTTAAAGAATTGTTGATTTTAATGTCATTTAATTTATCAGTCTTTTATTTTACGGCTGGTGTTTTTAAGAAGTCTTTCCCTACTCTGAGGTCAACGAGATACTCGCCTGTATCCCAAATAAAAAGGTTTACTTGTGACATTTAGACTCCTAACTCATCGAGGGCTGACTGGAGCAGGATGAGGACCAACGGAAAAGTTGTTCTTACGTGAACTCCCACAGCTGCATTTACGGACACGCCTCCATTTCCACTGCCGTCTCTTTTGTCCTAAACCAAAGCTCAGCGTCGTACAGTCCGTGTCTGAGACTAAGTCTTTGTAATTAATGGGCAGGAAAAGCAGTCCTGTTCCTCCTCTATTTCTAGAAGGATCAGATCAATCCTTTCTAAGTTCGTCCGTTCTGTGTGAACGTCCCACGCGTGCAGCAGAGAAACCAGACGTGCGCGCTAAAGCGAACCGAGAAGGCCAACACGGGCGCACGAGCGGCAAGCCCGGGACACCGCCTCCAGGCAGCCCCCCCCTCACCAGAAGTAATCACTGTTTCTGGCTTTTTATGATCATTTCCTTGCTTTTCTTTATAGTCTTAACACCTCTGTACTGGACAGTATCCCTGAACAAGACTTAATTCTTTAAAATATACTTTACTGAGGTATAATGTAGGCACAGTAAATTGCAGTTATCATAGAGCTCACAGGGCTGATACATACATACATCCGGGTCACTATCCCCTCCATCAAGACACACAACTTCCAGGAAGTGTCCCTTCGCTGTCACCTCCTTGCTGCCCAGCCCTCGGCAAACAGCAACCTGCTGTCCCTAGGGATGAATCTGTATCTCCTGGCATCTCGTGTACACGGCCCTTTGCAGTAGGCACCTCCCGTCTGGTCTTGCCCCGAGCCCTGCTTCTGGGCTCCGCCTCCGCTGTCTCACTGGGAGTAAGCTCGTCCCCGCTGGCAGGCGTCCACCGGACGGACAGAGCACAGTTTCTCTGCTCATCTGCTGTGCATACCTGGGTTGTCCCCAGTTTTTGGCTATTACAAGTGAAACTTCTGGACACATTCATGTACAAATCTTTGTGTGGACACATGCTCTTGCTTCTCTCGGGCAGACAGCCAGGAGTGGAGCTGCTGGACTGAATGGTGTACATTAAAAAATGTACTTCAGTGGAAAGAGCTCAGATGTCCATCGACAGATGAATGAATGGATAAAGAAGATGTGGTTCGGGGCACCTGGGGGGCTCAGTCGGTTAAGCATCTGCCTTCAGCTCAGGTCATGATCCTGGGGTCCTGGGATCGAGCCCCGCATCGGGCTCCCTGCTCTGCAGGAAAGCCTGCTTCTCCCTCTCCCTCTGCCCTCTCCCCGGCCCCCACTGCTGCTCACTCTTCTCTCTCTCACGATCTCTCTCAAATAAATAAATAAATAAATAAAATCTTAAAAAAAAAAAAAAGATGATGATGATGTGGTTCACATACACAGTGCGTACTAGTCAGCCATCAAAAAGAATGAAATCTTACCATTTATACTGATGTGGCTGGAACTAGAGGGTATTATGCTGAGCAAAATAAGTCAGGGAAAGACAATTACCATATGATCTCACTCACAGGTGGAAGCGAAAAAACAAAACAGAGGATCATAGGGGAAGGGAAGGAAAAATAAGATGAAATCAGAGAGGGAGACAAACCAAAAGACACTGTTAACTGAGGGTTACAGAGGGAGGGAGGTGGGGGGCGGGGGTCACGGGGTGACGGGCAGTAAGGAGTAAGGAGGGCACGTGAGGGGATGAGCACTGGGTGTGATGGAAGACTGAAGAATCACTGACCTCTACCTCTGAAACTAATAATTCACTTTACGTTAAGAATTGATTTTAAATACAACAATTTTTAAAAATGCACTTTGGTTGTGTCTAACCTGAGCTTTATGGAAACAGGGTATTACGTATATTCTCGTCACGCTGGCCTTCTGTCCAGTCCTGAGCGTGCAGGACCCACCCTGCAGACCGCTCCAGCTCGGTCCTTTCCGCGGTCCTTTCCGCGGACCGTGTCACCACACGTCCGCCCTACGCTAACGTGTTTTAAAAATACTCAATTTTACGAAATCCTTCTTGGGTTTTAAAATCTACAGATACATTTTGGGCAGCGAGGTAGCTTGATGATATTCACTCTTCCTGTTAACGAATACCAGATCCCTGCGAGGCCTTCACAGTCTTCCCTCACGCGTCATCGCCTGCTACGCATACGTTACAGGCGACTCCTGTGAGATTTATTCACGGAAGCTGCACAGATTCTGGAGCTGTTTCAAATACCGTCGTTATTTACACCACATTTTCACATTAAGGATGTGGAGAGAAACGCAACTTCTGTACGCTGATCCAACAGCCACTCCCTTTACCAAATTCTTTTTCTTGCTAAATATTTTTCTAATTCCCTTTGTATTCAATTAGATCAACTGTTAAGTAAAATGGAATTTTATCTCCTGCTTTCCATTCTTTAAGCCTTTAATTTCTTTTCTTCTCTTACTATGCTGCCAAGGAACCACGATTTAAGGCTGAGATGGCAACAGAGCATCTCTGTTTTGTACACGCTTCCATGGTTCCTGTTTGAGAGAATGTTTCATGGAACATCTCTTTTCTCTGTCTCTTGGTAAATCTCCTTTTCAGGTTAAGGATATTTCCTTCTACTACCAGTTTACCATTTTTCTTTCTTTCTTTTTAATTAATTGAATGCTAACATTTTACCGAATGTTTTTTTGAACCTATGGAAATGATCATATGGTTCTTCTTTAATTATCAATTTAGCAAATAGCATTTGTGGATTTCCTAATAGTAAATACTCCTTGCATTCATTCCTGGGGTACACCAGTTTAATCAAATACTACTTTTTAAAATACATTGGATTTGGAATGTGAAATTTTTTTTTTGCATCCAATTACTATTCATGACCAAAACAGATCTGTGATTTTTCATGTTTTCTGTATTGCTTTTAGCAGATTTTGGTATCAAAATCTTCCTTCTCTCATAAAATGAAATGGGGAGTCTTGTGCTGTCTCCTCTTAATTCTCTGATAGAATCAGTACAAGGCTGGATCATCTCTTTCTCTATTTTTTAAAGACTTTATTTATTTATTTGACAGAGAAAGAGGCAGGGAGAAAAGGAACACAAGCGGTGGGAGAGGGAGAGGGAGAAGCAGACTTCCTGCCGAGCAGCGAGCCCGACGCGGGGCTCGATCCCAGGACCCTGGGATCGTGACCTAAGCCGAAGGCAGATGCCTAACAACTGAGCCGCCCAGGAGCCCCTGGATCATCTCTTTAAAGTTCTGGGAGAATTCTCAGCACAAATGTCAGAACGCAGTGTCTCATCACGAGTATTTATAACTACTACTCTGATTTCTCTGATGGTTACTGGCTCATTTGGGCTATTTTGTTATTGGGTTGATTTTGGATTTAAGTTTTAAAATTAATTTTGAAGTTGTTCCCAGTGTTTTCTTATAGTTGAATCACTGCAGCACCTGTAGCTATGTCTTCCTTTCCACTTACACAGTCACAGAATTAAAGAAACGCTTTTCATTATGGAAGATGTCGAGTGCACACAAAAGCCGAGTGTGGTGTCATGGGTGCAGCCACGGTCCAGCTTTGGTCGTTATTAACATCCTCATTCTTTTCCATCTAATTATGGCATTGTTTTGTGTCCTTTTCCCCCAATTTTATCCTGACCAGTCTTGCAAAGGTTTATTTAGTTAGTATTTTCAGAGTCAAACTTTGGCTTTGTTGATCTTCCCGTATTTGTTTTCCATCTCATGATTTCTTTTTTGTATTATCTTCTTTTACTTTCTTTGGGTTTATTGGGTTGTTCTTTCCCTAATTTCGCAAACAAAACCCTTAACTCATTAATTTTCAGGTTTTTAAAAACTCATTCGGCAGCCTTAAAAAAAAAAAGTGCTTGACAGCACACTGTGTCCACAGCCCACAGGTTTTCATCTTCGGTGTTTTCCTTCTCTTTTAGTTCCATGTATTTTTAAATGTCTACTGTGGTTTCTTATTGAACCCATGAGTTAAACAGATACACTTTCAGATTGCTAAATACTTCGGGACTTGAAAACGGACTTCTCGTAAATTGCCGGCTTAAATGTGGTGCGGTCAGAGAACACAATTCCACACAGTCATTCTCTGAAACTCTGGAGCCTCGGTTTCTGTGGCCCAGGCCCCGCTCAGCTTCTGGGAGCATTTCCCGGGTGCCCAGAACACAGGGGCCGTGTTCCCCGGATGCACTTCCCTCTGCATTCCTCTTCCACGTCCCTGGGATCATGTCCCACCAGGAGGGTGGATCGGATTCTCTCTGCAGCCCAAACTACTTCCTGTTTGTACTCGGAGGCTATTTCATTAAGTATGTAGGTTAAAATTTCTGTCTTCCTCACACACCGAACCTTTCAGCACTATACAGCAACCTTACCTGTCCCTTATGTTAATCCATATTCGGTCTGATAATAACATAACTACACAACAGCTTCCTTTCCCTCTCTACTTCTACCTTTCTATACCTGGTATTTTAGGTAAGTTCTTATAAATGGTATGTGTGTGTGCACACGCACATGTGTGTAAGCGTGTGTGTGTGTGCATTTAAAATTGTTAACAAAATCTGACAAACTTTTTTACTATTATGGTTGCTGATAAAACTGAACTTGTGTCTCCTGTGTTCTTAAAATTTGTTTACTGTACTTTAATTTTTTTCTTTTTGAGTTTTGACTTTTTTCCTTCTACAGATTAGCAATTTATACATCCTAGTTCTATTCTTTAAATGCTGACTTGTAAATCTGCATCGCCCATTCAGCTTCGAGTCTGAATATTAAATACTTAACTGTTAAATCCCTCAACAAGAAAAGGACCCGAAGACACTCAGTTCCGTTTTCTCCACTTCACACCGAGCTTGCTTACGTACTCCGGCTGTTCAGTACTGTGGTTCTTTCAGACATGATGTCAATTAGACATTATTACTATCTGGTTACAGAGAAAATATTTTATTTAACATCGTTTATCAGGATGTTTCGCTCTCCTTCCTGCAAATCACACTTTCTTTCTGAGATCAGTATCTTTTTCTCTTGAAGTTTTTTTTTTTGTGGTTGTCTGTTTTGTTTTGTTTTTAAACAGATCTCCTTGGAGCCAGTTCCTGCAGGTCTTCTTTCTTATGGAGAAGAACAGGTCTGTGGGATACGTAGTTACAGACTGAGAACGTTCTCTCAATGCTGTCAGTATCACTCCACGGTCTGGGTTCACACGTGCTGTGTTGGAGGATGGATCCCACTGGTACATGTTGTATGGCCTCTGCAGCTGCAGATCTGGATTCTCGCCAGCTCGGCAAAACCCCCGGGGCTGCGTCTCTTCAAATACAGCTTTCCTGCAGCCGCCAGCTTCTCCTTGGGGAGCTCCAGTCAAACGTCTGTCAGACTCAGTCTCTCTGCCATGTGTCTGAGCCTCTTTCCTCTTCGCTAATTTCCTTATATGTGGGTGCATTCTGGGCACATCTTTCAGACAGTTCCTCCAGTTCACTAATTCACTCTTCAGCAGTGTCTAGTCATCTATTCATTCACTCATCTATTCACATCTTGATTTTAATCATTACGTTTTCATTTCTAGATGTTTCTTTTCCCCAGGTCTTAGGCGTTTAAATAATCTTTGTTATAAGGTCATGCATGATTTTAAAGGACATGAGTCCCAGAGGTCTACCTTGGGAAAATATCTCCCCAAAGTTCTACCTGTATCCACCTAATGCTCCCCAGAATCCAGCTGTGGGGAAAACAGTCTTAGTAACTCAAGTGATTTGCCTACAGATTCTTTCAGACTTTGTACACACTTCTGTCACCTGAGAATGACATTTCCACTTCTTCCTCCTGATTCTTGTACCTTTTGTTTCTTCTTACCCCTTCACAAACAGAAGTTGTAACAATGGGCATCCTTATCGTCTTTTCTTCTTTTTTAATCTCAAGGGACAGCTTTTAATGTTTCACTGTAACTATGGCATTTATTGTATTTTACGGATACCTTTTATTATGTTAAGGATATGCCTATCTAGCCCTACGTAAGAGTTTTTATTAGAATGGATATCCAACTTTAGCAAATATCTCACTCTGCCTGCTGAGATATATACACCCACGCACAGATATATAAATTATATAATAAACATAATTTCCAGAATCACTTAGAATTCTATAGTATTTATTTTTATCTTTTATTTTTCTAAATAGGCTCCGTGTGAGGCGTGGGGCCCAATGCAGGGCTTGAACTCCTGACCTTGAGATCGAGACCTGAGCTGAGATCAGGAGTCAGACGTTTAACTGACTGAGTCACCCAGATGCCCCTACAGTATTTCAGATAGAAGTTAATGACTTTCTGCACTGCAAACTAACTGCTCCTTGTGTGTGTGTATGTGTGTCTTATCTGAAACAAACAGGTTAAAGAAGGAACAAGGAACTTTCAAATGAAACTTGCTTACTGTAATTCAAAGCAGATAAAATACTACCGAACACAGTACTAATGAAATCCGCTTATCAGGAAAACTGAGCAAATCTCTAAAATGTTACTTTTCTCCTTAAAAGCATGCCATATGAGTGTGTTCCAATGTCAGCGCATGTGGATGGCCAGGGACGCTCATGAGAACACAGATGTCGGGCCCCTCCCCAGAGTGACTCCGCAGGTCTGGGGAGGGGCCTCTGTGCCCTGTGATGCTGCCGGTCTCGAGCCACGGTCCTCAGCCAGTCCTCACACAGAGGGTGAGTGAGGAGGCCCGTGTGTGTGCTAGGGCTGGGGGGGGGGCGTGTGTGACAGGCCCCTTGGCTAGCTGACAGCACTTTGTCCGCAACAGCCAGCAATGCTACGGGAGGGTCGGAGGGGTCATGTCTGGCAGCCGTGAAAGCCTCATTATTTCACACACAAAGCCTGAACATTTACCTTTTGAAATATTCCACTTCCCTCTCTGTCTCATCCATATCCACGCTGTCTAGGTCGATATCTTTAGGCAGAAACACATCATCTGTAAAATGAAAGAAAAGAGGCAAGTCGGATTACAAAAGAACGATCACTTGGCTTTACTTAATTTCAACAACTTCACAAACTGAAAATTTTCTCTAAAATGAGGCTTTACAAATAGCCAAAGGAGGGCAGATGTCTCTCACATGGTTGGGAACACCCAGGTTCAATGTCAAAATGATGGAACTCACAAGTCTGCTGAGCACAACGATGGCTCCAGGTCTCACTAGAAAGGTTCAAAGAAATGCTGGCGTATGAGGAAGGGCGACATGGGGCCGGGGTGTTTAGAGATGTAACGAAAGTGAAGTCTAGGAAAGTAAGTCTCTGATCAACCGTCCTGCCATTACAATTTCCTTCCATTACAGCCACAAAAGCAAGCGGAGCAAGTATGTCTGCTGGAAAAGCTGTCTTATAAAGCAATTTCTAATCTTCTTTTCTTCTGGTGAGAAAAATCAGTACTAAACATTCTGGTATAAGAAAAAATGTGACAGAACCATAACCAGATCAGTACCAGGAAGACATTTCTCCCAAGAGCAAAGTTATGTTAATCAGAGTGGAAAGTGTGACCCAAGGATTTCATACCCAGCCAGGCTGGGCTATCTGTATATTGTTTAGACTGGAGGAAACATTTTGCTTTGCCCGAGTTCAGAGAATTCTGTATCCCTGACCCCAACGAGGGTGAGCTTCACCCAACCGGAAGAGGACAGGGAACACCTCACAGGAGACCAACACAACAACAGGATGTCGTCAGCTGGAGACCTATGAACACCCTGTGTCCGACACAGCACAAGTAACGCAGCTGGAAAATGGGGAGAGGACTGTGAAGACGGGAGTGAAAAGGATGGAAGCAGCTCATGGGCTGTTGTCCAGGCAGCAAATGGGTGTCAGAGAACCTGCCTTGAAGCCCGCTGTGGAAGGTAAGCAAGGAAGCCAAGGATGGGGCGCCAAAGGCACAGGTGTGGAGGAATGCACGCAGGAAAGACTGCCACGTTTCCTAAACACCATGTCTTTTAATCAAAAGATTAAAGATTTTTTTTAAACAAAAAAGATTTTTTAAAACAAAAAACCAGGAAGGAAACAAAAGACCTAACCCTAAATATTGTTTATCAATACATCATGGAGATATATACGTTCAATTTTCACCATAACAGAAAACATACACTTGTATCTCAAGTGTATACAGAGCAGTCATGAAAGCTCGTCACAAGGAAAATATCAGTAAATTCCATAAAGCAGAAATACTGCAAACATCTGATCACAGTGCAGAAAACCTAGAAATTATTCACTTAGGAAAGGCTCTCTCAGGGGCACTTGGGTGGTTCTGGGGGAGGGGCTGTTGCAGTGATTCTCGAATGTCTCTGCCCGAGGCGGAATCGCACCGCTCTCACCAGGGGCCAGGCTAAGCAATCTGCTCGGGTTCGCTCTGGGGAGCTTTTGTTCCCTGAGCGTTTTCCGTACCGCGTTGGAGGATGGGAATGAAGATGGCGGCCTCCCAATCTCCGGCCCGGAGGAGCCGAGAACTCGGGGCCCCCCTCCTCAGTGCACCTCAGAGAAAAGCAGTCAGTCCCTCCCGTGTCCCTGGTCTCCGGCTGCACTCCGAGCTCACCCGGCCTGTGACCGAGTGTTTCTACCTCTGGTGCGCAGCCCCAGTTGGAGTCTCCAAACCCAGCAGATTCCTGTAGCATACTCCTACGCCGCTCCTCCTAGAGGAGGAAGGTGAGTCTCCCCGGGTCTGCCACTTGTGGGGTCCCTGCTTGAAGAGTAGTGGCCCAACTGTGCCTCGGATCAAGGTTTAAGGTAACCCCGAGCTGAGAGCCCAGTCCTCAGTTCCATCTCTGCAGCGTGCAACAGGTCCCTCTGCCAGAGGGTCAGCAAGAACATCCAGCCAAGACCAAGTTTACTGATCAATGAGAACTGCAAAAACTCCAGCACTAGGAGAATACAGCACAGAGAATCCCTGGCTTCTCCCCATGATTCTTTAGTCTTTCAACTTTAATTTTTTTTTCTTTCCTTTTTTGACCAATTGTTTATTTTATCGACTCCTTTTTAAAATCTTTTTTTAATTTCCATTTTTTACAGTTATATTCTATACCTTCACTGTATTTAATCTTACTTTTGTATGTATATAAATTTTTCTTTCTTTACAATTTAGGGATGTAGTTTCTTCTAAAAGACCAAAATACGACCCAAATTAAGTATATGGTTCTGTTCAATTCACCTGTCTACTCATATTCTCTTCTCTTGTTTTTTCTTTTCCTCTTTTTTGGGGGATTTTGTTTTGTTTTTTTGAAGTCTTTTTAAATTTTCATCTTTACAGTTACGTTCTATCCTTTCAATGTATGTAACTTTATTTTTGTATATGCAAGTTTTTCTTTCTTTACAATTTTGAGATGTAGTTTCTTCTAACAAACTGACCAAAATGCACTCAGAAGACAGTATGTTGCTTTGTTCTGTTCACCTGTTTATATCCCTTCCTTTTTTCCCCTTGTCTTTCAATTTCCATTTTTACAGTTACATTCTATCCTTCCATTGTATTTCACTTTACTTTTATATATATATATATATATATGTAAGTTTGTCTTTCTTTACAATTTTGGGATCTAATTTTCTAAGAAACAGACCAAAATACACACAGGATCCAGTGTATTGCTCTATTCTCTGCTCACCTGTCTGATTATATTCTTTTCTCTTTCTTTTTGGGCTTCAGTTTCAGGTCTGACTTGTTTAGTGTATATTTCTCTGGGGCCACTGTTGCTATCTTAGTATTTTGTTCTCTTGTTCATCTATTCTTCTCTGGACAGAATGACAAGATGGAAAAACTCACCTCAAAAAAGAGAACAAGAGGCAGTACTGACTGCCAGGAACCCGATCAGTATGGATATAAGATGTCAGAACTAGAGTTCAGAATAACGATTATAAAGATACTAGCTGGGCTTGAAAAAAGCATAGAAGACACTAGAGAATCCCTTTCTGGAGAAATAAAAGAACTAAAATCTAACCAAGTAGAAAACAAAAAGGCTACTAATCAATCAGATGCAATGAAAAATGGAGGCTCTAACTCCTAGGATAAATGAGGCAGAAGAGAGAATTAATGACATAGAAGACCAAATGATGGAGAATAAAGAAGTTGAGAAAAAGAGATAAACAACTACTGGGTCACAAGGGGAGAATTCAAGAGATAAGTGACATCATAAAGTGAAACAATATTAGAATAATTGGGATCCCAAAAGAAGAAAAAAGAGAAAGGGGCAGAAGGTATACTAGAGCAAATTATAAAAAAGAACTTTCCTAATTTGGGGATGGAAACAGGCATCAAAACCTGGGAAGCACAGAGAACCTCCTTCGATTTCATTAAAAACAGGTCAACATCCCAACCTATAGTCGTGAAACTTACCATCTCAGAGACAAAGAGAAAATCCTGTAAGTAGCTCAGGACGAGATGTCAGTAATCTACAAGGGTAGAAACATTAGACTGGCAGTAGACCTACCCACAGAGACCTGGCAGGCCAGAAAGGACTGGCATGATATATTCAGGGTGCTAAATGAGAAAAATAGGCAGCCAAGGATACTATATTCAGCTAGGCTGTCACTGAAAATAGATAAAAAGCTTCCAGGACAAAGAGAAACCAAAAGAATTTGTGATCACTAAACCAGCCCTACAAGAAATATTAAAAGCGGTCCTGTAAGCAAAGAGAGAGTCCAAAAGTAACAAAGACCAGAAAGAATGGAAACAATATAAAGTATCAGTCACTTTACAGGTAATACAAAGGCACTAAATTCATACCTTTCAATAGTTACTCTGCATGTAGATAGGCTAAATGTCCCAATCAAAAGACACAGGGTATCAGATTGGATAAAAAGAAAACAAGGCCCAGCAACATATTGTCTGCAAGAGATTCATTTTAGACCTAAAGACACCTTGAGATTTATTTAAGATTTTACTTATTTACTTGACACAGAGAGAGACAGCAAGAGCAGGAACACAAACAGGGGGAATGGGAGAGGGAAAGCAGGCTTCCCGCAGAGTAAGGAGCCCGATGTGGGGCTCGATCCCAGGACCCCAGGATCATGATCTGAGCCAAAGGCAGATGCTTAATGACTGAGCCACCCAGGTGCCCCAAGACACCTCCTCTAGATTTAAAGTGAGGGTGTGGAAAGCCACTCATCTTGCTAATGGACATCAAAAGAAAGCTGGGTTGTCGATCCTCATAGCAGACAAATTAGATTTTAAACCAAAGTCTGTAATAAGAGATGAGGAAGGACACTATATCATAAGTAAAGGATCTATCCAACAAGAAGATCTAACAATTGTAAATATCCATGCCCCTAACATGGGAGCAGCCAATTATATAAGCCAATTGATAACAAACTCAAAGAAACACATTGATGATAATACAATAATAGCAGGGGATTTTAACACCCCCTCACTGCAGTGCACAGATCATCCAAGCAGATCAACAAGGAAATAAGGGCTCTGAAGGACACACTGGACCAGATGGGCATCACAGATATTTTCAGAGCATCCCATTCCAAAGCAACAGAATACACATTCTTTTCAAGTGCACATGGAACAGTCTCCAGAACAGATCACATCCGGGGTCACGGATCAGGTCTCCACAGGTCCCAAATATTGGGATTGTTTCCTGCATATTTTCGGACCACAATGCTTTGTAATTGGAAGTCAATCACAAGAGGAAATTTGGAAAGAACTCAAACATATGGAGGCTAAAGAGCATCCTACTAAAGAATGGATGGGTCGACCAGGAAATTAAAGTTTAAAAAAAATTCATGGAAACAAATGAAAATGAAAATACAACTGTTCAAAATCCCTGGGATGCAGCAAAGGAGGTCCTAGGAGGGAAGTTTATAGCAATACCAGCCTTTCTCAAGAAACAAGAAAGGTCTCAACTACACAACCTAACCCTACACCTACAGGAGCTGGAGAAAGAACAGCAAAAAAAGCCTAAACCCAGAAGGAGAAGAGAAATAATAAAGATTAGAGCAGAAATCAATAAAACAGACATCAAAAGAACAGTAGAACAGATCAATGAAACTAGGAACTGGTTCTCCGAAAGAATTAATAAGATTGATAAAACCCTGGTCGAACTTACCAAAAAGAAAAGAGAAAGGACCCAAACAGAAAATCCTGAATGAAAGAGGAGAGATCACAACCAACACCGGAGAAATACAAAACAATTATAAGGGCATATTACCAGCAACTGTATGCCAACAAATTAGGCAATCTGGAAGAAATGGATGCATTCCTAGAGACATACAAGCTACCAAAACAAACAGGAAGAAAGAGAAAACCTGAACAGATCCGTAACCAGCAAGGAAATTGAAGCACTCATCAAAAATCTCCCAACAAACAAGAGACTAGGGCCATTCTACCAAATATCTAAAGAAGATTTAATACCTATTCTTCTGAAGCTGTTTCAAAAAATAGAAATGGAAGGAAAACTTCCAAACTCTTTCTATGAAGCCAGCATTACCTTGATCCCAAAACCAAAGACCCCACCAAAAAGAATCACAGACCAATATCCCTGATGAACATGGATACAAAAATTCTCCCCCAAATACTAGCCAATAGGATCCAACAGTACATCAATATGATTATTCACCATGACCAAGTGGGATTTATTCCTGGGCTGCAAGGTTGGTTCAACATCTGCAAACCAATCAGTGTGATACAAGACACTAATAAAAGAAAGAAGAAGAACCATATGATCCTCTCAATAGATGCTGACAAAGCATCTGACAAAGTACAGCACCCTTTCTTGATCAAAACTCTTTCACAGTGTAGGGATAGAGGAAATATATCTCAACATCATAAAAAACCATATATGAAAAACCCACAGCAATTATCATTCTCAATGGGGAAAACTGAGAGCTTTCCCCTAAGGCCGGGAGCACGGCAGGGATGCCCACTATTACCGTTATTGTTCAACACAGTACTAGAGGTCCCGGCCTCAGCAATCAGACAACAAAAAGAAATAAAAGGCATCTGAATCAGCAAAGAAGACATCAAACTCTCACACTTTGCAGATGACATGATACTCTATGTGGAAAACCCAAAAGAATCCACCCCAAAATCGCTAGAACTCATACAGGAATTCAGCAAAGCGGCAGCATATAAAGTCAATGCACAGAAATCAGTTGCATTCCTATATACTAACAAGGAGACAGAAAAAGGAGAAATTAAGGAGTCGATCCCATTTACAATTGCACTCAAAACCGTAAGATACCTAGGACAAACCTAACCAAAGAGGGAAAAGATCTGTACTCAGAAAACTATAGGACACTCGAAAGAAATTGAGGAAGACACAAAGAAATGGAAAAACGTTCCATGTTTATGGATTGGAAGAACACATATTGTTAAAATGTCTATGCTACCCAGGCAAGCTACACATTCAATGCAATCCCTAACAATACACCATCATCAACTATTTTCACAGAGCTAGAGAAAATAATCCTAAAATATGTATGGAACCAGAGAAGACCCCAAATAGCCAAAGCAATGTTGAAAAAGAAAACCAAAGCTGGTGGCATCACACTCTGGACTTCAAGCTCTATTACAAAGCTGTGATCATCAAGACAGTATGGTACTGGCACAAAAACCGACACATAGATCAATGGAACAGAATAGAGAACCCAGAAATGGACCCTCAACTCTATGGCCAACTAATCTTTGACAAAGCAGGAAAGAATGTCCAATAGAAAAAAGACAGTCTCTTCAAGAAATGTTGTCGGGGAAATCAAATAGTTATATGAAGAAGAACGAAACTGGACCATTTCTGTATTGTCATACACAAAAATAGAGTCAAAATGGATGGAAGACCTCAATGTGAGACAGGGATCCATCACAATCCTAGAGGAGAACACAGGCAGCAACCTTTTTGACCTGGACGGCAGCAACTTCTTGCTGGACACGTCTCCAAAGGTGAGGGAAACCAAGGCAAAAATAAACTATTGGAACTTCATCAAGATAAAAAGCTATTGCACAGCAAAGGAAACAGTGGACAAAACCAAAAGATAACCAGCAGAATGGGAGAAGATATTTGCAAATGACATCTCAGATGAAGGGCTAGTATTCAATATCTGTAAAGAACTTATCAAACTCAATGCCTGAAGAAAAAATAATCCAATCAAAAATGGGCAGAAAACATGAACAGATAATTTCTCCAAAGAAGACATACAAATGGGCAATAGACGTGTGAAAAAAAATGCTCAACATCACTCAGCATCAGGGAAATACAAATCAAAACCATAATGCCATATCACCTCACGCCAGTCAGAATGGCTAAAATTAACAAGTCTGGAAACGACAGATGTTGGTGAGGATGCGGAAAAAGGGGAACCCTCTTACACTGTTGGGAATGGAAGCTGGTGCAGCCGCTCTGGAAAACAGTATGGAGGTTCCTCAAGAAGTAAAAAATAGAGCTGCCCTACAATCCAGCAATCCCACTACTGGGTATTTACTCCAAAGATACAAAGGTAGTGATCTGAAGGAGCATGTGCACCCCAATGTTTATAGCAGTAATGTGCAAAATAGATGACCATTGACAAATGAATGGATAAAGAAGATGTGGTATACATATACAAGGGAACATTACGCAACCATCAAAAATGAAATCTTGCCATTCACAAGGATGTTCATGGAACTAGATAGAGGGTATTATGCTACATAAAATAAGTCAATCAGAGAAAGACAATTATCATATGATCTCACTGACATGGAATTTAAAAAACAAAACAGAGGATCATAGGGGAAGAGAGGAAAAAATAAAACAAGATGAAAACAGACAGGGAGACAAACCGTAAGAGGCTCTTTGTCATAGGAAACAAACTGAGAGTTGCTGGAGAGAGGGGAGCGGAGGTGGAGCAATGGGGTGACCGGGGGTTGGACATGAAGGAGGCCATGTGATGTAATGAGCACTGGGTGTTACATAAGACAGAATCACAAGCCTCTACCTCTGAAACCAATAATACATTATATGTTAACAGAATTAAAATTAAAAAATGTTGGAAAAAAATAGCCATTGAAAAATACATTTTTAAATATTATGCAGTTTTAGACATCCATGTCAATAAGCTGGAAAATCTAGCTAAAGGAGTCATTTACTATAGAACTATAGTTTACCAAAATTAACTTTATTAGAAACAGAAATACCAAATAGACCAATTTCCATTCCTCTTTCTCAGGAAGGAGAGAAAATTATCAAGAAACTATCCCACAAAACAGAACCAGGACCAGAAGGGTGCACAGATTTCTCTCAAACCTTGAAGACCTAGATATTCTCAATGTCAGGTGAATTGTCCTAGAACACTGAACATGAAAAAAAGACAAGGAGCCCTAATTCTTTACACTTCTTTATGAAGTCTAATATTAATACCCAATCCTAATACAGCCAGCAGAAAAAAGTGATAGGCCTGTAGCGCTTACCAATATTGATTTGAAAATGCGAAATAAAATAATAGCAAACAGAAACCAGAACTTAAGAATACAATACACTACAAACAAGTGGACTTTATTCCAGGAGTCCAAGGCTGCTTCAATGTTAGAAAACTCAACAATACAATAAGTTTAAGAAGAAAAATCATGTTTATCTTGAGAGATACTAGAAAACCTTTGGCAAAATTCAACACTCGTTCCGGATCAAAACACTGAATAAAAAGTAGAGCTTGTTGCACATTTTCTTAAAATGATAAAACATATAAACCTTATTCTAAAGCCAGAATCTTACTTAATGTGCAAATACCAGACTTTCTGTTAAGATCGAGCATGATACAATCTCAGCCCCTGGAGCGTAAGAACTGGGAAAGTTGTAACAAAGCTTTTACTATTTGCAGAGATATGACAGAATACCTGGAAAATCCTAGAGCATCAACAGTAACACTTGAACAATAAAAAAGTTCAGTACTCCCTGGGGCAAATAATAAAAAAAGATTTTTTTAAATTAAAAAAAAAATTCAGTACGGTAGCAGATACAAAGTTAATAGACACAGATCAGTAGCTTTCATATACAAATAACCAGTTAGAGCAGCACTATCCAACGGAAATACGGTGTAAGCCAGAAATATAATTTATGATTTTCTGGTAGCTACATTAAAAAATTTTTTAAATGGGTAAAATTAATTTTAGTAATGTATATTTCAATTAAAATAGCCAAGAGATGATCATTTCCATATGTAATCAGGAAAAAATTTATATTGAGATCTTTTACATTTTTTTCATACAAGGTTTTCAAAATCCAGTGTACGTGTGCGCTGCAGCCCCTCACTCCGGAGCTGCCGTACTTCCAGCGTCGTGGTGACGCGCGACGAGTGGCTGGAGGAGCTACGCAGAGCTGGAGAGGCTGACAGCAGTCAGTACCCTGGTGTAACCAAACTCAAGGGAGCTCAAGTACTTAGGAATACGTTCAATAAGAAATGTGAAAAATCTACCAGAGAAGATGGAAAACATTCCTAAAAGTCACAAAAGCAGACGTGAACAAATAGAGAAGCACCCCTATTTCTGGAAAGGACAATCAACATAAAGATATCAATTCTCCCTCGATTACTTTGTAAATGAATGCAGCCCCAGCAGAGACACCAAACAAAGAGTTTTTATGGGGGCACAGACACAGGGGGGTCGGCTGGGAGGAGAGGGGACCCCAAGTAACTAACTCAGGGCAGCCACAGCACGTGGAGGGGCGAGCAGAAGAGGACTCAAGGGCCCAGGGAAACTAGCGCAAAGGAGGCGCCCCGAATCACGCAGACAAGACGGACTCGCAGTGACTGGTGCTGGGCCAGCGGGCGAGCCGTTTAGGAAGAGATGACATCGGACCCGTGGCTCACAGGATACCCGGGAAGCTCTCCGACCGCCCCAGGGGCTACACGAGAGAGGCGGAGCCCCCGCAGGCCCCGGGAGGCACGGGCACACGCCTCTTCCACCTCAGGGTCAGGGCAAGGCTCTCTGACCACTGTTGAAGGTCCAGAGGCCCTGAGGGATCCATGAAATGACGGCACAACACTGAAAAGGAAAACCTCGGCACGGCTGGGAGCACAGACACAGTCCAAAGGAGATGTATCTGCAGCCTGGACGCAGGGAAAAGGCCAATCAAGGTTCCTGATATAGGGAAAGACTCTTAAAAATGCAAGGGAAAAGATCAAAAACCTAATTCAAAAACAAGAAAAAAGTACGAATAGAAAATTCACAAAAAAGAGGCAACAGTCCTTAAAAATACGACCTCACTGTAACGAGAGGAAAATGCAAATGAAAGCTACACTGCAGACTGATGTCACCTCCGGTCCTGGCTCGTGGCCAGCCTTCGCCTTCTGACTCTGCACTCCGCCTTCCTGGGAGTCCCCCACCCAACAGCTCCCCCCCCCCCGCACCGGTGCTTTCCTGAACACGTTCCGTTGGCGGGAGGGGCAAGCGCAGGGCAAAAGCTCTAGCGTGCTGCCCTTTGTGTAAAAAGAAAGAAACTGCGTAGTTACCTACAGGGAGTGGGCGGAAGTGAGGTGGAAAAGGGAAAACCAGGCTCCGGGGCCGGGTGGGGGGGGCGAGCAATGCCGAGGGAAGGCAAAGAGAAACAAAGGCTGCACCAGACTGTGCTGGCTCCCCGGCCCGCTGCTCCCCCCGCCTGCCCTCAGCCTGGAGACAAAAGATCGGTGCAGGCGCCCCTAAGCAAGGCGTAGCTTTTCACCGAGGGGAGGGTGAGCCCAGCCCTGGTGAGCGGTGGGAGGTGCACATCCAGATGCCTGTGCAGGCTGCGAGCAACCCCCCTCCTGGCTGCGTCTAGGAAAGGGTGTCCTGGCAACGTGCAGCAGCAGCACCTGGGCCGCGTTTCTAAATGCCACTCTCCTCTGAAAAGAACCCGGGCTGCCTGGCAAACGGCAGATCCAGGGCTGGGAGAGGGGAAGCCCGAGAAAAGCCCAGAGCATCTCGCCGTGCAGGGAAGTACGCCAGGGCTCCACGCATGACGGGGCCGAGGGGCCACCCGAGCGGCAGCCAGAGGACCAACACACGTGCTGCCAGTCAAGGGCTACGAACTGCAGCACAGAGTAAGACTCCGCGAACCCATGCGGATGTAAACGAATGAAAGCCACACGTGGAGGCGCCAAATGAGAACCAGACAAGGAATAATGATGTCAGAAAACCCACCCCGTGGCAAACAACTTAGGAGCAACCATTGGGGGCGGGACTCGCCCGCGGATGCGCCCAGCAGCCTGAGGCCCACGTCCCCATCAGACGCTTCCACTCCTGGGAGCCGAGGGGAAGCGGCCCCGCGGCAGGGAGACTCCGTGCGCCACGGCAGACACGTCCACGGCACCCCGCCCGAAATACCACCTGAATCTGATCGCGAAGAAATGGCACAGAAAACCAACCTGAAATTACTCCAAATAATAAATTATTCTAAAAAATAGACTGACTCTTTAGAAATGTGAAGGTCACAAGAAACTGAGGAACCGATTCACTCGAGGAAATTAAGGAGATGTGACGTGCGACCTGGACTGGACCCTATGTCACAAACTGGAGAAACAGCAGGAAGGTCTAGAATTAGATCACGATACGGAATAAGTATTAGTTTCTTAATTCTGATAACTGTGGGCGCCTGGGTGGCTCAGTGGGTTAATGCCTCTGCCTTCAGCTCAGGTCATGATCCCAGGGTCCTGGGATCGAGGCCCGCATCGGGCTCTCTGCTCAGCAGGGATCCTGCTTCCTCCTCTCTCCTCTCTCTCTGCCTGCCTCTCTGCCTCCTTGTGATCTCTCTCTCTGTGTCAAATGAATAAATAAAATCTTTAAAAAAAAAAAAATTCTGATAACTGTATCTGTGGTTTTATAAGAGACTACTCCTGTTTTAAGGAAATACACAGTGAAGGGCAAAGGGGCTGCACGTCTGAAATTACTCTCCTTTGGTTCAGAAAAACAATAAAAGAGGGAGAAAAAGAAAGCAGATGTGGTAACACAGTGAGTCTGGGGAATTCTTTCTAGAAATGTCTGTAATTACTCCAAAACAGCCACACGGAACACCACCGGCTATTTGTGCCCCCTGCTGTGGCAAAGCCACAGGAAGAGGCAAGGCAGCGCCGGCGACGGGCCGGCCACACTCCCCCGGCTCCCTACTTACCGATTGAACTGCTGACTCTGTCTCCTTTCTTCTTCCTACTTCTCTTGCTCTTGCCCTTGGGCTGCGGAGAGCCCGCCGGCACCAGCTTGCTGTCCCGAGGGTGCTCGCCGGGGGAGGCGGGCTCCAGGGGGGCTGGATGCGGCCGCTCTTCCTTGATGTGGCTCAGCTGCTTTTTGTTATTGTTGTTACTGTTCACTTTCCTCTCGTCCCTCTTCTGCTCCGCCAGGGACGTGAGGTCGAGCACTTTCGCCTTGGACTCGGTCTGGGGCCGGGGTCTGGGCTGGCCCTCTGAGGCTCTAGGGGGCTCGGCCGGCTTCCTCGCCGGCTCGCTGCTGGCCTTGCTGGTCTGCTTGAGCTTCTGCTTGCCGTTCCCCTCCTTGTGGTGATGCATTATGTCAAGGAGAAAAGACAGCGGCTCCTGCGGCTTCGCGCTGACCTCCTTTGGGAGGAGGAGCTTGGAGTCTCTGGAGTCCACGGGACTGGCAGCGTCCCCGTCAGCCCCCGGCCTGGGCTCTGGGTGGTCCCCATGTCTGGAAGGAGAGTGAGATGAGGTTTCTGGTTCTTCCGCTTGCTCTAGTGAGCCGTTGTGCATGTTTTCAGAGCTAGGTACTGATTCTGCTGCTGCCTGGAAGTTTCTAGCAAGCATGTCCAACTTGGGACAGTCTTTACTTGGCCTCTCCTTCTTCTTTTTCACGGCCCTCAGCTTCTGAAGCTCTTGGAGCCGCTGAAACTCCTCCTCCTCCTGCTGGCGCCTCTGCTCCTCACGGAGGTGCAGGTGCTCCTGCGCCCTGGCCTCCGCTTCCAGGCGCGCTTTCTCCTCCAGCTGTCGTGGGAGAAGAGGCCACGGGAGACGACAGTTAAGTGCTCTTACGGTAAGAAAAAAAATCTTAACGACAAGTCACATAATACGGACACAAACCCGGAAACAGATTATAATAAGCCAACAGCTTAAAACATACCGAACCCAAATTATTTTACTCTCTGGAATTATTAGATTGAATCTTTCTACTAAGGTACACGCATTACTTTATTGGTTGTGGCAGGGAGGAGGTGCTGCTGAACAAAAGCTGCCTCACAGCGTCTGCCCTCGTGGCTAGACACTCGTTTAAAATAAGGTCCGGGCACCAGGTGGCTCAGCCTGATCAGCATCTGACTCTTCATCTTGGTTCAGGTCTCAATCTCACAGTCGTGAGTTCAAGCCCCGCACGAGGTTTGAACTAAAAAATGAATAAAGAAATAAAATAAAGCAAGGTCAAAGCAGCTGCTGTGTCAGCCTCCGGTTGGTGCGCGGCGGCTGGGTGACAGGACTAACCAGCTAGCCAGCTACCGGCGAGCCGCCTCCCAGGCCAGGCTGGGCCTTCACGGGCACGTCCACTGGACGGGTAAAACGTGTGTACTGAAAACCTGAAATTCCTTTTTCCCAGCCTAGCAGAGAAACCAAACTCCCGACACACGTTCACCAGCGTGGCAGAGCAAGTGGCGCCCTGACACGGTCCACGCCACACGGCCCACAGACACTGGCTACTTGTGGCCTCCAGCTCGGCATGACGTTAATTTTCAGTCACGTGAAGACTGGACTTCACCAGTGACACCTATTCCAGGAGCCTCCACCGAAATGATTCCCTTTGTTTAGAAAACAAATGAAGGCTGTAAAGAGCGTGTAACTCTGCATCCCTGAGCTCCTCCAGTAAAAGACTCTGGCAAATACATTCTGCATTTAAAAGTCCTTCCAAAAATTAAAAAAAAAATTAAAAAAAAAAAAAAGTCCTTCCAGGTTTCAGTTATTTTTCACATTCTAGTAGGCAATATTTGACAAAGACAAGTAACATTTTGAAGATCTTAAATAGAAAATGATGTTAAAAACTTAACGGCAAACGTTTAACAATTTAACTCAACAGTTCCAGTAAAACTTATTTAAAACCCTTGTTTCATGTGTTCCAAGTGGAGCCTTGGCGGCAGCCCCCACACGGACCCGTGTCCAGTGAGCAGTGTCTCTCCCAGCACAGGTCGGGGCAAGCCCGCCCGGGGACAGAAGCTCCAGGGACCCCCAGGCAGGTACATGCTGCCTTCCTCTCAACAACCTGCCGCCCACAGATGCTCCACGGAGATGGGGCACCGAGCGCACAGGGCGAGCGGGCCCTGACCTGACCCCGAGTGGGAGCGCTGCTCTCACTGCCCCACTCCAGTGTGGCCGGGCCAACCCCGGCTCCTCAAAGCCCACAAACTGGACCTTGATTAAGACCGTGAGGTACAAGCAGGGCTGCTGGCGGGCGACGCAATCACAATGGTCTCCGCGTCAGGAGCAGCTGAAGGTGGAGGCACCAGACCCCAGCGCGCGCCAGGAGTGTCCTCCCGCCCCGACCCCGCCAGGCCTCACCTCTTCCCCGAGACCCCATCCTGCCGGCAGAGGCCCTGTCACGCCTGCGTTCCCTCTGTGCACAGCCCGGGGCGCTGAGGCACTCCCCAAGAGCAGACACTATCGCCCCCTCACTTGGAGCCAGAGCAGGAGGTGAAAAACACTGCCTCTCACTGGCGAGAGGACAGGCTCTGCGTGGCCACGTCCGCCGCTGGCCCGCCCGTCTAGTCTCAGTAGATACTTGCTTCCGTGCGACCCACGCCCTGCGGCCCGGTGCCCGGGGCTGCCCGCTACGGCAGTAAGAGTCCCTCTTACTCTTTGACTCCCGACACCAAGGCCGCGTGCCTGCATCTCCTGGGATGCTCCGCCTGACTCCCCTCTGCCAGTGGGGGGACTCAGACTGTGCCCTAAGGATGTCGCTGTGGCAAAGTTCCTATTCCACCCTTGTGTCAAAGTAACTTCTCTACCTACTGTCTCCAAAAGCCACAGGGACCCCCTTCTATTCCCCCACTGCCAGGGGCTCTGTTCTCAACACCCCAGGGAGAGAGGCCGAGGGTCCGCTGGGGCCGCCCATGCAGGGCACAGGGACCCAAGGGCTTGTTTCAGATCCATCCATGAACCCATGACACAGAAGGGGAAGCCGTGTTCTGAGAACACAGCCTGGGGCCCCCAGGTCAGGGGCTCTCACGGCAGCAGTGGGGACACGGCCCCGAGGCCTGCGCCCGCACGGCTCCGTCGGCCGCCCTGAGCAGCACTGAGCCGGCACGCGGTTTACCTTCCTCTGCTTGTGTCTGGCTCGCTTGGCAGCTCGAGAGCTGCTCACGGGCTTGGTCTCCGAGCTGTTGATGAACTGCAGCAAGTCTTCGACCCTTCGATGGTCGACCACGCTCTCTCGGTCCGACAGCTGGTCCGCCTTCTTCGGCTGCTCTTCTTTCCTCTTGGTCAGCCGCAAACGAAGCTTCTCCCGCATCTCCGCGTAATTTCTACTTGTCGGCGCGGCCGGAGGCTAAGGCAGTTAAAGCAAAGTGTGGTTGAATGAAGCTTCAAGTTTTAATGATGCTGAATATTGCAAACTTCAGAACGTTATCTCTAAAAAAATCAAAGTTTTTCTTATCACTCCGGTAATACTTGTTCGTGGTGAAAAATGAGGCAGGTAAACAAGTGGCAACAAAAAAACACCTGTCCCAGAGTGACCCGAGGGCTCGTTCTGGCACCGATCCCTCAACCTTTACATGCTCACGAGAACTGTGGTAGAGCAGTGCGCCTCTGTACACAAATGCATGGTTTTAGGCCAGAGAAGAAAAAAATCAGACCTACCAATTTATCTACCTCTTACATAACACAGTGTGATTATCTTTTTGTGTCCATAAACGCACTTGTAGACTCTTTCCGCCCCTTTGTGGGTGTCTTGCTCAGTGCCAGGAGAGAAGAAGGAAACTGCCCTCGACCCCACTGCCAGCGTTTCTTCCTGACACGAACACGTGTGCGCACACGTTTCAGCAAACGCAGCCAGGACACAGGTAGAGGAAGAGCCACGACCAGCCCCACTGCTCCTCCCGGCGCCCCCTCCCCGCCCCCTGGGCACCGCGGCCGCGCCAGGCTCGTGGGCACGGACCGGCAGGGTCCCGCGGGGCAGGCCGCGGAGCGAGCGCCCGCCGATGGCACAGCCGGCTGTCCAGGAGGCGCCCAGCNTAGAATGAAAAGCTAGAGAGAATCTGGATCTTGGATGACTTCTCTAGCCTGCTGAACCAGCTAACTCTGGAGCAGCCCACCCTTGAAGTTGTTATTTGAGAAAATTTATGTCCTTTGTCAGTGAAGATTTTGTTAATTGGGTTTTATATCACTTACAGCCCAAAGCCTCCCAGCTGATATCTGTAGACAAGAGAATCCCAACAAAAGGAATACATCGGTTGTTCAAACTTTACCTGGTGAAGCCAGGGCTCCCAGTTACTGGCCATATGCCAACCCCCTTCACCTAGCTCTGAGATCTATAGATGTTTAAATATCAGCCTGAAATGCTGCTGAAGTTTGTGGTACAAGACTGCAAGCTAGCAGTCAGCCTCCATCTCTATGGCAAAAAGACATTTAGATGTTATCCAGGACCTGCAAAGGAGGAGAATCTATGATTTGCCCCAATATCTAGAATCTGTAAGTTAGAAAGGCAGAATTTGTTTGGAAGTCCTGTAGATGCCTCCTTCTATTTCATGGATATCACCCTAGGTTGAGTGATGCCCATCAGCCACTGGTTCCTTTTGAGTACCCACTGAGGAGTTTACTCCCACTATACACTAGAACTTCAGAGGATATCATAAACTTCCCATTGCTTAATTCACTCTTTCCAGCAAGATCATTTCTCTACCTGCCTAATGGACTTGGCATTTTAGCTTCCCAAGGCCATCCTCCAGGGGACTGAATCTTCAGTTCTCTGCCACTTGTCCTATAGCTGGTCCCTGACCCCTAAGGCCCTACTCTATGCTACAAACTTGGTTCCCAGTTTTCTTGGAAAGAGAAGCCAGGAAGTTATAACCTGAGGGTCTGGAGGTTTTCAGGAGTACCAATCTGTCCTGGTTGCCTGGACTCATGTGGCATCCCCAAGTCTAGCTGTTTCCTGCCTATAACTATTCCTAATATGATGAAGACAGGAGACAGTTGGGCTCTAAGAGCCCCAGGCCTGCTGTACCGTACATCCGCCGCGGCCGCTCCCCACACAAGCGCTGCGCGGCCGCCACACTCCCTCCGAAGCCGCACCGGGCCGCGTGTCCCTCAGTGCGGGGAGACGTCTGAGGGCAGGCCCTGTGGGACCCCCGAGAAGCCCCCGCGCCGCGGGCAGCGAGGACGCGACGCTCCCCACGCGGACAGCCACTGTCCTGAGTGACCGCGGGGGACGCGCCCCTGGGCAGACGGTCACCGCTGCTGGCTGCACAGGGGCCTTCTCCGTCTGTCGCGTCTGTCACCGAGCAGCTTCCCTACCCCCCTTCTGAACGCCCGGGCACTTCCTGCCCGCGGGTGCTGCCATCCGTCCCATCATTCCTTCCGGGGCTCCGCCCGGAGAGCAGCTTCTGTGGCCCTCTGACCCGTGCTTCCAGACCCCCGCCCCCTGTGCTCCCGCCAGCGCGGGCGGTCACGTCCCCCGCACAGCACAAACGCAAGTGGCAGCAGGGGCCGCACCCCGGGCCGGCCAGCGGCCCCGTGGGCTCTCTCCCCGCCAGGCTGCTGCTTTCCGAGGACTAAGAACTCCTCCGCGTGCCCCGAGTGCAGTGACCGCTTCCCCGCCCAAAGCAGCAGGTCCCGAGAAGAACGGCAAGCCGGCCCGGCGAAGCCCCAGAGGAAGTTCGTGGGGCAGTACGGCTCGGGTCCGACCCCCAGAAGACGTGCCGTCTGCGTGGAGCACTCGCTAGCGTCCATTACACTGCGCCTGGGCCACGGCGGCCACGGAGATGCAGAGGAGGAAGCGGCGGACGCGCTGAGCCGCCCCGAGGGGCCCCGCGAGCTGGCGGGCCTTACCTATGGAAGGAGGCGTCTTGGACGACACTCTGAACTGGCTGTTGCTGGACTGCACCGTGGTGGCCGTGCAGGACACGGAGGACGTGGCTGACGATGTGGCCATCACGACTTTGTTCGCTTCCATGAAAGCATCTTGGAAATTGTATAAGCATTTCTTTTTTGCGGCGTTTTTTTTCTCCTTGCTCTCAGAAACCGTAGGCGTTTCACCACTAGACGGAGGTGGAAGGGCTTCGGGTCTCGTTTCTGAGAGTGTTGGTCCTAGGATGTCACTCCCTTCAGAGAAAAATGAGAGAAGTAAGGCTTCTAGAAACATGTTGCTAAGACCTAAGGGACATCTGCTGACTGAACTCCTAACGCTGGGGCCGCTACTGAAGCTGGGACTTCGCTGGGAGGATGCTAGTCAACCAGTTTTTCTCCAGGGGGAAGAGAAGTTACTGAGCACCTACTATGTGCCAATCCCGTGCTACATGCTTTCCCAAAGTTATTTCACTTACTGTCTTAAAGCTACTGTCTGAGCTTGGTACTATTAGTCCCATCCTAAAGATAGAGAAACTGAGGCTCAGAGAGGCTAAGCAACTTGCCCAAGGTCACACAGCTAGAAACCCCTTCCGAGCACAGAGGTCAAGTGTAGCTTGCTTTTCTGAGCACATGCAGGGTCTGGGCATGGGACCACCGTGGGCTCTAACCTTGTGACGACAGAGAGAAGTGTGCAACCAGCCCCTCTTCAGGTGCACCTTTCCCTGCGCCTGAACTGACAGCTGTACCCGGGCAGCCGAGAGCTGGGAGGAAGGAGCTTGTTGGAGGGGACAGAACCCTTGTAAGGTCAGTACAGAACCCAAGGAGGAACCTAAGCCACAGCACTGAGGTGGATGGGGCATGGCTGCAAGGCCCCTGCGGGCACCACGGCCCGAACACCGAGGCCTGGAGACAATAGGCTCAGCCACGCCGGAGCACGGGGAGATCCGCCGGGCGTAGGGCCCCCGGACAGCCCGCCATGCCCGGAGCAGCCACAGGGTGCCAGCGCCTTGCTCTGCTCTGTCCGGGCAGCGGGACGTGGCTGGCGGCAGACGTGGGTGGCTGGGCAGTGGGACGAGGCCGAGGGGCCTCCCAGGAGCGGCGGAGGCGGGGGACCCGACCAGCCTGCGGGTCCTCCTGGGGGACCGCGCTAACACAGACAGCCATCCGCCCAGCTCAGGTCACTTAAAACCTTCAAGAAAGTTTTAACAAGTTCCTTACCAGAAATTGTATCTGGCAAGAAAGTGCCAGGATTCCAGTTCTTATCATTCATCACTTCTGATCCCCAAAGACTTATAAATTTAGAACTATTCCACTCTGGAGTATTCCCAAAGCAGCTTGGATAAATATGGTCTTGAAGAGATGCACTGAATACCTGATGCTTATTTGTGTGATTCTGAACAGGAGCGGGCGGTAAAGCCTACAAAAAAAAACGTTCTAATCACATTCCAAATCCACGTTCTGCTTCCGCGTGTAGTTAAAGCACAGACAGCCCACGACTGAAAGCCCCGTGGGGCCGCGCTCGCTGCGGGCACACCGCGTACAACCGCTCACCCGTGCACCAGGTGCACGTTCTCCAAGCAGCCGATGCTTCGGGGAACCTGCCGAACAGACCTGCGACACCTCGGCAGCTTCTAGCGTCCGTCCCTCGGCACAGGCCGCGTGCGCCTCATTGCGCATGAATCGCTCCCCGGGGCTTAGTGTCAGCTGACATTCTAAGGATCACTGCTAAGAAGTCAACTTTGGATTCACTAATGAAACATGGAAAGGCTCTTAAACTGTGTCCCACACCCGCACCAGGTGCCGCGCACATCTGAGGACCTGTGGATTTTTCCGGAGCCCGGAAGCAGCGCCGGGGCCCTGCCGGGGCAGACTGCTCTCTGAAGGCACGGAGGGAGGGTGGCTGGATCCACACGTTCACCGAGTGACTGGCCGCTGGCTGCTCCCTGCACATCCTTGGGCCCTCCCTCCTCTCGGCCCACACCCCCAGCCCCAGCAGCCCCCACGGCTGATACCCGGCCTCCCTCCAGTCCTTTCCCTCACAGCACCCAGAGTGCTCTTTTGTGAAGGTAAGAGTGGGTCGCTCCCTTGCTTAGGATGCACCACTGTCTTCCCACTGCTCTTACGATGGAACTGAAAGGCGTTCACATAGCCTGGCCTGTCCCTGTCCCTCCTGCTCCCCAAGCTCCTGGACACACAGGCCTTCCCTTGGTCCTCAAATCCAAGCTCCTTTTTGACCCTGAACTTTGCTTGTGCTGAATCCAGTTTAAGGTTACCATCTGAGGTTAACATCTTAACCTCAGCCCACAACCCTGCTGACTTACATTCATCCTTCAGGGCTCAGCCTCAATGTCCCTGCCTCAAAGAAGTCCTCACCGCCTCCTGCCCTCGCCATCTGGCACCCAAGATCAAGGTGGGCTTTCCCGTACGACATACCCAGAACCCACAGTTGTAATTCAGGACATACTGGTCGCCTGCTGGTTTACTACCTGGCTCCCGTCAAACGCGTCCTGGCTCTGCAGGCCCCCCACACCTTGCTGATGCGGGCACACAGCTTCCCCTCCCCCAGCACCCACTGCGACAGGCCCCACCCCAAGAAGCTGCAGGTCTGGCGCGGGGAGCGACGCCTGGGAATCTCATCCCTGGGGGCGCAGAACCGGGCCCTGAGTGGGAGGGTTTCGCGAGGGTTCTCGAGAGCAGAACCCTAAGAGGCTGGCTGGGGCAGAGGTCAGGAAGGGGCACGGCGCCACGGGCAACTGTACCACGGCCACACAGGCTGCAGGGCCCGAATCAGAGCCGTTGCCACCCGGCCTCTGCCTGGATGGGGAGAGGCTGGCACAGGAAGCAGTCAGCCGGGGCCTGAGAGACGAGGAGGCAGGGCAGTGGAGACGAGGGGTTCTGGGGCCATCAGGACAATCGCTGGGACTCTCAGAGCAGGAGCCCGAGACCCCAGTCCCTGGGAGGTGTGGCCAGGGACAAAGCTGGGCGTGAACACCAGTCCTGTTCGCAGCCTTTGGGACGCACAGCCTGACAGGTTTGGACGCCAGCTCCCCGTTACTAGCTGTGTGACCTCAGGCAAATTACTCAATCTTTTTGTGCTTTAGTTTCTCATCTGTCATTTGGAACTACCTACCTCCAGGGGTTGTGTCAAGAATTAAATTGGACAATGGGTTCAAGTGTGCAGTGATGGCTGAGGGGCACTGTCACCACCTTATAAGACTGGTCCCGAGACACAGAGCCGCCTGGCCCACCTGCCCTGGGTGCAGTGAAATGGGGGTCCCCCTACTGGGGCAGCTCAGCACACTTGCTGGCCGCAACGGGCTCAGGGGGACAGAGGGTGAGAGTGGTGTGGCCACGCGGGCTGTGAAATGGGAAGAAACAGAGGTCTGCGGCCAGGATCGTGGCAGGAGCCTAATCTAGTGTTTCTGGCAGGGGAGCCCTGGTGCCTGGGTGGCTCAGTGGATTGGGGCCTCCGCCTTCGGCTCAGGTCATGATCTCAGGGTCCTGGGATCGAGTCCCGCATCGGGCTTTCTGCTCAGCGGGGAGCCTGCTTCCTCCTCTCTCTCTGCCTGCCTCTCTGCCTACTTGTGATCTCTCCCTATCTGTCAAATAAATAAATAAAATCTTTAAAAAAAAAAAAGTGAGGAAACCAAGAACACGGAAGGGCAATGGGGAAGGAATAAATGTGAGTGAAATGAATTTATTCCTGCCTACTAACTGATCTAAAATGTAACTTCGTGTATAGTATTAGCAGGAACAACGTACTGGGCCACTAGCGAACAGATGTGTGAGAACAACAGCAATGTCACGGGCGACGGGAGGGAGGGATCGGGAACTCTCCAGGAGGAGGTACCCACACTAACACGAAGCAGAACAGCATTATCTGAAGGGACTCAGATTAGTTAAAATGCATATTCTAATGCAACTGCTAAAAAAATTTTTTTAAAGCATAACCAATATGCTAAAGACAGGAAATAAAGCAATCAGAAAATGCTTAATTAAAAATAGAGAAGGCAGAAAAAGGAAGCCTCTGGTAATGAACAGAAAACAGAACGATCGTTACTATTAACCCAAACACATCAAAAATCACTCTAAATGTGTCGAGTCTAAATATACAAATGAAAAGACAGAGATCATCAGACCATATTAAAAAAAACAAGCCCCAGCTAGAGGTGTCGACAAGAAACCTACTGGGAGCATAAAGATCCCTTTAAGTTAAAAGGAAAGAGATGAGAAAGAGATCCAGGGCCAGGGCTCACGGAAAGCCGGAGCAGCTATACTGACTTCAGACACGTCAGACCGCAGAACAGGAAGGTTATGGGGGACAAAGAAGGGCATTCCATGATGATAAAAGCATCGATTCCCCAGAAACACAGAACAATCCTAAATAAGTAAGCACCCAACAACACGGTGCCAAACTCCGTGAGACAAAAACGGACAGGGATGCAGGAGGAGGGGAGAGTCAGCGGAGAAGCAGGAGTCTCTGACCCCCCGCTGCCAGGAGCGGGCAGAACCAGCAGCAGGTCAGGGAGGACATCGCTGACCTCGGCGGCGCCGTCAGGCACCTGCACGTGACGTCAGAGGACGGCCTGCCTCCTCCAGCGACAGAAGAAGACACACGGTCTCCAGCCCACCTGGAGCACCGACCGAGACAGACCACGTTCTGGCCACAAATCACTCCTCAGCATGTTCAAAAGAACAAAAGTCACACACCGTCTGCTCTCAGACCACAGTGGAATTAAAGCAGAAATCAGTAACAAAAAGGCAGCTGGGAAATCCCCAAATATTTGCAAATAAAATTTCTTGCCCTAGAGTTTAAATTTTTGTTAGAATTTCATTACTGTATCTTTCTCCTGTAACTACTTTTAACTTTCAAATAACTTGTATCTCAACATATAAATTAAATGTATCACTGGTACAAAGACATTTGAAAACAGAAATGGTATGTATTCAAGTTATTCTCCAAGTTCAAAAAAATTTTTTCAGGGTGACTGCCTTCGGCTCAGGTCACGATCCTGGGGTCCTGGGATAGAGTCCCAGCGGGGAGCCTACTTCTCCCTCTCCCACTTCCCCTCCCTGTGTTCCTTCTCGCGCTGTGTCTCTCTCTGTCAAATACATAAAACCTTTAAAAAAATTTTTTTTCTATAGTACTCATCCAAAACACTCAAGCATTTTAAGTACTAAGTATTCACCCACAATGGCCAGAGTATGAATTAAAAGAATTACAACTACAATAACATATAGTCCTAATGGCGACAAATGCCCCCTCACCAGAGCCAAATTCCCTGAAGGCCTAGAGAACACAAACAGGGAAGCAGCTGAGCTGCACGCCCACGGCCGCCCTCGGCCCCGGCAGCCCGCGCTGCCAGCCCGCCGCATGTGGGGAACCCCGTGGAACAAGCCTGCTCCGATGTAACTGAAGACGTGTGTGCGTTCTCTAGAAGGGGCTTCCGCCAACTCCTAGGGGCTTGTGAACACACCACGCATCAGGTGTACCACGTATTCACGCTATGCAACTCAGTCAAACGAACTCAAGGAACACAAACTCATTTTGGAAGACCTGGCAAGTGACAGTGCAAGCTTGTCTAGAGAAACATTTTTACACTAGATTCAAATGAAGTATTTTGCCAAATGCACCTCATTTTCCTAAATAAACGTGGCATCTAGCTAATGTACATGCATCAGTGGGGGCGCCTGGGTGGCTCAGTCGTTAAGCGTCTGCCTTCGCCTCAGGTCATGATGTCCGTGTCCTGGATCGAGTCCTGCGTCGGGGGCCCCTGCTTAGCGGGGAGCCTGCTTCTCCCTCTGCTCCTCCCCCCTGCTCGTGCTCGCGCTCGCTCTCTCTTGCAAAAACAAATAAAATCTTGAATTTATACATAAATAAAAGAAAAGAAAAGAAAAGAAAAGCCTCCATGAACAGTCCTGACATCAGTAGCAAAGTGATGGAAATAAAAGCTCACTAGTGCATCCTCTGCACTGCTTTCCTACCTGTGAATCCATCCTATCTACTGGAGTGAAGTTTAGAAGGTATTAAATAAATACATTTTACATACAGATGATACTCCCCCAAAATATTTTTCTTCTCCTTTACCCTTTTATGGACTACCTTTAATGCCCTGAAAAAAGGCCAAAAGTCGGGGGGGAAAATCAGTTTTTAACAGGAGCGTCCCAATAGCCTTTTGGAATAATCGATTTCACTTGATTTACGTAATGACGTTTAGGAACTGATTCTTGAATAGCAAGACAGTGTAACAGAACATTCTCTGCTCTCTCCTAGAGGGGCTCCCAGGGACTAGAACCCCGTTGTATTCGGGTAAGAACAGAATGGACGGCTTCCCCACCGGCACACTCGCCCAGAGGGAAAGAGGCGATAGAGAGCAGGCAGACCATGAAGACAGCCTGGTTCTGAATATACACCAGAAAAACGCTACCTCGAATCACTCTACTAATAAAACCATCATTAACTGTCCAAACTGAGCGATACTCAATCTAACAGAATTTAAGCATAAATGGGGCAGTTACCAAGGACTAACTGCAACGGAACACGACAAACTGATTATATTCTACTCTAAATTAGTGGTTAGATGCCCCTCCCCAGCAAACAAGTAGCGAAGCTCACTGATGGGCTACACACCCGCCCCTTCACACCAAATGCCCCCTGGGGAAAGAAAACGCTCGCGCAGTCTGAAAAAGCCCCTCCGTCCCATGTCCTCCTCTCTCCTCCCAGGTGACAATCATTGTTTTAAATACATCTGCAGAGTTTGGGAGAACTAAAAATTTCACTGCAAAGTCTAAGCTATGAAAATAGAAGCCTGGGGTCTCTGAGAAGAACTATGTAAAAAGCAAACCTTTCCTACATGCTCACTCCTTCCCTGCACAGCCTCTGGGCACAGCTGGTCTGGGAGGCCCTTCCCTGTGTGCCGCACGCCGCCTCCCAACAGCCTGCACGGCGCTGCAACCTCCTCACGAACTACGCTTAGGACTCCTCCTCTAATCACCTCAGACACTACAGAGCCCGGCTGGTGTCTGAGGACTCAGGCCGAACGCAGCGTATTTCACTCGTGCAACATTAAGAAAAAGAGCCCGGCCGCAGGAGGCCGCGAGGAAGGAAATGCGCTGGTGTCCGGGTGAGCAGGAGAGCCGTGTGTGCGGCTCCCCCAAGTACAACCCGTCACACCAGCAGCATCTGGAAAACTCTTTACATTCTAGTTAATTCTGAAGGAGTAAACCACGATTTTCGTGACTGTTTTTACAACTGTGAAGGTTCAAAATTCTGAGAGCCTAAGAGATTACGGTAAGAAGCGACACTGCAGACCTTCCTACCAAGAGCAGACTCAGTTGTAGACAAGCTGCCAACTTATGGACTTTTGTTTGTTACAACAGGCACTTCTTGTACGATCTTAGTGACAGGTGAGCTTGTCTCTGTGAGACAAAACAAGCCGGCCGTCTCTGCCCTGACTTACCTTACTGTGTGCGAAGGGGGGCGCCGTATACAAGGTGGGGTGGATGAGAGGGCGGGGCAGGTGCGGGACGGCGTGCAGGGGCACGTGCCCGTGGATGTGGGGGTACAGATGCAGGGCAGGGTGTGTGGGCTTCTCGGGGCTCAGGAACTGATGGCCCGGGGGAAGGGCTCCCGCAGTCATCGCTGATGTCGTCAGTCCGGAAGCTTCTTGCTTACAAACATGACATTCACAAGCGTTTGCAGCTTGTTCGGCCTAAAAGGAAGAAAAAAAAAGTACCTGCTTATTCAGTGAAACAAAGACTGGTGTGAATTAAACCAGTCATCACATTCCGCTGGGCAGGGCTCATGTGACAGGTTGAGTTGCCCAAAGCCCTCCTTGTAAAGTGCAGAAGGGAACCCAAGAGCCTGGGACGAAGGAGACCTTCCGAGAGAAGAGTCGCACACCTCGCTCCCCGGCCGGGTGTCTGCTCAGATGGCAGTCACACCCATCTGCGCCTGGGCCTGTCAGCGCAGGGACAAGGGGACGGGCAAGGGTGGCTCAGGGGAGGAGGAGAGAGGAGCCGGGCCGAGGAGGGCAGAGTACTGGTGCAGGCAGGGCTCACACGGCTCCTGAGCGGCTCCCCGGAGATGCTGCGAGCGGGGCACCAGAGACGGGACTCAGCGAGGGGGACAGGAAGCAGTCGGTGGCTTCTCTCCCTCAAAACAAGCGTAAAACTGAATGCAATTGTCACAGCAATCACTGGAGGATCTGAAAATCGACCAAAGAAAAAGCCAACCGAGTAGCATTTATTCCTGCCAATCTGCTAGAACGTCAGGTAAGAGCAGCAGGAGCCTGGCTCCCTGCATGGGGCTCTTCCCGTCCCCAACAGCCCTTAAGAGACAAACTAAAGAGACCAAAGATTCAACAGCGGATTTAAATGGTACACTAAAAATTTTAATACAAAAAAAGGGAGTAAGGGAGGAAGAGAGGAACAAAAAACATGAGACCTGTGGGGACAGACAGCAAAGGGGCAGCTGTGCGCGGCATCACGAAACCATCAACGAAGCCCTCCTGACAAAAGGCGGAGATCGATGGACAAGACACAAATACAAGACCCAACGAAAGGACCGAAAGAGGCTGAAACGCGAGGATGAAGAATAGACACCACGCATGCAGCGACCTGTCAGGCGGCGGAGACTCTGCTGAAGGGATGGAACACTGTCTCCGACGAGAAGCTGGCGGACGAGCCGCTCACGGGACCACAGAGCCGACGTCTATCAAGAAGGGGTAAGGATCGCACACACACACCGCCCACAACCCTGTCCCAAACGCACGAATCGGAACCTGGCCGATCGGACCTCCCGCACGGATACGTGAAGACTTCAGTACGTCCAGCGAGAAAATCAGGAAAGATTCAGAGAACTGGAATAACGCTCTCTATGTGACGGAACTTCTATTCATAGGACACCCCATCTAACAAGAGCAGAACACAAATTATTTTCAAGCATACACAGAACACTGTGTAGGACAGACCAGATGTTAGGCCATGAAACAGGTCTCAGTAAATTCGGAAGTTCTAAAATCTGTAACCTAAACTTAGGTTCAACAAGCTAGAAAGGGAAGAACAAACAAATCCAAAGTCAGTGTAAAGAAATAATGGAGATCAGAATAGAAATCAATGAAATTAAGAGAAAAACAGAAAATTAATAAAGCCCCCGATTTTTATTTACAGAAATTGGTAATTCTTTAGCCAGGCTGAAGGTTTAAAAAAAGTAGACAAAATTACCCAACTAATGAATTAACATCACTCCATATCCTGCACTAAAAGAATCGTAAGAGAATATGATAAACAACCTCACGCATCAAAGGAGACAGTGCAGATGAAATGGAGGAATTCCTTTTTAAAAAGACATAAAAATTGTAAATTAAGAAGAAATAAAATCTGACTAAAACTATAACAAGTAAACAAAATTTGAATTAGTAATTCTAAATCTTCCCATAAGACCAGGCCCATGGGATTGCATTGGTCAATTCTATCAACTATTTAAAGAAATCTCAACTTTAGACAAATTTCTTCAGAAAATATAGGCAGAATGAACACTTCCCAACTCATTCCAGCAGGCCAGTGTTACCCCGATATCAAAGCCAGGCAGAGACACCACAAGGACAGGTAACCACACAACAGGTTTTTATTAACATGGAGGCAAAAATCCTAACAAACAATTAGCAACTGATCCAGCAACATACCAAAAGAAAAGAAAAAGTTTATACACTGTGACCAAATGGGATTTATCCCAGGAACACAAGGTTGGTTTAACATCCAAGAATCAGGGGCGCCTGCATGGCTCAGTCGGTTAAGCATCCGACTCTTGACGTGTCAAGGCTGTGAGTTCAAGCCCTGTGTGGGGCTCCACACTGGGCATGGAGTCTACTTTAAAAAAAAAAAAAAAATCCAAGAGTCACTTGATCCAACACACTACAGTAAAAGAATGAAGGATGAAAACCACAGGAACATTTTAATAGATCCAGAAAAAGCATTTGAAGAACCCAATATGCGTTCACAATAAAACTCCTAGGAAACGAGGAGCTGACACGACTTACTTCCTCAGCCTGGTAAGGCCGTGCATGGCAAACGTGCAGCCGGCATGACCCTAGTCCCAAACTGGCACCTCCCTCCTGGGTGCGGGGGCAAGGCGGGGGCAAGGCAGGGCCAAGGCAGGGCCATGTGCTTGTAGTACTTTGCCACCGCGCAGTGCCAGGTGTTCTGGCCAGCTCAGTAAGGCAAGAGGAAGACGCTGGAAGTTTCCAGATTGAGAAGGAAAAAGTAAAACCGTCTTTACTCACAAACAACATGACTTGCATGCAGAAAACCCAAAGGGATCTAACCAAAAAAAAGAGAGACGGAGAGAGAGAAACCAAAGAATAAACAAGTTTAAGCTGCAAAATATAAGATAAATATTGGAAAATCAACTGTATTTCTATATATTACCAATAAACTGAAAATTGAAATTAGAAAATATCACTTATACAGAATCAAAAACATCTAATACTTAAGAGTGAATTTAGTAAGTATGTTCAAGACCCACTGACTAGAAATTTTTTTAACTGCTGGAAGAAATTAAAGATGATTTAAATAAATGGAAAGACAACAGCACATTCCTAGGCTGACAGATTCAATTCTGTTAAGACTGCATTTTCCTCCAACTGAGCTACATCGTCCCACAAAGAACAGTGTAGGCCCAGAGGAGTGTGCTGGTGAATTCTGTCAAGTACTCAAGAAGTCAGTACAACCTCTGTCAGAATCCAGGCAGGCTTTCTCGTAGCACAAGCTGATTCTAAAACTTACATGGAAACACAAAGGACTTTGAACAGCCTACATAATATGCAGTAAGGCCCAGCAACCCAGGGGGCAGACCCCACCTGCTGTCTGGACTACTACAGAGCAGGTCACTTACACGGGGGAAGGACCCAGAGGTCCAGGGAGCAGAGAACGCAGAGTGCAGACGATAAACACGCATATTTAGAGCCCCGGGATTTTCGACAGTTAACGCGATTCAGTAGGGAAAGTGAGGCTCTTGTCAACGAATGCTGCCGGACGACTGGACGTCAACACATGCGAAAAGTTGAATGTAGACCCTCACGCACCACGAGCAAAAACGGAGTCAAATGAACCTTAAGTGAGAGCTTGAAGTGAGAGCTAAAGTTAGAAATCTTACAGAAGGAAACAGAGTTTTCCTGGATATGACATCAAAAGCATGATTCATAAAAGAAAAAATCAAGGAACTGGAATTCACCAAAATGAAAAACTTCTGCTTTTCAAAAAATCCTAATAGACAGGGGTGTCTGGGTGGCACAGTTGATCGTGGTTTCGGCTCAGGTCGTGATCTCTGGGTTGTGAGGTCAAGCCCCATGTGGGGCTCCATGCTCAGCAAGGAGTCAGCCTGGGATTCTCTCTCCCTCTCCCCCTGCCCCTCCCGCTGTGTGCATGCACACATGTGCTTTCTCTCTCTCAAATGAGTAAATAAATAAAATCTTAAAACAACAACAACACAAACACAGCTAACAGACGTGTCACAGACCCAGAGAAAATCTCCGCAAACCACATACTTATCAACAAGGACTTACAACAACGTATAAAGAAGTCTGACTCCTCAACGGTAAGACGGAACGGGAAATGAAAGGAAGACTGAGATCTCTAGGGGCTGCCATGTCTCACCAGACCGGCCAAACCCCACGACTGTGACATCACCCCCTTCCAGGAGACAGGGGAGGCCATCACACTCCGACCCAGAGAAGTCACACTGGTGACCGATCCAGGAACTGACCCACTAACGTAGGAAAAGCCAGAGCATAAGGTCGCTCAGTGAACAGCACGTAGGGAAAGCCAAGCGAAGCAAACGCAGTGCCCGTCAGCGGGGACTGAGAAGAAGAGAGTCCCGGGATGTCCACCTGCCGGCACACAGAGAGGCGGCCAGCAGACGAGGAAGTGCGCTCCGTGCACACTCAGGGTAGGATGCTGAGAGGAGAAGCAAGGGGAACTGAAGGTGCACTAGTGGAAGCCTGGTCGTAGGAAAGGGGAAGACTAAATACTAGCGTTTGCCTAAACAAACACTGGAAGGACACACTAATCAGGAAGACTGGTCACTCCTGGGACTAGAACTGGGGGTGGTAGGTGCTGGGCAGGGCAGAGGAAGAAGGCCGCCGGGCGGGGCCAGACTTCTCAATCGAACACCCTGCCACGGCGCCTTTCTTGTTTGAACTGTGGATCTACGACGCCTATTAAGGAAAACAGTTAGCCAAGCACCCCGACCTTCATTTGTTCTTCCTTCTGTTTAAGAACTACGTGAGCCTGGGTGGCTCAGCCAGTTAAGCGTCTGCCTTTGGCTCAGGTCATGTCCCAGGGTCCTGGGATTGAGTCCCGCATCGGGCTCTCTGCTCCTCGAGGAGTCAGCTTGTCCCTCTCCCCCTGCCGCTCCCACTGCTCAAGTGTGCACTCTCACTCTCTCCAGCAAATAAATAAAATCTTAAAAAAAAAAAAAAGGAAAGAACTACGTGAGCATCTATTTCTAAAACTGGGAGTCTCTAAGAGAAAGCAGTCGTTGCTTGAGGTACTCTCACACCTCTTTGGTTAACAGAAAAACAGATTTCCACCAGAAAAAAACCTCCCTTACAGAATCAACCTCTTCTGAAATTTTAACATTCCATTACTTTATGTATTTGAAAAAGCCCTCCCTCTGCTTCTTTACAGACAAAAAAACCTCTCTGACAGTTAACTGTCTGGAGTGACTCCAGGGTGCTGCAAAATCGAGACCGTTAAATGGATCCAAGCGAGAGGAACAAGATGAAAATGGGGTGAGGAACCCTGTCTGTGTATTTTATCAGCAGGCCTCAATCTTCTCCCGTTCTAAGCTTTAGAAGCTAGTCAAGATAACATAATTCTGCATTCAGTAATGCTCATGTTTAGAGAAAATACGCCCAGAGAAAGACACCCTTGGCAAGACACGAAGCTCGGGAAAATGAAATCGCACCTGCTGAGTAGGGTAAGACGGGGGCGGACTGTCCGCTTTACTCGCCTCCTTCCCGGGGCTCCCACTGCCCGGAGCTGCGTCTTGCTCTGGGGCTCCTGGCGGCTCCCCACTGCTCTCGCCGTCCGCCTCTTCGTCGTCAGCCTCGGAAGAGCTGCTGCTGGTACTGCTTACCTGAGGGGACTTTCAAAACCACCTTGGTGATTTACACTTTTCAAAATGGAAGCATCAAAACAAACAAGACAGCAGATGGCCACGGGACGCCCCTTCTGGTCACCGTGAAGAAGTCGTGCCCGTACCTCATCTTTCAGAGCCAGGTTCTCTCCGCCACCGTTCAGCTCGCTGTGGATCCCATTCATACTGGCCACCACCTCGGTGTCATCGTAGTTACTCAGAGGATAAATATCAGCAAACTTAGCCGACAGCGGTGCGACATCTTCATCGTCACTACAACTGAGACAGGCAGAGATGGTCACCCCGAGGCTGCGCACCCGGGGGGACAGTGAGCGCACCACCCACGAAGCCCGGAGGCTGCCTTGACGGACTGTTCTGGTTTGCAGAGTGTGACACTGAGGACCATGCGTGCTTGGTAACACCACCTAGTAACCTCAACACCGGGGAAAGCCTGAAAGATTACCATCTGTGCTACGCGCAAGAATGGAAAACAACTGCCCAAAGAAGAAAAATATCTGGGAGACTGCCAAAATTTAATCGGATTAATTATTATTGCATTTCCATTCGGCCTGAAGTGCCTCCGTGCACAACCGTTTGCTGCCCTTTCCAAGCAGACACAATTGATTTTTTGTTAAAATTAAAGGAACTATAAAGAACCCCCAGAATTTCAGATGTAGCCAGTTGAACAAAACTTTAAAGGCACTTAGGTGACAAAATACTAAAAGTTTTTTACTAAGAGGCCAGCTCTCGACAAGTCAGTCATGATCTTAATTAAATATCAGCTTTAACAAGACATTTAAACAAGGAGCAAATGGAAGAATTACTAAAAAAAAAAAAAAGAGGCAAATTTCAAGGCTGTAGCCTAAGGAGGACACTTGAAACATAACGCTTTTCTGGGGTGTGACAAGGGCAGGCACACAGTCCCCCCCTGTGCAGGGCACGGGCCATACGTGGTCACCCCGCCGTGACCATAAACTGCCTCTGAGTCCGTCTTCCGCTCCGCATACAACTTCCTGAAGGAAAAATCCTATGAACTGGTGGTCCTTTGGATTTAGGAGAGTGTCCAGAACTGCTCAACTCAGATGTCCTCCCCAGTTTTGGACAAAGAGGGAACACAACACGCTGCAATCTGGAGCTCAGCACAGTTAACACCCACCAGGTGAAGGCTGCTCAGGGTCTCCTGACGCCCGCGGCACCTGAGGTGACAGAACGTGTGGCCTTGGCCAACACTCACACCTACTCCTGAAACATCACCACCACGAGTCACAGACGAGGAAGCCGAGGTTCCAACGTGAGGTGATTAAGTCACTCGCTCAATGGGATGAAGGCCGGCTTCACCTCCCCTAGAGCCCACGACACTCAGAGAGCCCTGCAGCGCAGACTCCAGTCGCACGATTCTCTTTAACCGACTTAGTACTGACACCGAGAAAGAGATGACACAAACCACGGGCAACAGCGCAGGCTTCCAAGTCCTAGCAGATCATGTTTGGAAGACATTAATCCCCAGCTGCTGAAGGACCAGAGGCCCAGCGCCACCGCGGGCAGTCCCGGCCCCCAGACAAAGGTGCCCACGGCCCACTTCCTCCACCGCTCGACACGGCCCAGGAGCCCACACCTGACCTCGGAGTGACACGGGAGCATGGATGGGCTTTCCCAGCATCGATGTTTATTAGACCGTACGTGTTTAATTTCGGTCTGTTTGGATACGAGGTTGGCAAGCAGCCAGCTGGGGAACCCTCGACCCTCCCTCACGGGCCCCCAGAGAGCGCAGGGTGTCCACGGCTAAAGAGCAGCTCGAGCCCAAAGGAGTCACGGCATTCAGGCCAACCCCTTCAGAACGATTTTGCGTTCTGAGAGCAGATTATATTGAGGACTGCAAGAGTCTGAAGGAAAGCCTCAGAGTCGTCGGCAGAAATCCAGACGGAGGCGGTGAGAAACCTGAGACACTGAGCAGCCCGGGCCACGATCCCTCCCACGGGGACCCGCGTGGCCGTCGCCTCCACGCGGCTCCCGACGCCCGCACGCTCTACAATAAGCAAAATGCAAACCTAAGTTTACCTAAATAAGATAAAGACACACATCCATCCATGTGCAACCCGTCCAGAAGTTCCAGTGGGAAGCCTCAACAAGGACAGGTCACAACTCTGAAGAAACGCGGGGCCACTCGCCTACAGTGTGAACTGGCGACGGCTGCACAGCCCCCTCGCTCACACAAAATGTACTTCTAGGTCAGGTGGGAACACGGAAAACAGAACCTTTCAATCGCTTGCTAAAGTGGTCGTCTGAGTTTTTAGCAAGACATGGAATAAGCATGAATGTTGGACGGACAATGAGGTGGAATGAACTTCGGGCTGATCACCCTCAAACAAAATGAGGAAACGTGAAGCCAGAACCGAAGAGACACTTCCCTGCATACCAACATGGTTTTTTCTTTACTGGCATTTATAAATTTACTGTATTTTTTTTTCACGTAACGAAAAAATGTCAAAGTTTGGGTCTACTGATTTCGTATTTTAAAAGTTGCTTAAAAAAATGAAGGATCCTTTTTTTTGAAAAACACTATAATGTTATCCATACTTCTGGAGACATTACTGTCCATGTTTCTCACTACTGGGTCACGTAAATTTCTGAAATCTTATTACGAAGTCACAACTTACAAAGTTGGTGCAGAGCCATTGTCTGTGAGGATGAGTCTGGGATGTTGCTGAACTGTAATGGGAGAGCTGGAGCCTGACCCTGAGCTTGCTGAGGACACACTAGGTGGGCGCATCTCAGAGAGATAGTCGGGAGCGGAATCCACTTGGAGGGGCAGCTGGTGACTGTGGATGTCGCCAGTGACGGGGGGGTCCATGACACCACAAGTGAGGATGTGTGAGAGGCTGCAGTCATCACAAGCACATCTGAGTGGGAACGAAGGACAGTTACCCGGAGAGCCGAGGGATGGGAGACCGAGCTCTGGAGGGCTCCGCGCCCCCGCCGAGGCTCCCGCAGGCCCGCCGCGCAGGCTCACCTCCTCCTGTAGTTGCAGTTGGGGCAGTCGGGCATGCTCAGCCGGGACGACAGCACGTGCCTCATGGCGTCCGTGAAGTTGTTCTCGCTGGCGACCGCCTTCTTGGTGCTCAGCTAGAGGAAACCATCGAGCGCGAGGTTAACCTTGCAGGCCAGGCCCCCAGTCGGGCGGCGCGGCTTCTCCGCCATCCCGGCAGTGGGGGCCGCGCTCACGCGCACGCCGGGGGCCACAGCCGCCTCGAGTGGGACAGACCTAAACGCACGGCGGCCAGAGGCCGGGGAGCAGCGAGCCCGAGCTGGCGCCTCACCGGCAGACACCCAGCCTTCACCTGGAATCGGCTGTGTGCTCGGCTCTCCCTAGGGACCCGGGCGCAGAGCTAAACCGCGGCCCCCCCAGGAGCTTAGACCCCGGAAGAGGAACCGGTGACGTGGGAGGGGCCCCGGCAGGAAGGCAGCAGGGTTCTGCCGCGAGGAAGCGGTGCTGGCAACTCCGTCAGAGGCAGGGGGCGTCCCGGTCGGGGGCAGAGCGCCGCGCGAGGCACCACTGAAAGCCCTCCGGAGGGCCTGCTGACCCTGCGCGGAGCAGGGCGGAGTCCCGGGGGACGGGACGAGGGGCCGGGGGCCGTGCCTGACACGCGGGCTGGAGGCACGGGGGCCCGCTCACGCGGAGCGGCGGCACCGCAGCGCCGAGTCGGAGGGCACTTGGGACACGGGCCGGAAGCAGGCGCTGCGAGGACGGCCCGCGCGGCGACAAGGACGCGGACGTGCAGACCCAGGAGCCACCTGCCAGTCGACAGCCCCGAGTGTGGATTTCAAAGAAACCCCCACACCGGCTCCGGCAACGGGATGGTGCTGCCGGAAGGGCCGTCTGATGGGCAGAGGCCACACGGGAAGGGCGGGGGTGGGCGCAGGTGAGCGAGCCAGCGTGCGTGGACAGCACACGGGTGAGGACACTGGCGTGCGGGAAGGGCCACCAAGGCCTGAGGGCGGGGGCACAGATGCCAGCCTGCGGAGAACGAGGGCGTCAAGTGTCTGAAGTCGAGGGCCCTGAGGCCATGAGGGCCGGGCCCCCGGCCAGCCACCGCCAGGGGCACAGGGGCAGGGACAAGCCCGTGGGGAAGGAAGAGCGCGCCGTGCTGTCCGCAGCTACCGAAAGCTCGGTCCAGGGCCGCGTGGGGAGGCCTGTGCATGGGGCCTGAGGAGAGCGGGCCGGCTTTCGGCTCCGTGACTTGACGGCACCCGCTGCCTCCGAGGAGACCACACAGCAGGGACCTGGGAGGCCGTGGGGCGGCGGGGGGCACTCGATGAACGGGATTTTCCTGGAGAAATGTTATCTAGGATTAACACACTCTGAGGAGCAGCCCCACGGTGCGGCCTTGAGATGGTGCTGTTTCTCCCTGTGCAGGGGTGCCACCCCCCGCCCCAGCCTCACCTGCTCCTCAATGAATCGCCTCTGTTTGAAAAGCTCCCAGTCCTCCGTCAGCATGCGCTGCTTGGTTTTCATCGTCATCTAGGAAGGAGATGCAAGCCACAAGACCTTAGTGCCGCCGACGGTCGGCCGGGCCTCTGCGAGGGGAGGTCTCGGGACCGGTGCCCGGAGACCCCCCCACAGCCGGGGAAGGCACGACACGGACTCACGGCCCCGGCGTGCCACCTCCTTCGCGGGGGCTGCTTGCGTGCGAGACACGGAGGATCGCAGAGCTGCGGCCACCCCCGCGGCGGGCGAGCAGGGGGCCCGTGGACGCCTGTGCCCGAGCCAGAGCGGGCAGGGCCCCGAGCCAGAGGCGGACCCCGGAGCAGCCCGAGCTGCAGACGGTGCACGACCCCAGCCCGCGGCCCCGGCAGAGTCGGCGCACAGAGACAGCAGGCGGAGGGAGAGCGGGGGCCCGGGGCCGAGAGGGCGTCGGGGAACGGGGAGCGCGGGCGCCACCGCGGGAACGCACCTGCTGCCCCTGGACCAGGCCCTCGGCCGGGGTTAAAGGGACACTGTTTCCGTTACGTGTATTCTACCACAATGAGAGAAGAAACAACACCGAGAGGACAGGGAATTGAGAAGGGGCCCGAGGTGTGGCTTCTCTGTGGCGGTAGAGGCTACGAGACGATGCGGTCTTGATGTTTATCTACATGTGTTCTTGCGGCTTTACTGAAAACTGAAGAGTGATTCCTAACGAGAGAAATACGGGCGACGTATCTTCCAAATTATTAGAACAAACAAAGGGGAGGGGACAGGCAAGAAAATACTACCAACGGACCCTCCAGAACAAGAGTAATTTTAAAAAATAAATTCATGCATTTGAAAAAAAAAAACGTACATAGTTTAAACAAGGAGAGAAGAAATCAAGGTTGAAATTACAATCCATGGAAATCAGGGACAATGAAAACCCCACAAATCCATCACGTAAGATACACCCGACACGCAGACCATGGACAGACTTCAAAGTGTTTACGAGAGAACAAAACAGAGCAAAAGACCGAAAAGTACGTATTCCACGTCAGAAGGCAAAGAAACAAAACAAAACGAGAAACCAATAAAGCAGGAAGTAACTAAAGTAAAAGCAGAAATTCCGGGGAAACTAAAGAAGCAAATGTGCTCGATAAGCCCCAAGCACCGGTTCGGCAGACGCCCCCGGGTTGGCCCAGGGAAGCAGCGGCCCCACGGCGAAAGTGGGCACGAGACAGGACACGTACGGGCAGAGGCGGCTCCCTGTGACCCACGGGGAAAGGATGCGTACGATGCAGACTCCCGCCTCCACACAGACGCTGCGGGCAGGGGGCTCGCGGGCGATTCTGCTGCGCCTGCCCATCTCTGAAAAGCTGAGTCGGCGTGAGAAAGCTCTGGAGAGGGCACCTAACAGCCCAGAGCCTGGCTTCTGTGGACACCCCTGCGGCTCAGACGCACCCTGCCCTTCGCTGCCCTCCTGGCCGAGGGCGGGTGTCTCCTTCCGGCACAGAAGGTCCTCTCTCGGCAAAGCGGGCCGGGGAGGCGGGCCAGGGGAGCACAGCCGCTCTCCCGCAGCCGCCGCTCCCCCCGCTTCCATCACTGCCCTCCGAGCACAAGCTCGCTGTCCCTTGTCTCCACGACGTGGACGATGTCGCAGGCGAACAATCTGTGGAACTCACTCACGAGGGAGGAACCCCAAACAGATGACAAAGTGTAATGTGAACTGAAAAGGTGGTACACGACCCACAGTCCTCGTTCCTCCTTCCTGCAAAAATAGATCACGCCCCAGGTTTTAGGGTGGATTCTATCAAACCCTTTATGGAAAAGAAAACAAACTATTCCTGAAAGTTGAAACAAACATGGAAAGTTTCTCAATGCATTCTATGAGACTAGCATAACCTTCCTACAAAACAGACAAGGCCTCAAAGACACTCAGTGATACCTCAGAATACAAACCTCCCAATCCTAAATATTAACTACTTTAATCTAATAATGGGTTAACAGAATATATATCATAATCTAGTAGGCTTTAATTCCAGGAATGCGAGTGTGTCTCAAAATTAGGGAACCTAGTGTCTTACCTGACAGAGAAAAATAACTGAAAAAAACCCATATAATCAAATTCACTACCTATTCCTGTTTTTTAAAAAAATCGTAACTTAAATAAGCTAAAGAAAATGAAACTTCCTTAATTTGCTAAGAACTCCCCAATACTCCTGGGAGGCACGTGACTTCATGGGAGGCACGCACGGCCGGCCCGGTGAAGCCAGAGCAGCACACGGGGCCACCAGCTCCGCTCCTTCGTCACAAGCCGAGGGCTCCAACGAAGCCAAACAAACTGCAGATGCCGGAGAAGGTAAGACAAAACTATTCCTCATAGCAGACGTGGCCTCGAGAAACTTGGAGACAGCTGACTGAGGGCGCGGGGTGCAAGGCCAACAGAGGCCCGGGAGCCCCAGGCATAAACCCGGTGGGAAGCGCACATGCTTTACGTAAAGCCGTCAGACAGAACAGAAAACACGACCTCGACGGAACTGTGCACCGTCTTCTTGGGGGGGGAGGACTGGGTGCGGCTGTCGGCTCTCCCTCCACGTCAGGCACGTCTGCCGCTTTCACGAGAAACATTTTCCTCTCAGAAGCAGCAAGGTCGGTCGCACGTTTAAAAAATGATCTGGGGCGCCTGGGTGGCTCAGTGGGTTAAAGCCTCTGCCTTCGGCTCAGGTCATGATCTCAGGGTCCTGGGATCGAGGCCCGCATCGGGCTCTCTGCTCAGCGGGGAGCCTGCTTCCCCCTCTCTCTCTGCCTGCCTCTCTGCCTCCTTGTGATCTCTCTCCCTCTGTGAAATAAATAAATAAAATCTAAAAAAAAAAAAAATGATCTGGGAGCGGGGGGCTGCGCCTGGGGGGCTCCATCAGTTGAGCATCTGACTCTTGAGCTCAGCTCAGGTCTTGAGCTTGGGCTCGTGAGTTCGAGCCCCACGCTGGGCTCCACACTGGGCATGGAGCCTATTTAAAATAAAATAAAATCTCAGAATAAAACAAGATTTTCAATGAGCTACATATTAGGAAAGGTCGTTTTGTTTTTTTTAGAACTCAGAACTCAGTCCAGAGTAGTTTGATAGTGAACAACATCAACAGGTCCTCCTCTCTGACCCCCTCCTCACATCCTCTGGGATTAATTCTTCTGAACATTTCGGTGCCGGCAGGCTCATATATGTGTCAAACAACAAATAAAGGATACATTTTATTTCCATTTATTTATTCTTATATATTTTTTTAAAGATTTTACTTATTTATTTGAGAGAAAGAGCGGAGAGAGAGCATGAGCTGGGGGTGGGGCAGTGGCAGGCTCTCCGCAGAGCAGGGCGCCTGATGCGGGGCTCGATCCCAGGACCCCGAGACCATGAAGGCAGACGCATGACGGACTAAGCCACTGAGGCACCGGAAGGATAATTTTATTTATTATTATTATTTTTTAAGATTGTATTTATTTATTTGTCTCACTGAGAGAGCACAAGCAGGGGCAGCTACAGGAAGAGGGAGAAGCGGGCTCCCTGCCTAGCAGGGAGCCCACAGGGGGCTCGATCCCAGGACCCCGGGATCACGACCTGAGCCGACCTGAGACGCTTCACCAACTGAGCCCCACAGGCGGCTCTCCAAGAACACATTTTAAAAAGCAAGCAAATACAAGTAAGTTCAAAACTGTCACCCATGTCCCACGTCCATACTTATTTATGAATACTCTATAGATGTTTTGAAACTTTGGAATTACTAATAACTTCTAAGCTACGACTTGATTAGAAGGGACTGATGTTCATTCCAAGGATTCCAGAGTGACTGGTGCCCTCTGGATGCTGCTAAAATTGCTCAGTTTCCTTAATCTGTATTAATGGCATCATGGTTTCTTGACAGGTGAGTGAAAGTAATACATTTTCTGGTTGCTTTAAGTAAGGAGGATGGTTTTTTTTTCTTTGTGGGAAAAGAAAAGATAGAAAATACTTTTTTTTGTTTTTCTTATTGTGGTAAAATACACGTTAACATAAAATCGATCATCTTTACCATTTTTTTTAAAAAAGATTTTATTCTATTCATTTGAGAGAGAGAGAGAGAGAGAGAGAACAAGCTCGGGGGTGGAGAGGCAGAGGGAGAGGGAGAAGCAGACTCTCCGCTGAGCAGGGAGCCTAACGTGGGACTCGATCCCAGGACCCTGGGATCATGACCTGAAACTGAAGGCAGACACTTAACCGACTGAGTCCCCCAGGCACCCTGCCATCTGAACCATTTCTAAGTGTACAAGTTCAGTGGTATTAAGTACATTCATATCATTGTGCAAACACCCCCTCCCTCCCTCCCCAGAACTTTCTCATCGTCCCCAACTGAAACTCTGTCCCCACGAAACCCCCCCCCCTCTCCCCTCCCCTAGTCCCTGGTCCCCATGAGTTACACTTTCTGTGTCTAGGAGTCCGACTACCGTTAAGTACCTCACGTAAGTGGAGTTCTACGATGTGCAGCCTTTTGTGTCTGGTTTAATTCACTTAGAGTAATGTCTTCAAGGTTCTTTCATATTTTTAGGTCTTCCATTTAGGTTCTTTTCCACCTTGACTTAATTTCTGTATATGGTGTGAGGTAAGGCTCCAATGTCAATTTTTTGCATGGGACGTGCAATTTCCCAGCACTGTCTTGGCTCCTTACTGAACATCACATGACCCCACCTGTGAGGGTCTATCTTCAGGTCAACACCACACTGCTGTGATTACTGTAGCTTTGTAGTCAGTTTCAAAATCAGAAAGTGTGGGTCCTCCCGATTAGTTGTTCTTTTTCAAGATTGTTCTGGCTATTCTGGGTCCCGAGACTGCATATGAATTTTAAGATGCGTTTCTCTATTTCTACAAAAATGACTTTAGGATTTTGAAAGGTATTGCTCTGAGTCTGTAGACCAGGTTAGCTAACATGGACACGTTAATATCATTAAGCCTTCCAATGAACATGGGATGTGCTTCCTTGTCTTTTTTTAAATTATTATTATGTTTTAAAAGATTTATTTACTTCAGAGAGGGAGAGAGAGAGAGAGAGAGAGAGAGAGAGAGAGACAGTCAGCTCAAGCATGAGCGGAGGGAGTGGCAGAGGGAGAAGCACACTTCCCGCTGAGCAGGGAGCCCGATGCGGGGCTTGATTCCAGGACCCTGAGACCATGACCTGAGCCGAAGGCAGATACTTCATTGACTGAGCCCCCCAGGCGTCCCTCTTCTTTAATTTCTTTCAGAAACACTTAACAGTTTTCACTGTAGAAGTCTTCTACCTCTGTGAGTAATTTATAAGTATTTTACTTTTGCTACTGTTGTGAATGGGATTGTTTTTGTGACTCCCTTTGCAGGTTGTTAACATACAGAAAAACCACTTTTTGTGCACTTACTTTGTTCCTCATGCTCTGCTGAATTCATTTATTCTAAAGATTTTATTTTGTTTATTTGTCAGAGAGAGAGCACAAGCAGGCAGAGTGGCAGGCAGAGGCAGAGGGAGAAGCAGGCTCCCTGCTGAGCAAGGAGCCCAATGTGGGGCTCGATCCCAGGACCCTGGGATCATGACCTGAGCCGAAGGCAGAGGCTTAACCCACTGAGCCACCCAGGTGTCCCAGAATTCATTTATTCTAACAGCATTTACTTATTATTTTTTTTACAGTCTTTAGGATTTTCTCCACATAAGATCAGTATCATCCGCAGAACTAATTTTACTTCTTCTGTCCCAATTTGGATGTCTTTATTTCTTGCCGAACTGCTGTACCAGAACTTCCAGTACCGTGTGGAATGGAAGCCGTGAAAGCAGACAACCTTGCCTTGTTCTTCATCTTAGAGGAAATGCTTTCAGTCTTTCCTCATTGAGGATGATGTCTCCTGTGGGTTTTCTTGTATGGTTTTTATTATGTGGACATAGTTCCTGTTTGTTCCTAGTCTGCTGAGTGTTTTTTATCCTGAAAGGGAGTTAAATATTGTTAAATGATTTCTGACATGATCCTGTTTTTTTTACCCCCTCCATTGTGTTGATGTGGCATATTACATCGTTCAGTTCACGTATGGACCCATACCTGCATCCAGGAATAAATCCCACTTGGTCATGGTGTACAGTCCTTTTAACATATTGCTAGTAATTTGTTGAGGATTCTTGCATCAGTGTGTTCATAATGGATGTGGGTCTATAGTTTTCTTTTCTTACAGTGTCTCTGTCTGACTTTGGTATCAGGGTAGGGCTGGCTTCACAGAATGAGCTGGGAAGCTTCTCTCCCCTTCAATTTTTGGGAAAAGTTGGGGAAGGATTGCTGTTAATTCTTCTATTAATGTTGGGTAGAATTCACCTGTGAAGCTCTCAGGTCCTGGGCTTTGCTCTGTTGGGAGGTTTTTTTTTTGAAGATTTTCTATATTTATTTGAGAAAGAGAGAGAGAGACAGAGAACACAAGCAGGGGGAGCAGGAGACAGAGGGAGAGGGAGAAGCACACTCCCCACCGAGCAGGGAGCCTGACATGGGGCTCGATCCCAGGACCCCGGGATCATGACCTGAGCCGAAGGCAGATGCTTAACCGACTGAGCCACCCAGGCGTCCCTGTTGGGAGATTTTTGATTACTGATTCAGTCTCTTTACCAGCTGTAGGTCTACTCAGACTTTCTGTGTCTCTGTGATTTAGTCTTGGTAGGTTCTGTGTTTCCAGGAATTTGTCCACTTATCTAAGTTATCGATATGTTGTTGTACAACAGTTCACACTACTCTGAAAACCCTTTTACTTCGGTACAATCGGTAATAGCGTTCCAGCTTCCTTTCTGACTTCAGTCATCGGAGTCTCTTTTTCTTAGCACATAAAGCTAAAGGTTTGTCAACTTTGATGACAACTTATTTCATGACGACTTAAAGAACCAGCTCTGGTTTCACTCATTTTCCTCTCTTCCCTAGTTTGTCAGTCTGCTCTAATCTTTATTATTTCTTTCCTTCTGCGTTGGTTTACTTTGTCTTTTTTCCCTAGATCCTTAAGTTGCCAAGTTAGGTTGCTGATCTGAGATCTTTCCCGCTTTTTATTGTAAGCACTGAGAGCTGTAAAAACATGTACTTTTAATGAAATAAGTTTAATTTCAGCTTTAGTTTTTCAAGTAGGACTGTATTTTCCTTCCTAGAGAAAACAAGTATACTGTTACTTATACACGTACCCCATTTTTGTCAGAACAGCAGTGATAACTCTATGTATTATGTTCCTAAATAGACATTTGACTTCAGGTGCAAATACATCCAGAAATTACTATTCCCAAAGGTTTTCTCAATCTTAGCAAAGTCTCAGTCTTTCCCTTCTTCTAAGAGTCGTCTTGCGGCATTATGTGTTTAGTCCCGGTTCCAAACTGGAGAAACGAAGGACAGATTTCTGATACTAGAACTGCATTTGAATCCGTCGTACCTACACAGTGAAATGAGGAGGAGCCCACGGGATCGCAGCGCAGCAGGACACAGACAGCCCTGAGCCGAGTCCCAGCGTGTCAGAAGTGTAACACAGACGGGCGCCTGCGTGGCATCCGCAGTGAAGTGTCCAACTCTTGGCATCAGCTCAAGTGATCATCTCAGAGACATGGGATCAAGCCCCACACGAGGCTCCGTGCTCAGCACAGAATCTGCTTGAGGTTCCCTCTCGCTCTGCCCCCATCCCTCTGTCAGTGCGCCCTTATTACCCCTTAGGTCCTATCACCTTGCAGCGGGCTGGTATGGAAGCCTCTTGCTCTGAAACCCCCCCGTGGTTTCAGAAAGGCAGCCAGGCAGGCCCTCTGGGAGTCCTGCTCTGTGTCCCCAAGAGGCTCCTGCTGACCCGCAGCCCCTGCCTTTCAGGCCTCCCCCCCAACAACAGCGCCCTGCCTTCTTGGTCTTCCTCCACCCCTGGCAGCCGCCTGCCAAGCACAGCCCACTATGCGCTGCGTGCACCCCCTCTGCAGACAGTCAGAGACAGAGATGGGGCTCTGAGCAGCAGAGCATTATGTCAACGGTTCCTGAAATGGCAAGGCTCAGCAGCTCCCCGAGGCCCGAGAGGCTCTTGCAGGTGACACTGAGCCAGGTGGCAGCCTACACAGGTGACACTGGGTGTGGACAACAGCTGCTGCCACCCCGGGCATAGCTGGCTGAAGGCCACCACGGTACCACAGGGCCTCACTTCCCTCTGGAAAGTCAGCGGCTAGACTGCTCCTGGCTGTACCTACCCTGTCACCCTGGCACTCATGCCCTACCCACGGCAGGTCCTGGCAGCACGCGCTCACCTGCTCGTCGACGTAGGCGTCGATCCTCTGCTGGCACTCCAGCCACTCCTCGGCCACCCTGCGCAGCTCCTCCTCGGAGCGCTGGTAGCGCTGCAGTAAGGTGCTGTACGTGTCCTCGTTGCATGTGTCATGTGTCGTGGTTCCCAGCCTAGGGAGAGAGGCGTTTCAGCAGAAGAAAGGAGCCCAAAGGCTCTGGGCCAGAGACCAGGGGTCTGCTTCTGTGTGTCCCTTCCTCTCCCAATGTGACAAGTGGGACACCACCACACCCCACAGAGGGCTGCTGTGAGGGGTTAGCAAATCCACACGCAACACACCCCAGGACGGAATCTGGCGCAAAGGAGAAGCTCAAAGAAGTAAGAGCTCCAAGGAAAAAGTCAGTGGTGAAGAAGACTGTCCTACATGACTAAGGCCTTGGGGTGCCTGGGTGGCTCAGTCAGTTAAGCACCTGACTCTTGGTTTCTGCTCAGGTCGTGCTCCGGGTCCTGAGATCACACCCCCCACTGGGCTCTGTGCTCAGCCGGGAGTCTGCTAGAGATTTTCTCTTTCTCTCCCCCTCCCCTAACTCCCTCTCTACATAAATAAATAGAGCCTAGCGGTTCAGTTTACTGAACGTGGAGTTGTAACCTATTTTTCCCCACTGAAATACACTGACCCAGTGTAAACACATTTAATGGGAAAGACAAAACCTGGAGTTGGTTTTCAAATTAAGTAAAACAGAAAATTTGATCTAATCAAAGAAATATATTTGTACCTTTATTTATTCTATATTATTTAAGCAAGTTGGTAAGACAGCAAATGAGACAATGAACCGAAAACAAGACACACAAACAGTAAACAATGAGGAAAACACTTCGACTTCCAGGAAAGAGAGTATGGGGCAGGAGGTGGCCGGGGGAGAGCAGGAAGCCAAGCAGGGTGGCAGGGGCGAGGGGGTGAGCAGATTAACGTGCCGTCAGAAACTGCTCCTTTTCTGAGTATCTAAATACCAAAACAACTGCAATAAAGTCATCTTGACAAGAAATTTCAAAATCGAGACAAAGTCGCTCAAAGGCAACAAGGCGACGTGCGGGCAGGTCGTCGGTGCTGAGATGGAAGCGACGCAGTGGGACCAAGGAGATGCTGTCCGGCACGTCTGGACAAAGGGAGCCCAGGTAACTGGTGCCCACTACGAAGCTCATCTCCTCATCCATGTACACTTGACTCACACGTGCGCTTTGAAATAAACGATGCCCGTGTTAAGTGCAGATGTGGCTACGGCATCATGTTTAAAGGTGGTGTAGGGGTGGATGTAAAAATCTAGAAGCAGCACCGAATTGTTTATAGTACCTATTTCTCTTCATGATTTTCTGTATTTTCAGAGTTTCATTGCATCGCAATCTAATAACTTTATTATAAATACAAATGACAAAATAATTTTACAATCAGGACCCTTTCCACGGGCACAAATGGCTCCCTCTCCTTTCCCCTCTCCGCCTGTGGGTGGATCCCACTTATGACTATTGTGTAAAAGGAGAACCTGCAAATGAACTCACAGCTGCTGAAGTCATCTGCACACGTGTCCAACTGTGAAATTCACGCCAAGGAGGGAGCAGGCCGAAGCCAGGCCCAACCGAACAGGTGTTTAGGGAGGCCAGAGACAGGAAAGAAATCGCTACTGACCCACAGTGACTGACGCTCAAACACCAAGGCTGTCCTTCTAAGGCTGTTTCTGCCCCGAGGACACAAAACTCCCCAAGACGCAGCATCCGGGGACTCGGAGGCTGCTCTGGGCTCTGCACAGCCGCTGGGCTCCCCATTGCTGCTTCCACAGCCTTGCTCACCACAGACAGACTTTCCTGCTTCACACAAAGCCCACCGTCTACATAATACCACCCTGCCCCACTTGTCCCACTGGGAAAACGGGGATGTTAAGGGGCCCAGCATCTGCCGGCACACACGCCTCTTCCCCTCCTACGGGAAGTGAGCACTGCTCTCCTGACCCGTGACAGAGGTCCCATTGTGAGCCAGGGGTCCTGGGGCAGCTCTGATGAGGTGATCAGAGCACAGCGTGTAGGCACAGGGCTTCCATTCAAGCCCAGCTGGGCTGGAATCCGGACAGAAAACAAGGAATGTCCTCACGGTCACACGACATGAGTGGTTCGGCAAACAGGTTACTAAGTGTTCACTCTGAACACACGGAAGCGCCACAGACACACCTCACAGGACCGTCCACTACAAATCGTGTGCATGTGCAACACAAGGAGAATGAGATACAGTCGGTTTGGGCAAGTTTGTTCACCAGCCTAATTCAGTACCTCCTTCACGAAGAATATCATACATTCAAAATAAAAGCCAGCTGGGTAATTGCTAATAACACCCACAGCACCAAACAAGCAGACAGCGAGGCTCCTGGTCTTGCCACGGGCACAGGCACCAGTGTGACGAAGCGTCTGGACCCCACCGCCAGTCCTTGGGCGGCGCCGCCAGAGCGCCGGTGCCGTGCTCCCGAGCACACACGCCGCAGGGCCCAGGGCCTCGCTGCAGCGCGGACGGCTCGAGTTCCCCAACAGATAAACTGTGAGGCAAAAGGGGTGGGTGGGGGCCTGCGGTTAAAGAACTACAAGAGCCGCAGGTGGAAAAGAAGACATAGGTTCACAGTGATATAGAGTCTCTGTCTGGGGTGATGAGGAAAGTTTTGGACACAGACACCAGTGACAGCCGGTCAACACGTGAACGTAATTAATCCTCCTGAACTGTACAGTTAATGTGTCCAAATGGCAACTTTCACGTGATATATACTTTACTGCAATTTTCGAAAAGTTAGTAGTGAAATATGCCAACAGCCACCCATTTGTAGACGTTAAATAGGTGAACTGTAATGTATGTAAGTTATCTCTCAGCAAAGGTGTTTAAAAACGGAGAAATAACTTCCTGAACTAAGTCAGGTCCTTTACATGAGGTGAACCTCACGTAGGTTACCTGTATTTAAAAAAAACACAACACAGAAGTTACATCAGAAGAGAAAGCAGGCGAGCCGGTGGAAAGGCACCTCGAGTAACAGGCGAACACACGGGGAAGGAGTGGGGCCGCTCGGGCAGAGGAGCCCGCGCTTGGGGGCCGCGCGCAGGAGGAGCCGACGCCCCGGGGCCACGGCCAAGCCCACAGCTAACGAGTCCCTCAGCTGCACGTCTGCTCGCTGTCGTCTATCTACACTTTACCTTCATAAGAAAGTCCAACGAACACAGGGCCGGAGGCCAGGGGTCAGTATTAAAATACTCCCAACTAGAGTCCACGCACCACAGATCCGATCCTTCCTTTAGGGGCTGGTGTTTATCACGTGTCCCAAACCTTTGACAAGTTGTTCAGTGGCCTCTGTGCACGAGAAGCTCAGACCTGCATCGCCGCTGGGCCTGACAGGACAGTCTGCCGGGGAGCCCAAAAGGAACTGTCCCTTCTGGCGCCACCAGCCCCGGTGGGGAGTGCTCTGCCTGCCTCCTGCCCGGGCTCCGTCCGTGTCACTCTTCCCCTCGCTCCCTCACCTGTGCCCAGGAGCCCTCCTTCAGCTTGACCCCAGAATGAACACTCAAGATGAAAACGCTGCCAACCTTCTGGAGTCTGACCATCATTTGCAATGAGTGCTGAAGAAACCCAGACTAGGCGCACCGGGTGGCTCAGTCGGTCGAGCGTCGGACTCTTGATTTCAGCTTGGGTCAGGATCTCCAGCCCAGGTCAGGCTGCGGACTCAGTGTGGAGTGCTGAAGACTCTCCCTCTCCCCTCCCCTTCGTGCCCCCTCCCAAACCATCTAGTAAGGGAGGGAGGGAGGGAGGGAGGAAGAAATCAATCTGGAACTAAGGCAGAGCCAAGAATGGAGTTCAGGATACATCTCAGCTCCCTGTCACTCACCCCAAGACGATGACAGGCCCATCACACTAACTGGCTCACCAGGAAAAAGAAAACACAAGGCCCTAGAATCTTGCTGTAACCTTCACCTTCCCAAGATGCACTTTTTTTCATAAAAAGTGCCTGTGGTGGATGCAAACATCAGTGACTAGGGACAAAACTGTGTTCTGCATTTCAAACGCATGACTAGGAATACTTTCCTGACCCTTCTTTTGGTGGGGGTGAAAGTTAGGGGACTCAAGTACCGATGCCCCAGCACGCAATGTGCCAGATGCTTACAGACTAGACAGAGAGGGAAAGGGTAGGCGGGGAATGGGCTGGGGAAGGGGACGCTGGGAGGGTCAGGGGCCAAGCAGAGCGCTGGCCACAGCCACACAACACTGTTCTGGTCTCTCCGCCCCCATCACCTTTATCCAACTGCTTTCAGTGCTACGGCTTCTCCAGAGGGGAGGGTATGAAGTGGGAACGGTCATGACCCCTCAGATAAGATTCAGGAACACAGGAAACGAAGACTAGGTTGATACATGGGTCTCAAGAGAAAACAAGGTGACTGGTCTGGAAGTCAACTACAATATATACTTAGAAATAATTTCCCTTCTTTGTGAATCTGGTCCAAACAAACGTCAGCACGGACCTTTAAACAAAGATGAGCACGGTGTGTGCTGGTATGAAGCGTCTCTAGCATAGGACCCTGTTTGTGCCCAGTAAGTGCACCCGAACAGAAGCAGCACGTGGCAGAACCGCGGAAGCGGGTGCCTGGCTCAGCAGGACACAGCGGCCGCGGATCCAAGGAGCCTCCCCCCAGCAGAGCCGCGTGGCCTGCACCTGCCAGCAGGGCCGACGCCCCGAGTACCGCGCTTGGCCCCACTCATCCCGGCACCCGCGCGGTGGCCCCAGGGATCCCCACACCACCAAGAAGCAGCCAAGCCGTGAACGCAGGCACTGAGGGAATGTTGGAGATGCACACATCCCTGCCCTCCGTGCCCAGGAGCCCTGTGGCACCATCCGGCCCAGCCTGGAGCCGTCCCCCCTCCTTGGACACCCCCTCCCCGCCTCCCCTGCACACCCGAGTGCCACAGCCGTCTGGCCAAGCCTGAGTCCCGTCAAAGTAAAATTCCATGTTTATCACAGCGTCTCCTTATTCACAAGGAACTCGGGGTGTTAAATCTCAGCGGCATTACTACTGAGTTGGCTATTTTAAAAGTTTAGTTGCAGTACCCCTGGGATTTTGAGTTTCCGCCCAAGCGGTACCATTGCCTGAGCAAGAGCCGCCACACCACAGTGGTGTTCCGACACACAGCCGCTACGCCCCGGGAGCAGGACCCTGCTGTCACGCCACGGAGACGCGCACACACGGGGACCCGATACCTGATCTGCGACACCAGTGCTGGCAAGTTGCTCTGGAGAAGTGGCTCCGAAAAGACCAGATTTTCAAACAGATGCTTATTATGCAGTTCCCATGTCACCTGGAACTTTTTCAAGTGTTCATTTTCCTAGTCAAAAAAATAAATAAATAAATGGAAGATGTACTGAACTGACGAGGACTAAAAACTCCCCAGCAGGCTCCGCCCCCTCCATCCCTCCTTGCCGGCCCAGAACATCCTGCAGTATACCTGGAACACACCGAGGCAGGCGTCTGGCCACACACACACGGGACCCCACCTCTCCTCCCTCTAGGTCTCTCACACAGAGAAAGGGGGTAAGACACACACAGACGAAGACGTGACAGAGAGAGAGAAATAAATGCACGTATTTGATGGTCATTCCTTACACTGGGCTTCCAAAATGCATTGAAAGCCCTACTCTTCAAATAATTTAAAAGCATACAAATCCTCTGATGTCAAAGGGCAATCATTTTCTTGTCTATCTTGAGAAATCGCCCATTCTGGTGGATGCAAATAATTTCTCCATTAGGGATATGCCGTGAAAGGTCAGGTATTTCCTCTCGCTAAATACACAAAAGCAAACTCAGCAGTTACTTTAAATAGCTTTTAAACATTTGGGAGTGTCCTGGCCATCTCAGAGAGTGATACCAAAAGAAACGTCCGTTTGCCCTCAACACAAGGTGACCAGGACAGAGACGGTACCTTTCCTGAGCACAGATCTTGCTACAAGCATGTGCACGTGGGACTCCATGCGTCTGCCTGTAAGCTAGGTGATTCTGGAGGGTTCCTTGCGTTTGTCATCTGACATCCTTGGGTTCGCGCTCCTTCCCTAACCCACTGACAGCTGGAGGAACGGCTGAACGTTATGTAGCGATACCCCATGAAACGCAGTCCTCATGGGGACTCCCACGGCTTAGCCCAACCGAACCCGCGCGAGCACACCTGCAGGCGCTAGGGAACAACCTGCGCACGAAGCCTCCAGTTTGTAACTGGCTAGCGTGGGGGCTGAGAGAACGAGTTAGAGTGAGCACTTCCTGTTCCTGAGCACGGCCAGGGAGACCGAGCTGAAGGCACACCGGCGGCAGCACTCCGGCACAAACGGCCGCCCGCCCGGCCGCCTGCGGGCCTCCACTCACGCCCTGCAGACAGACAGAGGCCCCGCAAGGACCCCGTGACACCTGCAGAGAGCCTCAAACCCTCAATTCTGCCTACGTTTCCAGAACTTTCTCCCACTCCCCCCGGTGTGCACTTCGGCACCCCTCGATGCCGTTACTCGGTACAGCACAGCTGGCCGGGGAGCTGATAAACGCCACCCCATTTCTGGAACAAGAACCCTGCCAAAGAACGCACTAAGGACGTGGCCACAGACGACATGTCGACCCCATCACGTGCCACAGACGTCAGCAGAGACCACTCTGCAGGCACCGGGCCGGGTGCAGGGACACAAAGACAAAGCCAGCAGGCCCCTGCTCTCCAGGAGTCCCCAGGGGACAGAGGAGTCGGCAGTGATCTGATTCATGATTGTCTCTACGACGACCATGCAGGGGTAAGGGAGCAGCCAGACCAGACCCCCTGCAGCTGAGGGAGGGTTCTTGGGGGGGGGGTGGCTCAGGAGAGCTGAGGGCTTGCTAGGCTTCCCCGTAAACCTCTGCCGCCGGGTGCGTGGTCCCTGCCTGCCTGCCTATTTGCAGGGGTGGGACACAGCTCTGGCTTTTGGAGGTCATGTTACTACAGGGACCTGGGTGAAGGCTGACTTAGGAAGATGTTCGGCTTTTTTTAATGAACTCTGCAATCATACTTCCCAATGAGGCAAGAGAAACAGCACAGCCCAAGCCCATTTCCCAGCCTAAAACCAACTTGGGAAAACAATGCACTAGCAACAGAGCGCTTCTTGCAGGCCAGGCACGGTTCCTACATCCCGTTAGCGCCCCCGGCAACCCTGAACTGGGTGCTGCCAGGCCCCATTCCCAGGCCAAAAACAGCCTACAGAGGCTGAGCGACAGGCCCGGGGCCGTGGGGATGGAGGTCTCCGGGGGGCGGGGGGGGGGGCGGACGTTCACTCACAGCTGCTGGAAGAGGGGGCACCCGTGCATGAGTGTGGCCGAGACGCAGCACCCCCTGAGCTACAGGCACGGAGAACAAGCTTGCCAATGACTCAAGCTCAGGCTTTTCTACCCAAACTAGTTTTACTTCTCACATTCAACTGCAAAAAGGTTTTTTTGGGAGGTCTGGAAGGAGAAAGAGGAGCCACTCAGGATCAAGTTCTATTAACAGACCTTGAGAAATACCCGGCTATTCAAGATGCTTCTGTCCTTTGGATGGGAATTCAGATTTCATGATTACTGCAGCCCCGGCAAGACCATTTCCCAGACGGTGAGAAGTACAACCCACGTGCAGGCTCAATTCTATTTTAATATTTAAAATAAAATTTTAAAACGTGACGCTACCATCCTGCTTGATCCCCAGGGAACTGTAGAATAAACCCACAAGTGCATTTCCCAAGAAAGTAAAGTTTTTAAAAATACCTTCCTATGTCTATACTCCCTGGGTTCTGCAGAATCAGAAAAACGGGACGTTGTTTCCAGAGAAGCCGGTTGAGAAGGCAGATTATTAGCCGGCAGGGTTTGTGCAGCAAGCCAACCTGCTGCTTTAAGGAAAACAACGGACCCGATTTGTGGCCAATCATAAAATCTGAGCTTTCAAGCAAAAATTCGAATTTTGAAAAACTCGAAGGCCACTGTGGCCTTGAAGCTTCTCCGTTCGGATGAGGATCAGCGGGCAGAGTAACAAAGGTCATTTTTTATACTGAATACCATCAGGAAGATCTGCACTAAATTACTTGGTGAGCCAGTATATTCCCAATGACCGACGTACGAATCTAAGAAAACCACGTGTGGACAGACCCATTCCCAACATGGGCTACAGCACTGGTTCTGACGTGAGAGCGTGGTCGGCTCGGCGACACGCCTGCAGACCCTCCACTGCACCTAAGACGGTGCTCACGAAGAAGGCCGCGGGCTCCGGCGTACTCCCAAAGAACGGCTGAAAAGGCTAGTAAGATATTCCTCCCTTTGCCAAATACGTATCTGCGCGAGGCAGAATTTTCTTCAACGACCTCAGCCAAAGCAACCTATGACAACCCCGTGAGTGCAGAAGCGGCTACAACAATCTTCGTGTCCTCTACTGAGCCAGAAACTAAGGGGATCCGCAAATTGTAAAGGGTGCCCCTCTTCTTACTAAATATGTTTCAGAAAATAGTTCTTTTTTGCGGTGCTGGAACATCACCCCAAACATTTTTGGGTCGATGAAACGTCTCCCTTTGGCTCAGTCATGATCACAGGGTCCTGGGATCGAGCCCCACGCTGGGCTCCCTACTCAGCAGGGAGCCTGCTTCACCCTCTCCACCCCCAGTGCCCTGATTGTGCTCTTGCTCTCTCTCTCTCAAATAAATAAAATCATAAAAAAAAGAATTAAAAAGAATTTAAAAATATGTGCTATCTATGTTATGTAATGGGATCATTGTTTTAAAAATGATTTAATAAATAGTTTTAAATTTCTCTTTTAATTTCAACAGCAAATATTGATAGATAACATCTACACACACAAAAGCCCTTCGGAGTCCTCAGTTTCTAAGTTTAGAGGGCCCCCAAGTCCAAAAAATGTTGAGAACTACTACCTTAAGATACAGTTTAAGTCAGTATCTCAACTTAGCTCTGTTAATTCTTTGCACCGCACGAATCACTGGATGGGCCTCAAAGGATGTTGTGCAACTTTGTGAACCTTGGTGGATCATGATTTGAACACTCCAACCACAAAAGAGACTTGGAAGGTAACTGGGAAATTTTTATACAGACTGGGTCTAATAAGAAATCATAGTTAGCTTTCGTGACGTGACAGGGCACTGTGGTTACCTAAGATGATGCCAAGCCCACAATCGTGTGCGGCCTGACTGACAGTCTCGAGCACTGGAAAGTGACTGGTGGGCTTGGGACTTCTTCACACCCCAGCAACAGCACTTGTGGAGACCACAAACCCAGGTGGCAGCTGGCTGATGATGACAAAATTCCTGGGCGGCTGTACTTCACCTCCGCCCACCCCAAGATCACAACGGGCACGTGCCTTGGGTGCCCTCCAGGGCAAGGCCTTCCTTCACCCCACACGAGGAGGTGGCCCTCTGGGGGCCTCACGCTGTGTGCCAATGCCACCGGGGTGGGACCTAGGCTGTACCTCCCGTCTCCCGGGGTCAGAAGTCCTTGGAGTGAATGTTGGCTCTGGAGCACATGAATTTCTCAGGATTCCAGCTTTCAGTTTGCTTTTCACTCCTAAGGCTTCTTGCCTTTCACGCCACCTCAGCAACGTGTTGTAAAAGCTCTTACGCAGTTTCAGTTTCTGTGATCCAGGGATTCGGTTATTTCCCAAGAAGGAAGGAGGGTTTCAGGCGGTCTCGTCTGCTGTACCCCTGGAAACCAAAGTGAGTGCCTCTGTGTATAATGAAAGTGACATTAATCACTGATCAAACAACTGTATTTTGTTCTTAGTGTTTACGAGTTTTTCCCAAACCACAAGAAAGTATTTCTATGTAAGTTGCTAGGAATTTGCTCCAACAAGCAGGGTTGAAATCAAGTTCGGTTTGCTTCAAAAACCGCGTCCCGCTCTGACTGCGTGCGGAGGCCTGGGCAGAAGCGCCCCCGGGGCCGGAGCCGGCGGGCTCGTCACGGCTCTCCTCGAGCTTCGGGCAGCCGGGCGACGCTCCTGGCGGCCTCCCGTCCCGGCCGACGCGGGCAGGCCCAAGGGAGCGGTCCCAGAGGAGGTGGCGCGGAGGGGAACTTCTGAAGCGCGGGTACTTGCAGTGAATCGAGGCGGCGGAGGGCGAGCGGCGGGCGACGTGACACGAGGGCGGGAGGCGCCGGGCCGCGGGGCCCTGCTCGGGGACAGACACGCCCTCGCAGACTCCCATCCTGCCGACGGGGCGGCTCCTGTCCTCCAGGCTGTGGGCCGTCGCCTCCCGGCCGGGGCTCTGGGAGGCAGTCCGCGAACCGCACCCCCGGAATTACCTGCGAGACTCGCCTGTACTCTGCCTGCCGACAAGGCCTATCAACTTGAGCCTCGCCTGGAGACCGCGACATTTAACACCTCAGGAACTACGGTGCTGTCTTCGTTTCAGAATGCAGTTTCACCAGCAGCAACGCACCCCCAGCTCGTGCACTGCAGTACCGGTTCACACCTAACCTCAGGTACCGGCGAACGAGCCCGCAGACCGTCGGCACGTCGGGGCTCCTCGCGCCGTCTGCAAAGNGCTCTTCCGATCT
>LNAC01000189.1:5002927-5017991 GCA_002007465.1 Ailurus styani
GGGGTGTGGGGGTGGGGGCAAGGGTTCTTCTCATTTTTAAAGTCTCTTAAGAAGATAACAGACGACTACACAACTGGTGGAACTCAGAGTACGATCTTTTAACGCTCCTAATACTACATATTCAGTACATGATATTCGGTGAAAGTACAAGTTGAAAAGTTGAAGATCTATATTGTGAATTCTAGAACCACTGAAAATAATGAAGCAAAGTGATATAGGTGATAAGTCAAGAGGAGGTAAAATGGAATCAAAAAATATTCAAGGGGCGCCTGGGTGGCTCAGTAATTAACTGACTCTTGATCTCAACTCAGGTCCTGATCTCAGGGTCATGAGTTCAAGCCCCACGCTGGGCTCCATGCTGACCAGGAGGGAGGAAGTGAGGAAAGACAGACAGAAAGAAAGAGAAAAAATTCAATTAATCCAACAGAAGGAAAGAAAAAAAGAGAGAGAGAAAGAGAGAAATAATTCAATTAATCCAAAAGAAAAGAAGGAAACAGAAGGAAAGAGTAGCTCACAACAGATGGGGGGGAAAGGAAAGGGAAAAAAGCAAGATGGTAGATTTACATCCAAACGTATCAATAATTACATTAAATGGAAAGAGTTAAATTTTCCAACTGTTAGAAGAGACGGTCAGGTTGGATGAAGAAGCAAGAAGCACCATGCTTTCTACAGTGGATTATAAAGACACAGGTAGGTTAAAAAGAAAAAGGTTAGGAGACATATTGCATGCAAATACTAACTTAAAAAGGCTGGGTAGCTCTATGAGTATCAGAGAAAGTTGGCTTTAGAACAAGGAACGCTAGCAGCAATGAAGGAGATGATGACGGTAAAATAAAATAAATAATGACGACATGACTGATTTAACAAGAAGCAATATCAGTGGTAAATATGTAAGGACTCTAACTAAACAGAGCTCAAAATACATGAAGCAGGAATTAAAAGGAGAAATACACAAACCCACAGTTACATGTGAAATTTCAACAGTCCTTTCAGTAACTGAACTAGACAAAAACATCAGGAAGGATGCAGAAGATGTGAACACCACCATAAACCAATCCGAAGTAACTAACATTCATAGTACACTCTTCCTAACAACAGAATACAAATTCTTTCCAATGCACACAGAACACTGACCGAAACTGGCCATAAAACAAACCAACACATTTCTAAAAATTAAATCATATATTAAGCATGTTCTCCGACTACAACAGGATTAAGCTAATAATAACAAAAGGGCGTCAAAAGGTATAAGCTTCTAGTTATAAAATAAATAAATCATGGAAATATAATGTACAGCATGGTGACTCTGGTTAATACTGTACTGCAAATTTGAAAGTTGCTAAGAATAGATCTTAAAAGTCCTCAGCACAAGGAAAAAAACCTTTTTTTTGGTAACTATGGTGTGACAGATGTTAACTATAGACTTACTGTGTAGATTATCTTGTAATACATACAAATATTTAATCATTATGTCACAGTAAACTTATATAATGTCGTGTCAATTATACTTCAATTAGAAAAAGATAACTGGGGGTGGCTCAGTTGGTTAAACATCTGCCTTCCGCTCAGGTCATGATCCCAAGGTCCTGGGATCTGGCCCCATGTCAGGCTCCCTGCTCAGTGGGGAGCCTGCTTCCCCCTCTTACCCCTGCTCATACCCTCTCTCTCTCTCTCAAATAAATAAAGAGAAAGGAAAAGAAAAGGAAAAGAAAAAGATATCTGGAAAATACACCAAAGTATTTGGAAATTATAAAACACAATTCTAGGGGCGCCTGGGTGGCTCAGTGGGTTAAAGCCTCTGCCTTCGGCTCAGGTCATGATCTCAGGGTCCTGGGATCGAGCCCCGCATCACGCTCTCTGCTCAGCGGGGAGCCTGCTTCCTCCTCTCTCTCTGTCTGCCTCTCTGCCTACTTGTGATCTGATCTCTCTCTGTGTCAAATAAAAAATATTTTAAAAATTATAAAATATAATTCTAAATAATCCAAGGGTCAGAGAATAAATCACACAATAAGGGTAATTATAGTTTTAACAGAATGAAAAGCACAGCATACCAAAATTTGTAGGATGCAGCTAAAGAAATGCTTAAATAGGATTTTGTGAAATTAAACCAATTACCTATGAAGTCGAAAGACAGAAAAAATAGACCTAAGAGCAGAAATTAATGAAACAGAAAAATGGAGAATCAAGTCAACCAAATTGTGGTTCTTAGCTTAATAAAAATGATAAACCTATAGCCAGGCTATTGGGGGAAAAAACAGACAAAACCCAAACAACTAATGTCAGGAATAAAGTGGTAGGGGCAAATCACTACAGATCCCATGGAAATTAGAAAGACAAGTAAGGGGATATTCTTCACGCAACTTCACGCCAATAACATTTGATATAAAACAGGTAAATATCTTTTTTCCCAGTTTTGTTGAGCTATAACTGACAGACAGTACTGTGTAACTAGCTGTACACAGGGATACTGCCTAATGACATGACTTACATACACTGTAAAATAACTATACAAATCTCTTTAAAGACAAACTTAGTAAAACACACTGAAAGAGACAGATAGCCTTTATCAAATTAAATGAACTCATAGTTCAAAACCATCCTAACAAGCCAACTGCAGCTCAAGTTAGCTTCACTGGTGAATTCTACCACACATTAAGGTAGAAATCATACAAACTCCACACGAACTTCTCCAGAAAACTAAAGAGAGAATACTTCCTAGTTCATTCTACAAGGTATTACCCTGATACCAAAACCACACAAAGATACTGTGAGACAAGAAACGTACAGACTATTGATTGTCCTTCGTGAATACAGATGCAATAGTCCTTAACAAAACACCAGCAAAGCCAATACGGCAACCTATGGAAAGGATAATACATCATGATCAAGTGCAGATTATCACAGGAATGCAAGGTTCATTCAACATTTCAAAAATCACCACAATTAATATTGTTAACAAACTAAAAAAGATAAACTGTGTCATTTCAATAGATGTAGAAAATAAATGTGACAAGGTTAAATATCCATTCATGGTAACCCCCAGCAAACTAAAAACAGAAGTAAAACTTTTCCCACCTGATATACAAAATCCTATAGCTAACACCATACTTAAGAGTGAAAGACCAAGTGCTTTCCCCCTAAGACTGGAAACAGGGAAGGATGTCTGCTCAGATCACTTCTATTCAACATCCTACGGGTGGTCCTAGCCAGTACAGTAAGATAAAAAAAAAAAAAGACATAGAGATTGGAAAGGAAAAAATATATTATTTGTAGATGATGTGATCACCTGTGTAGAAAATCTTGAGGAATCTACCAAATAACCAATAGAATAAATAAATGAGCTTTCATAGGATACAAAGTCAATTTAAAAAAACCCTGTATCTCTCTATATTAGCAATAAACAATCAGAAATTATATTTTCTTTGAAGTACCATTTAAAATAGCAAGAAAATACAAAATATCTTAGAAAACTTTAGGGGCGCCTGGGTGGCTCAGTGGATTAAAGCCTCTGCCTTCGGCTCAGGTCATGATCTCAGGGTCCTGGGATCGAGCCCCACATCGGGCTCTCTGCTCAGCAGGGAACCTGCTTCCTCCTCTCTGCCTGCCTCTCTGCCTTCTTGTGATCTCTCTCTCTCTTTCAAATAAATAAAAAAAAATCTTTAAAAAAAAAATAAAAAATAAAGTAATATCGGGCGCCTGGGTGGCTCAGTGGNTTTAAAAAAAAAAAAAAAAAAAAAAAAAGAAAACTTTCAACACACTATGTACAAAGTCTGTACATGAAAGATTACAAAACTATTGTAAGAATAAATTTAAAAGACCCAAATCAATGAAGAGTCATACTACATTAATAGACTGAAAGACTCAGTATTATTAAGATATCATTTTTGGGGGGCCTGAGTGGCTGAGTTGGTTGAGCAGCTGACTCCTGATTTCGGTTTAAGTCATGATCTTGGGGTCCTAGGATTGAACCCTGCACCGAGCTCCCTGCTCAGTGGGGAATCTGCTTATCTCCCTCTGCCTCCTGCCCCTCACGCTGTTCGGGATGGCTCGAATTCTCGCTCGCTCTCTCTCTCAAATAAATAAATCTTAAAAAAAAAAAAAAAATCATTTCTCCCAGATTGGTCTATAGACTCAATACAACATCAGTTAAAATCTCAGCAGGCTTTTCTGTAGAAACTAGAAGACGACCCTAACCTTTATACGGGAATGCAGAGGCACTGGAATAGACCAAACACTGCTGAAGAAAGAACAGAACTGGAGAACTTCTACCTTGTCTCATGACTTACTATAAAAAGCCTCAGGAATCAAGCCTGTATGGTACTAGCAAAAGGATGAGTATATACATAAAGTGGAGACAGAATCCAGAAGTAGACCCACAGGTTAAAAAAAACCAAAAAAACAACAAAAACACAAACGATTTTTTGACAAAGATGCCTAGGTAATTCAACAAGGAAAAATAGTATTTTTAGCAAAGAGTTCTGAAACAAGTGGATATCCACATGCAAAAAGGATGAACTTTAACCTTACTTTACAAAAGATGTAAAACTTCACCCAAAATGGATCATAGAGCACATGTATGAGCTCAAAACATAAGACATCTAGAAAAAAAAAAACCACAGAGCAAAAATCTTGTAACCTTGAGCAGCAAAGATTACTTACATAGAACACCAAAAGCCCAAATCACTTAAAAATTGATAAACTGGACTTGGTCAAATTTAAAATTTTGCTCTTCAAAGAATAGTGTTCTGTAATGAGAAGGCAAGCCACAGACCAGGAGGAAAAAAATTTTTTTAAAGGTTTTATTTATTTATTTGAGAGAGAGAGAGAGAAAGAGAGTGAGAGAAAGCATGAGAGGGGAGAAGGTCAGAGGTAGAAGCAGACTCCCCATGGAGCTGGGAGCCTGATGTGGGGACTCGATCCCGGGACCCCAGGATCATAACCTGAGCCAAAGGGAGTCGCTTAACCAACTGAGCCACCCAGGCGCCCGGGAGAAAGTATTTGAAAAACATATCTGATGAAAGGTTTGTATCTAGAATATACTATAGACATCTCTCAAAAATTCAATAATAGGGGCGCCTGCGTGGCTCAGTCGTTAAGTGTCTGCCTCCGGCTCAGGTCACGATCCCAAACTCCTGGAATGAGTCCCGAATCGGGCTCCCTGCTCAGCGGGAAAGCCTGCTTCTCCCTCTCCCACTCCCACTGCTGCTGTTCCCTCTCTCACTGCGTCTCTCTCTGTCAAATAAATAAATAAAATCTTTAAAATTAAAAAATTTAAAATTAAAAAAAATCAGTAATAGTAAAACAAACAACCTAATTAAAAATAGGCAAAAGATTTGAACAGCCATGTCCTCAAAGTTATACAGATGGAAAATAAGCACATGAAAAGATGTTCAGCAAGTCATTTTAAAACACCCATCAAAACCATGAGACGGCACTACAAGCCACTAGAACGGCTACAATTAAGGACTGTCACTACATCCAGCCTTGGTAAGGACACAGATTAACCGGAACTCTCACACATGGATGGGAAATAGTATAAGCACTTGGAAAAATTCCAAGACAGTTCCTTAAAACATTAATCATACACTCACCCCATGACCTAGTAATTCTACTCCTAGGTATTTATCAAAGACAAATCAACTATGTCCACAAAAGGCCTGTACTCAAATGTTATTAGTAGCTTTACTGTTTTGTTTTAAGTAGGCTCCACACCCATCGAGGAGCCCTAAGCGAGGCTTAAACTCACAACCCTGAGATCAAGACCTGAGCTGAAATCCAGAGTCAGGTGTTTAACAGACTGAACCATTCAGGCGCTCCTGAAATGTTACTAGCGGCTTTGCTGTTAACAACACAGATTCCCTCTACTGGTGAACGGATAAACAAAATGTGCTTCATCCATACAAAGGACTACTACTCGGAAATAAAAAAGTTGACTACACAGATACATGCAACAACACAGAGGAATATCATATTAAACAAGAAAAGCCAAAGACCACCATTTAGATTATCTTTCTATGTGGCTGATTCAAGTTCTGTCTTCCCAACCTAAGAGTTCTGAGCAGCAGAGACAAACTGTATAAGCAACCACCTTCATGATGGTCATTACAAGCAATTTCCTGTGTTTGCATTAGGAACCAAAACCCAACAGGGCAGACGTTCCAGATACAAACAAATACTAGCCAACTCTTAAATGACTGGTTGAAACTGACACCATCTGCCTCGATAAGACCTGTGGGCAGAAACTGCTGGCAGGAGCCGGTTCCTTGTGTAAAACCGAAGACTTGTACTTCAACGATAGAGAGGAGAACGGAGACACAACTGCTCGGGTCCAGAATCAAAAGTTAGCCTCTGAGATGATCAAGCTTGAAAACAGAAAACCAGAATGTTAATCTGCCAAGTCGTCTTGCTTGCGGCAGGAGGTCTGAGGGCTCCACAGACCCCTTCACAGAAAACAGTGATTCTCTCAAGTACCATCTCCTGCGCCCCCACACCAGACAAATTATTTTCACTACTTAAACATACACAAGTGTAAAATGCAATATACCTCGCATTTTTTAAGCCTTTTTATAATTCCAAAAATCCAAGCCAGCCTACAACTTAAAATTTTATAAACCTAAAAATCATTACTCAAATTAACATTATTGTAAAGAGACAGATGAATGATTCACTGAAACCAAATTCCTAAATTCAACATGGGCCTTGGTTCTGACTACGAAGCAGCAGGCTCTTTTGGGTCAGGCCTGTATTCGTGTGGGTCTCTCCGCAAAGACCTGGACCACCCCGCCGGCCTGCCTGTCTCCATTTCCCCCGCACAGAGCAGGCCATGCCTTCGGCGGGTCTTTGCTTGGCCTCAGCGAAGAACCTAAGTATTAAGGTAACTACGTTCCTTGCTCAGTAGCCCTGCCAAGCAGTGCCCCCAGGCTCAGCAGGGCACAGGAGGCAGCAGCCAAGGCCTCTGACACACAGCAGGCCTTCCAGTGGAGTGAGTGTGCCCTCCGCCACTATCAGAATACAAACAAAAATTGTTTTAACCGTCAGAATTCACAGAATCCCATGAGAAGACACCCACAGCCTCCCAAGCTGTAGTCTACTGTGTAGGATCAGTGCTTAGAAATGTTTTGAGGTCCTGAAGCATTATCTTTGGATATAGATGAAAGGTAGACTCATGCCTTCATCCAAACACCATCCGTGGGTGCCTGTTCTGTGCTGGGCCTGTGAAGACACCACGAGCTGGCGGAGACAGGAGCCAGGACAAAGCGGCTGGGCTGCGCTGGGTGCGTGCACAGGCCACGTGGAAGGGACGACGCACATCTGTGGGAGGGGTGAGCCGAGCAGGAACCTGGAGGCCTGGCTTCTGCCGAGCCTGTGCAGCACCCCTGCCCCTTCCCAACCAGCCCTGCCTTGCTCTCCCCGTCCATCGAGCACGTGCTGGGGATGCAGGGATTCTGCTGAGGGGAAGGTGCTGGGTGCTGGGCAGGTCAGGGCCACCATATGGCAACATCTCAATCTTCGACAGGGACCTCAGGCGAGCCGCAGCCCCGACACCCTGACAGCTTCTCAAGGAGACCGTCTGAAACCTTAGCCACTCCCCAGCTCCTTCCCAGCCTTGTGAGATGCACTCTCCCTTCCAAACAAAATTTTATAAAGAAGCTTTCTGGCAGCAATTTCCTCAACTTCCACACTCCCCAGCCCGCCTTACTTCACACCTACACGGCCTTGCCTGAGAACCGTCTCAGCAGCACGGCTCTTCTCGAAAGAGACCCCCGCTCCCCCGTCCCAGGGGAAGCTCACGGGCACCAGCATCCCTCCCCTGTACTCCTTCCCACCCGCAAACGAGTTGGAACTGCCGACCCAAAGCCGAGTGTGGCAAGAATACGGGTGATGGGAACACAAACACGAGTGGTGAGGACAGAAGCTGGACAGTCCCTTGGGAAACTGCCGCATCTTACAAATGTAAGCATTTGAATCACTCACAAACCAAGCAATTCTATTTCATAGATAAGTACTCTGTGACTGGGCGACGAGATAACAGACAGCTGGTAAAACACTCTTTCTGGGTGTTTTGTGAGGGTGTCTCTGGAAGTGACAGCACTGGAATCCATAGACTGAATGAAGACAATCCCCTCACCCACGAGGGTCTGAAAACGACAAAAAGGGAAGGGCTGATTCACTCTCCCGGCTTCTGCCCAGACGCCCCTTGCTGCCCTCGGACGTCAGCACTCCCGGCTCGCGGGGCTGCGGACTCAGAGCGAGGCACGCGCCGGCTTCCCTGGAACTCCAGCTTGCAGGCGGCAGGCTGTGGGCCTTCTCGGCCTCCCTCCCCACACCAGCCAGTCCCCGTACCGAACCCCCTTCCTTCCGTCCTCTATCGGTCGGTCGGTCTGTCTACCTCTTCCGGACCCCTCGCTGGCTCTGTGTCTCTGGAGAATCCTGACCAAAACAGGCACCCCATTTCTTGGTTAACTTTTTTTTTTTTTTTTAAGATTTTATTTATTTATTTCACAGAGGGAGAGAGATCACAAGGAGGCAGAGAGGCAAGCAGAGAGAGAGAGGGGGAAGCAGGCTCCCCGCCAAGCAGGGAGCCCGATGTGGGCCTCGATCCCAGGACCCTGAGATCATGACCTGAGCCGAAAGCAGAGGCTTTAACCCACTGAGCCACCCAAGCGCCCCTTGGTTAACTTTTTAAAACGTCTGTTCAGAGGACAGCTGGGAGGCAGCTTTCCATGGGTCTCTCATACCGACTCCCAGTCTTGATGGATGTGCCAAGCCTGTAAGGCTCTGCCTATTTCCCCCTCTCCTTCCGCCCCACCCCAGGGCTGTTTCTCAGGGTCTACACAGCAGATAACCTTGAGACAAAGCAGGCTTGCCTGCTACACACTACAGAAGTGGCAGACCCCCCCCCCACTCAGTGCTCCTGAACCCCAACACAAACTCGCTGTACCCGCAGCATGGATGCAGGCCTCCCCACTTCCCAGACATGGATTTGGGGAGGGAGACGGAGCAAGGGGAGCAGACATGCTCCCGTTCGTGAGAGCTGCTGTGCGGTGAGCAATAAAGCCCCCTGTCTCTGACCCGGGAGTCTCATGTCCCCTGCCAGCACCATGAAATAGGAACCAAGTCGTTTATTGCCTCCAATCAGAGCAAAAAACTCCAATCCCAGGCTCAACAACTACCAACCACACCATTCTTTAAACGACTACCACCACTTAGTTCTACTTATCATACTTTCTTGTTCCTTTTTCTCTCTCTCTGGTATCTGCTTTTCACTCATCACTGTCTCAAATGTTGGATACTCTCCAGAACTGCCTCCTTCACATTCTACTTCTCACTGTCGTCGTGTTGTGCCCGTGACCAAGGTTGAGAAGCTGAGTAAAAATCATCTGTGGGGGTTCTTTTACTCAGTGTTGCAGGCGTATCCAGCAATGCAAACAACACCGGAGGCAAACGGACAGGAACGTGAAATCGCAACTCTTAAAAAAAAATTGGGATTCCACTTCAATTGAGAAAAGTAAATAAATAAATCTTAAAATAAATAAATCTTAAAAAATAAATTAAATAAATAAAAAGATAAGTCAATATATCTGTACCAACAGAGTTAGAGGAGGAAGAATGGAGATGGTATCATTTAAAATAGAACAGATAAAAGTCAAATACCTATGAGCCAATCTTTTTTTTTTTTAAGATTTATGTATATATTTGAAAGAGAGGTGAGGGGAGGGGCAGAGGGAGAAAGAAAATCTCAAGCAGACTCTGCACTGAGTGCAGAGCCCAACGTGGGGCTCAATCTCATGACCCCAAGGTCATGATCTGAGCCAGAACCAAGAGTCAGACGCTTAACCGACTCCATCACCCTCATGCCCCCCACCTTTTTAAAAAGGGCACTGGTATGACACTGAAAAATATAAAACATGTATAAAAATATTCTATACTTCATGGGATTATTAGATTTTTTTTAAGATTTATGTATTTGAGGGCGCCTGGGTGGCTCAGTGGGTTAAAGCCTGCCTTCGGCTCAGGTCATGATCCCAGGGTCCTGGGATCGAGGCCCACATCGGGCTCTCTGCTCAGCAGGGAGCCTGCTTCCTCCTCTCTCCTCTCTCTCTGCCTCCCTCTCTGCCTACTTGTAATCCCTCTCTCTCTGTGTCAAATAAATAATAAATAAAATCTTAAAAAAAAAAAAAAAGATTTATGTATTTGAAAGAGAGAGAGAATCCCCAAGCAGACTCCCTGCCGAGCGTGGAGCCTAACACAGGGCTCGATCCCAAGACCCATGAGATTATGACCTGAGTCAAAATCAAGAGTCAGACACCCAACTGACTGAGCCACCCAGGTCCCCCACGATTATTAGATTATTAAGAATATGAGAATAAAGTTAATTCTCCTCGTACTGATTTATAGACTCCATGGAATCCCAGTCAAATCCTAACAAGGTTATTTTTCTATTTGGGGATTATGTGTGTTTGTGTGTGTGTATAAACTGACAAGGTAATTTTCAGTTTTACAGAAATGCGAAGAATGAAGAGTAACTAAGATATGTTTGAAGAGTACAATGTAACAGCACTTTTTCTCTGAAAATGAACATTATGACAAAGCTCCAGTAATTAAAACAACATGCTGTTGGCACAAGGACAAACAAAGCAATGGAACAGAACCCAGAACCCAGAACTACAGCCACACACACACAGACGCTTGATTGGTAACAAAGCTGGTGTTAGAAAGTGGGGGCAGGGAAGAGGAGGGAGCGACAGTCACATCAATAAATGCTGCTGGGGACCTGGGTTTCCACACAGAAATAAATTTAATTTGACCTTTACCTGACACCATATAAAAACGTAATTTCAGTGCCAGGAGGGTTGCAGGTCTACACACGAAAGGAGTAGAGGCCTGTGCCGTTTACTCGGTCACCTGTGGCCACGGAGCTGTGAGATGTGAGCATCCTACGTGATGCACGCCGTACACGTAAGAACATACAAAGGACTCTGAATATTTAGCACAAAACAAAATAACATTAACATGTTTTATACTGAGTACAGGTAAATGATAATTCGGATACACTGAGGGGAAAAAACAGATTGTCATATCACCTGTTTTAGTTTTTGACACGTGGCTACTGAAATATTAAAATCATTCACATGGTGGCTTGAATTTGTCACTCACATATTTCTCTGGACAGTACTAACAAAAGAAGAAAAATATGTTTATGATGTCACAACAGGAAAAACCATTAATAACAGAACTAAATAAAGTGGCAACTACTGAGGGAAAATTGAGAAATCTGAGTAGATTAAACACGAATTTGTGTCCAGAGCTCCTGGATGGTGCAGTCAGTTAAGCGTCCAATTTGAATCTCGGGGTCGTGAGACTGAGCCCCGTGTTGGGCTCCATGCCCAGTGTAGAGTCTCCTTGAGACTCCTTCCCTCTCCCCCTGCCCCCCCTGCCTGGTCACTTGCTCTCTCTCCAATAAATCTTTTAAAAAATGAATTTGTATTCATCAAAAGACACTATAAACAGTGAAAGGGGAAGCAAAAAAGCAGCAGCTGGTGTCTGCAATGCATAAAACCAGCAAAGGGGTCATGTTCGGCACACACACACAGTCCCGTACATCTGTAAGAAAAAGACAAATACGGTCACCCCCCCTTTATCAGCAAGGGAGAGGTTACATGACCCCAGTGGACACCTAAATCCACGAATGCACTATACCCTACCTACACCATGCTTTTCCCTCCACCTACCATAAAGTGTAACCTACAAAGCAGACACAGCATGAGATTAACAATAGTTATAATAATAGCAACATACAATAATAAAGTAGAACAGGTGTAACAAGACACTGTAATAAAAGTTGTGTGAATGCAGTCTCTCTCTCAAACTGTCTTACTGTCCCTCACTCACCCTTCCTACGATGATGAGACGAGGCTACGGCTGACCCTGTGACCACACGTCAGGAGGAGGATCGCCTGCCCCTGGGACAGGCCGAGTGTGGGAGCTGAGACCCTGGAGGGGGCTGGCAGACAGGGACCGCTGTACTCCCATGGAACAGCGGTTCTCCAGGCGTGGTCTGCGGACCCCTGGCAGTCCCGGACGCCCTTTCATCAAGCCCACGAGTCGAAGCTATTTTCACATTAGTATCTAGAGGTTATGTGCCTTTTTCCCTGTGTTGACACTTGCAGTGATGGTGCAAAAGCCACGGCGGGTTTAGCCACCCGCATCTTGGCCAGAACGAAAGCTGCACAATGGAGTGTGCACCGTCCTTCGCTTCCATACACTTAGTTTAAAAAAGGCAGGTTCCACTAAAGAATGCCCTTGATGCATTAAAATCATTAACTGTATTAAATCTCAACCCTCAAGCACACACCTTCTGAATGTTCTATGTGATGAAAAAGGGAGTACGTGTGAAGCATTCCAGCCATGTTCCCAGTAAAAGCAGCAGGTACTGTGAGTTGAAGGACCCGCTCCGCCATGACGCATCCGGAATGCCTGACAGACCAAAGTACGGCTACTCAGATAGGGGACATTTTCTCAAAAATGAATGAAATGAACCTGGCGCTTCAAGGAAAACACCTGACACTACTTGTGACCAATCAAAATCCGAGCTTTCAGGCAAAAATCAGAAGGTTGGAAATCTTGTATCCACACGGTGGGCTCCAAAGCCTCTCCATTTTAAGACTTTACTGTTGAGAGCAGTGGTGATAACAGAAATACATTTCTTGTAAGATTTTATTTATTGGGGCGCCTGGGTGGCTCGGTCGGTTAAGCATCTGCCTTCAGCTCGGGTCACGGTCCCAGGGTCCTGGGATCGAGCCCCACATCAGGCTCCCTGCTCAGCGCGGAGTCTGCTTCTCCCTCTGCCTGCTGCTCCCCTGCTTGTGCTCTCTCTCTGATAAATAAGTAAATTAAATCTTTAATAAAAAAATAAAGATTTTATTTATTTGAGAGAGAGAGAGGGAGTGAGCATGAGCAGGGGGAGGGGCAGAGGCAGAAGGAGAGGGAGAAGCCCAAGCAGACTCCATGCTGAGCGCAGAGCCTGACATGGGGTTCAATCCCAAGACCCTGAGATCATGACCTCAGCCGAAACTAAGAGTCGGACGCTTAAACAACTGAGTCACCATGTGCCCCACAAATACAATTTTTTTATACTGAATAATGAAAGGTATCAGCATCAGGAAGATCTGCCTAACTCAGTGAATCATTATCTTACAAATGCATGCTGTCACAAAATCATCAATGGGTAAGAGATATTCGTTCAGAATGCGAGAGACAATGTATTCTACAAACACAGGAAAAATGCACTGATATCATTTCATACTCTACATTACGACTAACCATTAAGGAACCATTACCTGTCATGGCGTGGAGCAGTATCAAAAAAGAATATCCACAATTACCTGAAACAGCTATCATAGTAGTTGCTTCATATACTTCAATCAAAACAACCTACAACAACAGCTGAACACAGAAGGAAGGATACATGAGAGTCTAGCTGCCTTCTATTACACAAACACTCAGATTTATAAAACAGTGCTACTCTACTCACAAAATTATTTTTGCTTTGGAAAAATCGTTTTCCTTTAAAAATATGCTATTGATCCAGTAACTTGTAATCAGCTGATTATATAAATTCTCTATGACTCAATGATTCCTTTCCCACATGTACATACAACAGAATGTGTGAACATGTGTTCCAAGAGCAACATTCATAACAGCGAAATTTGGAAACAACCAAAATGTAGTATATTCAAAAAGGCAGATAGTATATAGGAATGAAGATGAAAAAAAACATATTTATGAATCTCAAATATAATGTTGAACAAAATAAATCGGCCACAAAATCACACGCACTGTATGGCATTTTCATGAAGTTCCAAATGTCAGGCAATGACAACAGTGAAGGAGCGTGACTGACAGAGAGCAGGAGAGCGAGTGCCGGGAGCCTCGGGATGGCGTCGACTCCACAGAGGAGGGCAGGCCTGGGAGTGGCTCAGGAGGGATCTGAGCTAAGGGGGACCCAACAGGTCGGCCCTAGTGCCTGAGTGACAGTCACTTCACCACGGAGAAGCAGACTCTCAAAAGAGACCGGGTCAAGTCAACCTTTCTGCCGACTACACAAGACCACCTAAAACACACCGCCCCCGAGAGACTGAAACTAAGAGAACATGAAAGGAGGGGAAGAGAAGGAGGCAGCTCACAGAGCCCTGCAAACAGCAAACAAAACAGTCCTTCTGGAGAAGCCACATGTGGCTTCTGTGCAATAAAGGAACAATACACCAAGATTCAGTCACTTTAACATGTATTCACCAGCACAGCCTTGAAATGCAGAGCAGAAATGAAAATATTTATAAGGAAAAAAGGACAAATACACATGCAGAGTAGGATACATACTTAACTCGTCTTACTCAGAAACTGACACATTAAGCAAGCTAAAAGATTAGTAAAAACACAGAAGGAATTAAGAGCACAATTAACAAGGGGTTGATCTAATGGGGGAACACACAGTCCTCTACATCGTGGGAACACATTTTCAAGGACACATGGAACATTCAGGAAAACTTAACCATGTATTAGTATAACTGGAGAGAAAATCATTATAACAGAGACCATGACATCCAAGAGCATTAAATGAAAAGTCAATGATTAAAAGTAACCCCAAAGATCTGTTTGCCTATTTACAAATACTTCTAAAACAATTCACGGATGAAAACAGAAATAATGAAAATTGGATAATACTTACTACTGAGCCAATGCAACTAACACATTTCAAAATCAAGTATAGTAGTGAGAGGTTTCCAGCACCTATCAGAGCAGAATAATAAAAACAGAATGGATGGTTGAGAACTCAGGAAAGCAGAAAAGTAACCAGAGAGTAAGAAGAAAAAACCAGGGCGCCTAGGTGGCTCAGGTGGTTGGGAGTCTGCCTCCGGCCTGGGTCATGATCCCAGGGTCCTGGGATTGAGCCCCACGTGGGGCTGTGCTAGGCGGGAAGCCTGCTTCCCCCTCTCCCTGCCTCTCCGCCTACTTGTGATTGCTCTCTCTCTGTCAAATAAGTAAATAAAATCTCAAAAAAAGG
>LNAC01000189.1:5027836-5044001 GCA_002007465.1 Ailurus styani
GGCAAGAACCAGGCCCGGCTTCAGACGTTGTACGCACGGCGTGTGCTGACAGCGAGCCAGGCGCTGGGCTTGTTCCGCCCGGGGAGACGCTCGGGAACAGCCCGGCGGGACGGGGGTTCTGGACCAGCGCAGGGGACACGGGAGGCCCCGGAGCCAGGCCAGGGGACCCAGGGAGAGAGGGGAGATGCCGATCGTCCCAAACCAGCGTGCCCAAGCATGAGGCCCGTCTTCGCAAGGTGGCAACACCTACGCCCCACGCCTCCTTCAGACCAAGCGAGTCCAGAGGACGAAACGCACGTGACTACAACCCAAATCAACCGAACACTCGTGCCTCCGTGCACGGCTACTCTCCTAACTCTCTGTGATTAAGTGGCAGCCCCAAATACAAACTCCACGGAGTCTTTTAAAAGCACCTACAGGTGTCCTGAAGTATAACCAGGAACAAGAAGCCAAAGACATCTGAAGAATGCAGTCGGAATAGTCCTGACAGACACACACACACACAGCTGTGAAAGCGCAGTAAGCAGACAGTGAGCGTTACCGTCACCCTCCAGTTTCCTTGGGCCCCTCTGTACCCCCTTCCTCCTCACCCCGGTCTCTTCCTGCCCCACTCACGGTGACCACTGCACTGAGTTCTGTGTCTCTCCGTTACTATGCAACTGCTAGACCTGTATGTACGTCGGGCCACCTGGGTGGCTCTCAGGTCGTGATCTCAGGGCTGTGAGTTCAAGCCCTGTGCTGACTCCACCTTGGGTGTCAAGCCTACTTAAAAAAATAAAAATAAAAATAAATCAGCTTTTGGTCTTAGGGATTTTTCACATTTAAAAAATGTTTTTTGGGGCGCCTGGGTGGCTCAGTCGTTGGGCATCTGCCTTCGGCTCGCGTCAGGATCCCGGTGTCCTGGGATCGAGCCCCACACATCGGGCTCCCTGCTCAGCGGGGAGCCTGCTTCTCCCTCTCCCACTCCCTTTGCTTGTGTTCCCTCTCTCGCTGTGTCTCTCTGTCAAATAAATTAATAAAATCTTTTAAAAAATAAAAATTTAAAAAATAAAAAGTAAAAATGTTGATTTTTATGATATTATTTACTTTTGAGGGGTTACTTTGGGTATAACTGGCTCTTTGATTTTCTACCTTCTTGTGGCGGAAGCGAAGTCACTCAGCCCCTCTCTTGCATAAGGAGGTGGCCAGTGCTCTAAGTCTGTAAGCAGTGCGCTGGCCGCGCAGCGTGAACGTTGGACGTTGATACACTGTGTTTTCGTTCTTGGTAGGTCCAAAGTACCTTCTCACCACCCTCTTGATTTCTTCTTTGGTTCACGAGCGAGCGTTCAACGTGTGGTGTGGTTTCCTGCTAGTGATTCTAATACAATTCCACGTAGTCAGAGAAGCTGCTGTGTACAGTCTTAATTCTTAATCAAGACTTCCCGTGGCTCAGAAGGTGGTCTCTTCTGGTAAATATCCGACATCTATTCGAGTGTGGAAGCATATGCTGCTTTTGCAGGGCAGGGATCTGTAACCCTGTGTCAGGCCAAGTCGCCCAACAGTGCCGTTCGTCTTCTATGACCTCAGTGATTTTCTGTTTACCTGTTCTATCAGTTACTGAGAGCTCTTCAAATCTCCAGCCGCAATTTTGTATTTGTCTATTTTTCCTTGAAGTCCTAGCAGTTTTTTGTCCACAAATTTTGAAGCCTGGTTATTAGGTGCAGAGACATTTAGGGCTGTTATGTCCTCTTGATAAACGGACCCCTAGACCAGTAGGAAATTCCCCTCTTCGGCCCTGCTAGTATTCTCTGCTCTGGGATCTGTTTTTCTCATACCTACACAGCCACCCCAACTCTCTTCTCACTTACATAAGCAAAGCATATCTTTCCATATCACCTTATTTTTAGCCCATTTGCATCTTTATGTTTAAAGCATGTTAGATGGGCGCCTGGGTGGCTCAGTGGGTTAGAGCCTCTGCCTTCGGCTCAGGTCATGATCTCAGGGTCCTGGGATCGAGGCCCGCACCGGGCTCCCTGCTCGGCGGGGAGCCTGCTTCCTCCTCTCTCTGCCTGCCTCTCTGCCTACTTGTAATCTCTCTCTCTCTGTGTCAAATAAATAAAAATCTTTAAAAAAATAAAATAAAATAAAGCATGTTAGAGCAGAAAGCATACAGCTGGGTCTTGATTTTTTTCCAATCTCACAATCTTTTAAAATTGGCATGTTTAGACCATTTGTATCAAATACAATTATGGGATATGGTTAAGGTTATTAAACTAACCTCTAATTCTTTATTTTTCTAGTGACCCATTTGTTTTTGTTCCTTTTCCTCTTTTTCCACTTTTTAAAAATTGAGTATTTTTTATGATTCTATTTTATCTTTTGTTGGACTGTGAGCTATACTTTTCCATTTGGAGTGTTTGCTTTAGTGTCACAGTATACATTTTTATTTATTTATTTTTAAAGATTTTATTTATTCATTTGATAGAGAGAGACACAGCGAGAGAGGGAACACAAGCAGGGGGAGGGGGAGTGGGAGAGGGAGAAGCAGGCTTCCCGCCGAGCAGGGAGCCTGACACGGGGCTCGATCCCAGGACCCTGGGACCATGACCTGAGCCGAAGGCAGATGCTTAACGACTGAGCCACCCAGGTGCCCCACATTTTAAAAAAAATTATTAACATATAATGTACTATTTGTTTCAGGGGCACAGGTCTGTGACTCATCAGTATCACACAACACCTGGTGCTCCCCATAACATACGTCCGCCCCAATGTCCATCCCCAGCCACCCCATCCCCCCACCTGCCTCCCCTCCAACAACCCTCGGTTTGTTTCCTGAGATGAAGAGTCTCTTATGGTTTGTCTACCTCTCTGGTTTCATCTTATTTCATTTTTTCCTCTCGTCCCCCATGATCCTCTGTCTTGTTTCTTAAATTCCACGTATCAGTGAGATATGGTAACTTTCTCTGATTGACTTATTTTGCTTAGATAATACCCTCTAGTTCCATCCACATCATTGCAAATGGCATGGTTTCAATGTCTGATGGCTGCGTAATATTCCATACCCCACATCTTCTTTATCCATTCATCTGTTGATGGACATCTGGGCTCTTTCCATAGTGGGGCTATTGTGGACATGACTGCTATAAACATTGGGGTGCGTGTGCCCCTTCGGATCACTACACTTGTATCTTTGGAGTAAATACCCAGTAGTGCAATTGCTGGGTCCTAGGGTAGCTCTATTTTCAACTTTTTGAGGAACCTCGATACTGTTTTGCAGAGTGGCTGCACCAGCTTGCATTCCCGTCAGCAGTGTAGGAGGGTTCCCCTTTCTCCACATCCTCTCCAACACTTGTCGTTTCCTGACTTGTTAATTTTAGCCATTCTGACTGGTGGGAGGTGGTATCTCACTGAGGTTTTGATTTGTATTTCCCTGACACCAAGTGATGTTGAACACTTTTTCGTGTCTCTGTTGGCCATTTGTATGTCTTCTCTGGAGAAATATCTATTCTTATCTTCTGCCCATTTGATTGGATTATTTGTTCTTTGGATGTTGAGTTTGGTAAGTTCTTTATAGATTTTGGGTCCTAGCCCTTTATCTGATATGTCATTTGCAAATATATTCTCCCATTCTGTTGGTTGTCTTTTGATTTTGTCCACTGTTTCCTTTGCTAGGTAAAAGGTTTTTATCTTGATGAAGTCCCAATAGCTTATTTTTGCCTTTGTTTCCTATGCCTTTGGTGATGTTTCTTGGAAGAAGCTGCTACAGCCAAAGTTGAAGAGATTGCTGCCTGTGTTCTCCTCAAGGATTTTGACGGATGCCATCTCACATGTAGGTCTTTCATCCATTTTGAGTCTATTTTTGTGTGTGGTGTAAGGAAATGGTCCAGTTTCATTCTTTTGCATGTGACTGCCCAATCTCCCCAACACCATTTGTTGAAGAGACTGTCTTTTTCCCATTGGACGTTCTTTCCTGCTTTGTCGAAGATTAGTTGACCATAGAGCTGAGGGTCCATTTCTGGTTCTCTATTCTGTGCCACTGGTCTATGTGTCTGTTGTTGTGCCAGAACCAGACCGTCACAGTGTACATCTTAACCGACCACAATCAGCCATCACGTAAGGCTTTGTGAGTGTACACACAAGAGCCCTACTACACTCTCTCCTGGCCTTGGTGGTACTCTTGTCAGGCATGCCACCTCCACATATAATAGCCCTAGAGTGCACTGTTGGTCTTGCTTTTTTAAGGAATTTTTTTAAAGACTTTATTTCACGTGACCTCTACCCCCAACGTGGGGCCTGAACTCAAGGCAAGAACAAGAGTCACGCGTCTACAGACCGAGGCGGCCGAGCGCTCCACTGTTTTTGCCTTACACGGATGACTGTATTTTAAAGTGACAGAAAAGGTGTTTTCCCCATACAGTTGCAATCTCCAGTGTCCTTCCTTCCCCTACAGAGACCCAGACTGCAGTCTGGTGTCATTTCCCCTAAGCTCGGAGCTTCTTTTCCATGCCCTGTGATGAAGATCCACTGGCCGTGAATTCTTTCAGCTTTTTACGTCTGAAAAATTTTGATCTCATCTTCGCTTTTGAAAGATATTTTTGTTGGTTTAGAATTCTAGGTTATGCTTTTCCCTTTCAGTACTTTAAAGCTGTTTTTTCTCCATCTTCTAGTTTGCATTATTTCTCATGAGAGGTCTGTTACTTTTATCACTGTTCAATATGTAACGCATTTTTTTCCTGACTGCATTTTTCTTTTAACCATTGTTTTCAGTGATACACTGATGATGTGTCGTGTTGTATTTTCTTCACCTTTCTTGTGCCTGAGGCTTACTCAGCTTCTTGGATTTGCGGGTTTATAGTTTTCAACAAATTGAACATTTTCCAGCCATTATTCCTTCAAATATCTTTCCATATTCCCCATGCCCATTCTCTCCTTCACGGACTCCAGTGACACATATACGTGCAGTGGGCCAAGTGAATTAAGTTGCTTCAAGGCTGATGCTCAAAGTCGTTTTTGGATACCTTCTATTGCTATCTCCTCCAGTTCATTAATCTTTCCTCCTGCAGCGTCTAATCTGTTACTAAGCCTCACATACTGTATTTTTCATCTCAGATACTGCAGTCTGCAACTCCAGAAGTTCATTTGCACTTTCTTACATTCTGTTTCTTAACATGTTCATGCTCTCCTCAATTTTCTCGAATATTCAGAATATAGCATTAACAACTGTGTTAATGTCCATCTAATAATTCTACTATATGTGTCATTTCTGAATCTGTTTCTATGTATTCATTTTGAACCTCATTGTGGACTGTATTTGCTTGCTTCTGTCTCTGCATGCCTGGTGATTTTTGACTAGATAGTAAACACTGTGAATTTAACTGTGTTAGGTAAGAGGTGTTGTTTAACTCCTTCGAATATTTCTGAGCTTTGTTGTGGGTCATAGTTAGCTTATTTAGGAAGAATTCGGTCCTTTAGAGGCTTACCTGTAAGATTTGGGACTCGGGATCAGAGGGGTTTTTTTGTTTTTTGTTTTTAAATCTAATCAGCTTTATTAAGTGATTCATGAATCAGGCAGTATCCTATTTGGCAGGTAGAGAGATGCTCCCAGGGTCAGAGCACCTCTAATCTTTCCCACTACTGAGGCAATACCCTCGAGAGTGCGCTGTGTGTTACAAGATTTTCCCATTCTGGCTGGCGGGGACACAACCTGTATGGGGCCCTGTATGAGCTCCAAAGATTGTTCCACTACTTATTTCCTGGGTTCTTTCCTTGATACATGAGTTTCCACAAGTGCATGAGTTTCCACAAGTTCAATATCCAGCTGAGTGAATATTCAAGGAGCCCCCTGTGTGGCTCTCCAGAACTCTCTTTTTCTCTCTGCACCCCCCTCTTCTCTGGTACTCTGCCCTGCAAACTCACTTTGGCCTCCCCAAGTTCTCAGCTGGTGTCCTCAACCCAAGGAAACCACCATGTCTCTCTGGGCTATTCTCTCCTTTTCTCCTAAACCATGGCCAGCATATTCTCTCCAGACAGTAAGCTTGGCCAACCCTAAGCTCGTTTAACTTATTTTCTGTCTCTCAGGGATCACTGTCCTCCACTGCCTGCTGTCCGATGCTGGAACACTGCTGTTTGAGAGATTTGTCCTTCATTTAGTTGTTTAAGGCAGGAGGATAAATTCAGTGTGATGTCATTAATATTCTTAAAAAACAAATGTACCAGAATAAACACCAAACAGGTGTCACCCCCTATATACTACACACCCATAAAATATATTAAAGTACTTGCTTACTTACGTAAAATGCTATGGTGTAACACCGAAATTTTCCCACAAGAGAATGTACTTATTCCTAAATTGGCAATATTGCTGAAGACACTTGAGAATGCCACCAACGACTGAGTTCTACACCTATGATGTAAGATATTTTGCCCTTTCTGAGTAAACTGGTTTTCCACTCTGGTATAAGCTGTCATTTGTGGCCAATGAATATGTGTAATAAAAGATACCAAATCCATTTCCTTGCTAGGCTTATCTCTAGTTGGAAAAGTAATTTCCAAAAACGAAACTTTTATTTAAAGACTTTACAGGTACACTTCTTACAGACACAAAGACAACATGGTGTCTTAGGGCGTAAAAGCACTAACGAGGTCTGATGACAGTGGTGCATCTCAGGTCATACAGCCATACAGTGAAGGCTAAAGCCAGGATTCTCATGTGCACAACACAAAACACATGTGCCTGTTTTTGTCCCATTAGTATCTCCTGCCTCGGACACTCCACAACTGTCTCCTCCACACTGCTCCCCACCCCACAGGTCTGTCTGCTTCCCACATACCCTCTACCTCCTGTCAGGAGAATCTTTCAGTCTGCGCATGCGAGCAGAATATTCCGCTGCTCTGAATCCTTCAACAGTTCCCTTGACTAAAAGGATCGAGCATGACACACAAGGCCTTGGTCACGCAGTCGCTGCAGAATGACCCTGCTGAGACTCCTCCCACTTCCAAACCCCTGCCCCATTCTTAGTTCATGCCACGCCCCAGCCTGAAACACCAATCTCCCCTCCTTTACTAGGCAACCGTTAGGCATCCTTTCAAACCGCACTCTATGGTTCTTTCCCTGTGAGTTTTGCTTTCCTCCAACCTGCTCCCCCCGCAATGAACACAGCCCCACAAATTCCTCCCACTCCTGTACGCCCTCCATCCGCTACACAGACCCCCGTAAGCTCTCACACGCCCGTCTTCTCGTTAGACACTCAACAGCCTTCCAGCCCCACGGAGCGCCCAGCACACGGTAGGCATCCAGCCAATGTTCCGGGAAGGAATGACTAGTTCAAATCTAATTCACACTTTGGGTTCCCTAAATCCATCCCAACGTTCCTGCCTCATGTTACACATGCTGTTTTCTCAGCTACCTCTGCTGAAGTCCAGGGATGACTGCAGGTGTGGTCAATAAAATATCTACACTCTTTTCTGCTTCCTTACGGAACTCAGCTTTCCCAAAGCATGTGCAAGTTCTTTATGCAAGTGGTACTGCCTGGGATATAATCATTAACATTAATAGTTACGCTCTCTTCCAATCAGTTAACCAAAAAACTGGTAAGAGGATCATAAGTTATGTGTAAGATTACCTTAGGTATTCAATGTTTTGTTACATATAATTTATATAATCGCAGAGTAAATCTTTAGCAATTCATAGATTTCCAAGGTGTTTCCTAAAAACTCAATAAACGTTAATTACATATGATCCTGCATTATTACATCCTTTTTATAGATAATGTGCAACTGAGTTTTCTTCAGGATTTACTTTGTTTACATATTTAAAAAAGCAGAGAAAGCCCAAAACCCTGCAACTATGTTTTTTTTTAAAAATGTATTTATTTACTGATTTGAGAGAGCGCGTGCGCGCGTGCACACGTGTGAGCAGGGGAGAGAGGGGAAGGGGGGAACCCCCAGCAGACCCCCAGCTGAGCGCGGAGCCCCGAGATCACGACCTGAGGTGAAATCAAGTAAGAGTTAGACGCTTGACCGACTGAACCACCCAGGCACCCCGACCATTTTTTCTTCTAACTGCAGGTGAGCCCCCTGAATTGGCCGACGACCAGTGAACGACCAGGGGCTCCGAGCATTAAGGAAGGCGCGGTGGCACTGGCTACCTGCCAGAGCCAGAGTTACATAAAATGGACTTAAGTATGTACCTGATGTTAAGATGGTTTTCCTACACAGATGAAGTCATGTTCCACGTCCAGTCAACAATGTAATTGTTGTTTGTTTTGACCCTACTTATCTGAAGACAAGACATGCCCGAGCCAGCCTCAGAAGCAGCCCCACCGCTCCATCAGCACAGCCATTCACATGTTCAAATATTTACAAAATACTTCAGGTCTCTGCATTTAAGCTCCATATGGCAAAAGAGAAAAATAACTTGAATTTATTAATAGCAACAAATCACACAGTTTAAAAAAAAGACTTATAGCTCTGGAAATAAGCATTGCTTACATTCCTCTTCACCAGTCTTTAAAATACAAATAATCTACTGTGTTCAAATGACAAGTTGATATCAAAATACTACCAACGTCTCTGGCTACACTTGCATCCCTTTTACAACCTGAAAGTCAGTCCCAGGAGCCAGTCATTTCGTCTAGGGTCCTAATGGTCTTTACAGCAACACCCACAAATCACCAGGGCGGAAGAAAAAAAACACATAAATAGAACAGAAGCTGAGAAAGGCTTTGAATCAGAAACCCTAAGTGGGATAGGCAACATCTGAAACCTGAGTAGCCGGCCACTCACACACGTGGCAAGCCCATCATCAGTATGGCCTTGCTAGCCAGGCAGTCAGGCCAGGGGCAGCCCCCGCCGTCCACCCCCCTCCCCACCCCCATCACCACCACTCACCTGGCTACAGGGAGGCACGTGGCCCCAGGAGAGCTAAACCAGAGACTAGCCTAAAATAACAGCAACAAAAAGTACTTGCTTTTTCCAGAATTCTCAATTTCCCATAAATACAGACTTCGATAACATCGAGTTGGTGTCCAGGAAAGTTACTAAGATTTTTATGGTCCAAGAAATTCACAAGGCCGGGAGATGAGTCAGAATAAGGAGGCACAGAAACTTTCATCGAAGGGCTAAGAGTTTAAAAGAACAGGGCGGGGTGTCTCCCGGCAGGGGCTGGAGAGGAGCGGGGGCAGAGCTGCGGAGATCAGGCTGAGGGGGGGCAGAGGAGGGACTCAGACAAGAATGAGCAGCACAGCTGGGGGCAGCAGGAGGCAGGAGGCACCGAGCACGGGTGCGGCAGCAGGGCACCCTGGCCAGATGAGCAGGTGCCTGTCAAAGCTCTGGTCAACAAGGGGGAGACCAGAGGCCTCTCGTTAAAACTCTGCAAACATTTAAAGCCGATGCCGACACTCAGTGCTGCAGAACACAGGACGGTGGGGCCGCAGCCAGCCTGCGGAGCGGGCACAAAGGCCTAACGCTGTGCCTGAAGACCCACTGGTAGTGTGCGCGCACAGGCTCCACGCCAGCCACCTGGCACTGTGCCCTTCCGCATGCTTACCCATCACACGCGCCCTCGCCTAGGTGAGGCCTCTGCTCGGGCACCAGCCCCGCCATCTGCCTGAGGACTCTGCTCGACGGAGTGTTCCTGCTTCGCATCCACGAGGATGCAAGCGCACTTACTGCGAGGCTGAAGAAACACCATCCTCAGGATCACACTTCCACCTCTACCTACTGACAGCCTCTTTTCCTTCCTTTTCGACTCCTTCAGAGCTGTCCACCCCAGCTCTTTCTAAGAGAAATACAACACNACACACACACACACACACACACACACACACACACACACACACACACACACACACACACACACACACACACACACACACACACCCACCCCCCGAAACTAACAATGCTGATAAAAACAGAATACCACGTCACACCTAGCAGAGTGGCCAAAATCCGGGACATGCCAGCAAGGATGTGAAGCAACAGGAACTCTTACCCACGGCTCGTGGGAAGGTAGAACGGTGCAGCCACTTTGGAATAGACTTTGCCAGTTTCTTACAAAACTAAACACACTCTGACCATAGGATCCAGCAATCATGCTCCTTGGTATTTACTCAGAGGAGCTGAAAAAGTGGATCCACACAAACACTTGCACATGAATGTTTTTAGCACCTTTATTCAAAATTTCCAAAACTTGGAACCAAAATGTCCTTTAGAAGGTGAATGGATAAACTATGATCTACCCGGACAATGGAATATTATACAGTACCAAGAAGAAACGAGCTATCAAGTCAGGAAAGGACATGGAAGAACTTTAAATGCACATGACTACTAAGAGAAAGGAGCCAATGTGGAAAGGCTACATACTCTATGATCCATCTGCAAGACTTTCCAGAAAAGGTGAATCTACAGAGACAGCAAAAAAGATCGTTGTTAACAGGAGAAGGGGGGGGGGGGGGGGAGGAAAAGATGGAGCACGGAGCACTTTTAGGGCAGTGAAACTACTCTGCTTCACAGCCTAGTAATGGATACCTGTCAGTACACACTTGTATAACGACAAATCCATAAAGTGGACAATACCCAGAGTGACGCCCAGTGGGAACTATGGCCTCTGGGTGATGACAATGTGTCACTGCAGGTTCACCAACTGTGACAAACGCCCCACTCTGATGGGGGATGCTGACAATGTGGGAGACGTGCATCTGTGAGGACGGGGGAGGGGCCCACGGGAACTCCCTGCACTTACTGCTCAATATTCCCATGAACCTAAAACTGCTCCAAAAAATTCTGTTAACTATGTATGATGAGAGATACTAGATTTACTGCAGTGATCATTCTGCGATATAAACAAATACTGAATCATTCATCATACTATACACCAGAAACTAATACAATGTTGTATGTCATCATACCTCAATAAAAAAAATTTTTTTTTAAGATTTTATGTATTAGAGAGAGAGAGAGAGAGATCACAAGTAGGCAGAGAGGCAGAGAGAGAGGGAGAAGCAGGCTCCCCGCTGAGCAGGGAGCCTGGATGCGGAGCTTGATCCCAGGACCCCAGGATCATGACCTGACCTAAAGGCAGATCCCCAACCAGCTGAGCCACCCAGGTGCCCCACAAAATTTTTTAAAAAAAACAGCAAAGTCAAATACAATTTTAGATGGCTTTTGAGTTAATCCCCAAACCAACAACAGCCGGAGCCACATACCAGTGCAGCAGCCACTGTCCAAGTGCGGCTTCTGTGCACCTGAAATACGGCAAGTCCAAGCTGAGACGCGCCACCACAAAACACCCACCAGACTTCAGGAACTTAGTGTGGAAAAAGGGATGTAAATATTCCAGTAATAATTTTTTTAAAGATTTTATTTATGTATTGGACAGAGAGAGACACAGTGGGAGAGGCAGAAGAAGGCTTCCTGCAGAGCAGGGAGCCCGATGCAGGGCTCGATCCCAGGACCCCGGGATCATGACCTGAGCTGAGGGCAGATGCTTAACGACTGAGCCACCCAGGCACCCCTCCAGTAATAATTTTTATATTTATTCCATGCTGATATAATATTATGGCAGGCTATTTAAGGCTAAGTAAAAGACACTAGGTAAAACTGATTATATGTATTTCTTTTTATTTTTATAATACGGTTACTGAAAATTTTACAATTACATATGTGACTTACTATTCCATTTCTGTTGAACAGTATTGAGCTGGAGAATCACTACTTCACCCTTTTCCCATTTTCTGTGAGTGCTAATAAAGAACAAAATATCCAAACCTGGGCAGTAGAGGGAAAATGAAACCACAAGGAATAATTTTCAGATAGGAAAAAGAACAGCTAGAAAATCAGAATCTGACAACAGCTCTACATACCAATGTTTAATTGTTTTAAACCCCAAAGTCTTCTAACACAGAAATGTAAAACTTCTATAAAGTTTTTTTTGAGGGTGCCTGGGTGGCTCAGTGGGTTAAAGCCTCTGCTTTCGGCTCAGGTCATGATCTCAGGGTCCTGGGATCCAGGCCCGCGTCGGGCTCTCTGCTCAGCGGGGAGCCTGCTTCCTCCTCTCTCCTCTCTCTCTGCCTGCCTCTCTGCCTACTTGTGATCTCTCTCTCTGTGTCAAATGAATAAATAAAATCTTAAAAAAAAAATAAATTTTTTTTTGAATACCAAAACAGACAAAATACCTGCAGTACAGAGGCAATATACTAATTTCCTAAATATGTATAGCAGCTCCTACGCATCCCAATAGCCCTATACTATTTATACATTACCATCCTCACTTCACTGAAGAGAAAATTAAGGTGCCGAGTTTAAGAAACTTGTCCACACTAGTAAGTACCAAAGCAAGGATTCAAACGGAGGCAAGCTGGAGGCACCTGGGCGGCTCAGTGGGTTAAAGCCTCTGCCTTCGGCTGAGGTCAGGATCCCAGGGTCCAGGGATGGAGCTGCGCATCGGGCTCCCTGCTCAGCAGGGAGACTGCTTCTCCCTCTCCCTCTCCCCCTGCTTGTGTTCCCTCTCTTGCTGTGTCTCTGTCAAATAAATAGATAAGATCTTTTAAAAAAAGAGAGATTAAAGGAAAAAAGGAAAAAACTGATAAGCTAGAGTTCATCAAATTTAATAAAACTGTTGGTCAAGGGCGCCTGGGTGGCTCAGTGGGTTAAAGCCTCTGCTTTCGGCTCAGGTCATGATCTCAGGGTCCTGGGATCGAGGCCCACATCAGGCTCCCTGCTCAGCGGGGAGCCTGCTTCCCCCTCTCTCTCTCTGCCTGTCTCTCTGCCTGCTTGTGATCTCTCTCCCTCTGTGAAATAAATAAATAAATAAAATATTAAAAAAAAAAAACAAAACTGTTGGTCAAGACATGGTTGCTTCTGACTTCTGCCCCCTTATGGAGAGAGCTGGGGGGGGGAGTAGGAACACTGCTCCCACACTTACCATGAAAACCAACTAATTTCGAATGACTTTTTCTGAACCTATCAGGGAACTGAGGTTACAGACCGAACTGGTCCAAAAACGAAATGTCTGCACTGACAGAGCACACACACTCACTCAGACGCTGGGAGGTGAGGCTGTTGAGAACAGATGACATGTGGTGAAGACTGAGAGCAAGCAGTCAGGATAATTCCTGGGATCACGGACACTGGGGAATCTGCATCCGTCTGCAACTTCTCTGGGAAACCCCATGCGTGATCACTGAAAAGATCTGAAAAGAGCTCTAAAAAGCATGGGCAGTGGTACAGAATTGGGGAGGGGAGCAGCAGCCATGTGGGAGGGGCAAGAAACTGCACCAGGTCCTACCCCTCCATCTCCACTAAGGAACTAAAGCCTTCAGCTACACAGGGAAGGGCCAGGGAGCACTAGGAAGGATGAAGAGCCCACAAGTTCAGCCAAGGAAGGGACAGGAGAACTGAGCAGGCCATACCCCGAGACGCATGCCATACCTGCTCAAATAAAAAAACTTCAAATAAAAGTTATTTGAACACTAGTACTAGGAGGGACCCGAGAGGAATAAGGGTATGCAACTACACACTCTGTGAAGCAACACAAATAGCGAAGACTTGAAACAGAATCCCAGAGGCGCATGGGTGGCTCAGTTGGTTTTAAGCGTCTGCCTTTGGCTCAGGTCTGATCTGGAGACCCTGGGATCCAGCTCTGTGTGGGGATCCCTGCTCCCTCTGTGTACTCGCTTTCTCCCTCTGTCATCCAGCTCTGTGTCGGGAGCCCTGCTCCCTCTGTGTGCTCGCTTTCTCCCTCTGTCATCCAGCTCTGTGTGGGGAACCCTGCTCCCTCTGCGTGCTCACTTTCTCCCTCTGTCATCCAGCTCTGTGTGGGGATCCCTGCTCCCTCTGCGTGCTCGCTTTCTCCCTCTGTCATCCAGCTCTGTGTGGGGATCCCTGCTCCCTCTGTGTGCTCGCTTTCTCCCTCTGTCATCCAGCTCTGTGTGGGGATCCCTGCTCCCTCTGTGTGCTCGCTTTCTCCCTCTGTCATCCAGCTCTGTGTGGGGACCCCTGCTCCCTCTGTGTGCTCGTTTTCTCCGTCATCCAGCTCTGTGTGGGGAACCCTGCTCCCTCTGCGTGCTCACTTTCTCCCTCTGTCATCCAGCTCTGTGTGGGGATCCCTGCTCCCTCTGCGTGCTCGCTTTCTCCCTCTGTCATCCAGCTCTGTGTGGGGATCCCTGCTCCCTCTGTGTGCTCACTTTCTCCCTCTGTCATCCAGCTCTGTGTGGGGATCCCTGCTCCCTCTGTGTGCTCGCTTTCTCCCTCTGTCATCCAGCTCTGTGTGGGGATCCCTGCTCCCTCTGCGTGCTCACATTCTCCCTCTGTCATCCAGCTCTGTGTGCTCGCTTTCTCCCTCTGTCATCCAGCTCTGTGTGGGGATCCCTGCTCCCTCTGTGTGCTCGCTTTCTCCCTCTGTCATCCAGCTCTGTGTGGGGAACCCTGCTCCCTCTGCGTGCTCACATTCTCCCTCTGTCATCCAGCTCTGTGTGGGGATCCCTGCTCCCTCTGCGTGCTCACATTCTCCCTCTGTCTCTCGCTCTCTCAAATAAAATCTTAAGGAAAAAATAAATCACCCTCACACTAGACATCACTACAGAAAGTTGAAGACTGTGGTGCGCTGAAAATAACCATAGCAACAACAAATCCTAAAACCTAGGCCAACTCTTAACAAGAGTAAGGTAAACTACAGCACTAAAGTCCTAGTAGAAAGAAAACTGTGTCCATTTCCAGGTATAAAAGTAATTTATTTCAGTTTCTACCACCCTATACGATACGTCTGGCTTTGAAGAATAATTACAATTTTGTATAACAATACAAAAGACAAAAACTACACTCCAAAGAGACAGAGCAATCATCAAAACAGGACTCAGATGGGCGCCTGGGTGGCTCAGTGGGTTAAAGCCTCTGCTTTCGGCTCAGGTCATGATCTCAGGGTCCTGGGATCGAGCCCCACATCGGGCTCTCTGCTCAGCGGGGAGCNCCTCTCCCTGCCTCTCTGCCTGCCTCTCTGCCTACTTGTGATCTCTCTCTCTCTGTCAAATAAAGAAATAAAATCTTAAAAAAAAAAAAAAAAAGACTCAGAGACGGAGGTACTGGAACTATCTAATGGGCAATTTAAATACCTTAAAGACTATTAACAGAAAAGGTGGACCATATGCTGGATCAGAGAGGTGATTTCAGCAGAGAGATGAACACTACAGAGTCTGTGAACGGGAAGACAGGTCGAGTGAGCTGAAGTAAACCACAAAAAGCAAAGGGGGTGGGGAGCCACCAGGAGCGTGAAACAGTATGAAACATTCTCACATACGTGTGACTGGAATTCCACGAAGAGGTGAACAGAGCAAAAGAAAGTGGTTGAGAACTTTCCCAAATGAATCAGACACCAAACCACAGCCCCAAGCAGCCCAGAGAGCATTAATTAGGATAAATAACAAAACAAAACAAATCTGCCTCATGGTATCANGACCAGGTACAACGTCAACGAGCAGTCCTATTTCGAAAGGAACCTTTTCTTCTGAGCAGTAGGTCTCGACAGCGGGCTTCAGATATCTGGTAAGCCGCGCTGTAAACAGAGACGCTGTGGTCCAGGCTGTGTCGGGGGCAGAGCACGGGCAGAGGAGAGGTAGCGCAATTCTTAAGGGCCCTAACCGTTTCCAGAACAGCAGAGGAGCACTGGCTTCCGCTGAGTCACCAGCTGCACTAGCCCCTAACAGGACAGTCAGCCTGCCCCTTGAACCTCTGAAGCCAGGCACGGACTTCTCCTCCAGCAGGACAGTCCGAGAGGGCATCTTCTCCCCAAATAAGGCTGCTGCGTCTACACGGAGCATCCGCTGTTTGGGAGCCGCCGTCACGAGCATCTGAGCTGGATCTCCGGCAGAACCCGCTGCAGCTTCTCCATCAGCACGTGCTGCTTCACCCGGCCCTTCTGTTTCCTTAAACCTCACGACCCCTCCTCTGCCAGCTGCAGACTCTTCTTCTGCGGCTTCCTCACCTCCCTCAGCCTTCGTGGACGTGAAGAGAGCCAGGGCCTTGCTCTGGATTAGGCTTTGGCTGAAGGGAATCCTGGGGCCGCGTGGATCTCCCATCCAGACCACCCAAATTTTCTCCCTCTCAGCAGGGAGGCCGTTTGGCTTTCTTACCATCCATGTGCTCCCTGGACTAGCGCTCTTACCTTCCTTCGAGAACTTTTCCTCGGCATTTC
>LNAC01000189.1:5046732-5077652 GCA_002007465.1 Ailurus styani
GGAGCGCCCGGCCTCCGTCCGCCGCTCGAAACGCGGCTGCCCCGCGCGCATCTCAACCAGCGCGGCCACCTGGACAGCCGCCCGTGCGCGCCACCGCCGGGCCACACGCGTTCCTCCCCGTCTCCCACGAACGGGCCACAGGCTTCGTCCTCAGCACCCCGTCCTTCCACCCCTTGCCGGAACGCCGCTCCCGGGACAGGCGGCGACCGCCGACCAAGCAAGCAGGAGGCGCGGCGGCGGTTTTCAAGGGCTGGCAGCGGACGGGGGGACACGCGCCACCGCCAAACCGACGCCCACGACCGGCGACAAAGGAAGAGAACGCCGCGCGTCTCTACTACGGAGGGCTCGAAAGGAGAACACCGCCCAGGGCAGCAGCGGCCGCCACGCTCAGACAGGGTCCCGCAGGCCCGCGGGGGGCACATCCGAGCCCCGGGCCGGGCCGAGAGGTGTGCTGGCCGGGACGCTCTGGCGGGGCCGAGAAATGGCAGAGCAGCAGATCGACGCCAGAGCAGGCCCAGAAGCCGGTGTCGGCCGGCCGGCCCGGGAAGCTGGGAAGGACAAGGGGCACCGCAGGCACGGGGCTCCGGAGGAGGGCTCGGAGGATGCGCACGGAGCACAAGGCGACCGGTGTCCTCCGTGAAAGCTCAGCAACGACAGCACGGCCACAAGGAGGGGCGTGAGGGCTGCGCTCAGTGACATGAACTTCCGCAGGGACCACCTAGATTCTCCAACGCTAGGTACCCGCAGGGCAGAGCTTCCCTGGTGTTTGGCACTCCGTGCCTGCTCCAGCACCAGACTCAGGGAGCAACAACACAGGTAAGGAGCCCCAGGGAGCATGGACTTGTGTCCCAACCTCAGTGACTGCTTCCGGCACCCTCTCCTCAGCCCCGTGTCTCAGCACATGGAAGCGTTCCTGCGGGGCTGCCTGTCTAGTGAGCCCGACCTTGTCCCACACAGGGGACTGGAGATGACAGACAGAAGCGTGAGCCTGCCTGGCTAAGGGGGCTGCTGCCCCAGCAACCAGTTCCAGGCGCTCCCTAGACACCTGCATGCCTGCCCATCACCACCGGCTCACCTGAACCCGAGAGGTGTTTCCACGGCCCGCCCCGCGCAGACACGAGGCCCCCCAGGCAGCACGTCTACAGGGGGCCCTGCCTGCCTCTGCACGCCCTCCCACCCGCCCCAGCTGGCCTGCAGCTCAGACTAATCCCGCCTGCTTAGTGAGTATGGACTAGCTCTGGCCCAGGCAACCCAGCTGCAAACACCTGTGTTCCCACAAGATATGAGTCCCCGTCTTGGGGTGTGCCCCCCTTCGAAATGGGTCCTTCCTTGCGGGTACAAAGCCTCAGCCCTGGAGTATACTTGAGAGTTCTCTTTCCAGTTTAGAGCTACTCTGTCAAAGCTCACTAATTTCTTCACATAGTAAATTTCCCTTGTTTAAATTGCTACGTGGTTTGTCTCCTGATTGGACCCAGACTGATACACCCTGTTCTCCAATGCCACCATCTATGGACTTGCTGTACAGCTTTTCAGTGTTAGGACGCAACACTGACCAAGGAGTTTGTTGTAGGGTAACAATGAGGTGACGACCCGTGGTCATGGGATTCATTCCTCTTGTCACATACTCTGTCACCCAAAACAGCTGGCTGCAGAGAGTGGTGAAATGGCCCACTGGGGACTCACCACATCAAACAGGAGACCTCTGGGGTTCGAGAACTGTCCCAGAAGACGTAGCAAAATATTTTCTGCACAGATGTCCAATAGATGGTGCTGCTTCTCCAGGAAAGAAGGGTCCAAATGCAAGCAGCATCTCTGATGTACACTTTCTGGACCAATCCAGAAACTGTGTCCTTGCAACCCCCACAACTTTGGGTTCTGATAAGTTGGACGTCTGAGTACCCCAGAGTTGAATACGTGTACCAGGTGACAGTTTCAGCATACCATAAGCTAGCCTGACCTTCTGGACTTGTGGTGTCTCTGAACCAAACCCGCTGCCTAGATGTGGTGATGGTAAAAGGTAAAGAGAACAGGAGATGAGTTGTGGAATCCCAAAAGGATGTCTTTACAAAACTATGTATTTCTTTTTTGGGGGGATTTTTTTTTTTTGCTTTTGTTTTAAATTACGTTATGTTAGTCACTATACAGTAAGTACATCATGAGTTTTTGATGTAGCGTTCAACAATTCATTATATGCGTATACACTCAGTGCTCATCACAACACATGCCCTCCTTAGTACCCATCACCCGGCTGCCCCATTCCCCCCAACCCCGGTCCCCTCAAAAACTCTGAGACTGTTCCCCAGAGTCTGGTCTCTCATGGTTTGTCTCCCTCCCCCAAAATGTGTATTTCTGAATTAAGCTTCCTTCTAAAGTGTTGACATATCTTCCAAGAACAGCACATAAATGCTGGTAAATTTTTCCAGCTATCTGAATTTATGTCACAAAACAGCATGAAGAAAAATCAATAAAACATTACCCCCAAACCATATGTCCCACCCCAAACAAAAATGAGTCAGCTATGACTTTGTTTTCATACATACACATACATGCATCAAACAAATCATGCTTAGAATAAATAGTGCCCAGCTGGCTCAGTTGGGGGAGCGTGAGACTCCTGACCTCAGGGTCATGAGGTGGAGTCCCAAGCTGGCATGGAAATTATTTTTAAAAATTGTTTTAGGGCGCCTGGGTGGCTCAGTGGGTTAAAGCCTCTGTTTTCGGCTCAGGTCATGATCTCAGGGTCCTGGGATCGAGGCCCGCATCGGGCTCCCTGCTCAGCGGGGAGCCTGTTTCCTCCTCTCTCTCTGCCTGCCTCTCTGCCTCCTTGTGATCTCTCTCCCTCTGTGAAATAAATAAAATCTTTAAAATAAATAAGTAAATAAATAAATAAATAAATAAAAATTGTTTTAATAAACAAGAATCCATTGGAATACCTGCCCCTCTCAGCACCGTTCACGGTCAAGGCCAGGCTAACGCAAACAGCACAGCAGCAGTGGTTAAAGGGGGAACTGCAGAAGGCACCCCTAAGTTTGTTTTTTACTTTTTTATTGTTTTTTAAAGTTTTATTAATTTTTTGGAGAGACCGAGAACAAGTGGAGGGAAGGAATAGAGAGAATCTCTCAAGCAGATGCCCCACCAAGCACAGCGTCGGACGTGGGGCTCAAGCCCACCACTGACAAGATCATGACCTGAGCTGAAACCAAAGAGGTGGATGCCCAACCGACTGAGCCACCCAAGTGCCCCAAGTTTCTTTATTTTTAATGCAACACTGAACCCTGTGGCTGCTCAGAAAACATATACTTAAAATACTGTACAACTGTGGTTGAAAACTATTCACTGTTCACCCTTGAAGCAAGTCAGGAACACTGCAAGCCTCAGTTTCCTTATTCGTAAATGGAGGATTAAAAAAATCCACTCAGAAGGTTGCCACAGAATCAGATGAGATTACAACAAGTGCTTAAAAGAGTATAGGACGTGGTGGGCGCCTGGGTGGCTCAGTCGGTTAAAGCCTCTGCCTTCAGCTCAGGTCATGATCTCAGGGTCCTGGGATCGGGGCCCGCATCAGGCTCTCTGCTCGGCAGGGAGCCTGCTTCCTCCTCTCTCCTCTCTCTCTGCCTGCCTTTCTGCCTACTTGTAATCTCTCTCTCTGTGTCAAATAAATAAAATCTTTAAAAAAAAAAAAGAGTGTAGGACGTGGTAATCATCAAGTCAAAGTGGCAGATGTTTATTTTCATTAAAATGACAATTTTTTTTTAATGATAGAATTTTTTAAATGGGCAAAATAAAGCAGGCAAATGCAGATAAAAGGAATGCGTCAGCAGCAATGTAAAAGCAGAGAGACATCAGTGGGGTGCCTGGCTGGTGCAGCAAGTAGAGCATGCAACTCTTGATCTTGGGGTTGTGAGTATGAGCTCCACACTGCGTGGAGAGATCACTTAAAAATAAAATCTTAAACGGGTGCCTGGGTGGCTCAATGGGTTAAAGCCTCTGCCTTCGGCTCAGGTCATGATCTCAGGGTCCTGGGATCAAGGCCCGCATCGGGCTCTCTGCTCAGCAGGGAGCCTGCTTCCTCCTCTCTCTCTGCCTGCCTCTCTGCCTACTTGTGATCTCTCTCTGTGTCAAATAAATGAGTGAAATCTCAAAAAAATAAATAAAACTCCACTGAATACTTCTAGTGTTAAGCTCCATGAAACACTTGGAAACCAATCAAATAAGCTACCAAAAACCAAACAAAAACCTACATTACAAAAGACCAAAGTGATACAGGCCCTATTCATTTAAAAATGAAAAACAGGGCTCAAGGGTGGCTCAGTCCATTGAGTGTCTGACTCTGGTTTCAGCTCAGGTCATGACCTTTCTCAGGAGTCATGGGACTAAGACCCACGTTGGGCTGCACGTTGGGCTCTGCGCTTGGCACAGAAGCTGCTTGAGGTTCTCTCTGCCCCCACTTGTGCTCTCCCTCTAAAATAAATAGATGAAATAAATCTTTAAAGTCCCAGGACTTACCTTAGTAACGTACATATAACATGCACTAACTAAATGTGTGCGGAGTAAAAAGATTCAGAAAACAACAAAACTGAGAACACTATCTATCAAAACCTTAGATGTCTAGCCAAAGTTGTACATAAAGTTCGTAGCTTCAACAACCAGTATTATTTTGAAGTGGAAAAAAATATTCAGCTCAAGATTAGAAATCAATTTGGAAAGCTGCTCCCCTCCCCAAAATAGGAACAAATTATTAATAAATATGAAAAGGTAATGACTTAATAAAGAGAATTGTTAAATAAAAAGTAGTTAAAATGTGGCAAATCTCTGAACTGTATGCTTAAAAATGGTTAAAATGGCACATTTTATGATCTATATTTTTACCACTATTAAAAAAGGTTTGGTTTTGTTTTGTTTTTCAAGAAGGGCAAATTTAAAGGGGGAACGGCGGATACTGAAAATTTAAAAAAACAAAAAACAACAGATTAAAAAAAGGACTCTTCCCGAAAGTCTAACGGATGATCAGCCTTTAAGAGATAGACTATTCCTGAGCACTGGCAACATGCATACTTCATGGGGTTAAAAATTAAATGCTCTAACACCAGAAACATCGCAGAATCATGAAAAGCACGTGGTAACAATTAGCATTCACCGAGTCCTGCTAAGATTGTCAGTCTCTCATCTACCTCAAACCACCCCCACATTCCCCAAAGCCATGGATTTAACTTCATTCCTACGCTGTTCCACTACACATGGAACAGTGTCCTCGAGTCGGTGTGTTTTCTACAACAGACTCCTGACGTTCTCAAGGACACGGGGACCTTCGAGAAGACCTGCTGTAACAAAGCACGAAGACAATTAAATGGCCAGATCAGACCTTGAAGAAACATGTAAGATTCAAGTAAGTTCAGCCCCCGAGCACACACTGCACTTCTGGACCTTCCGGGATTAATCTCGGGGGACTCCCGGGCCTGCTCCAGGGAAGGAAGAGCCCACGGAGCTCGAGCGAACGGGGCTGGGTGCGGGCAGCCGGGTGCCCTCCACACAAGAGCAGGAGCTTCAGGATTTCCCTTTCCAATTCATGCCTTCGCAAAACCGACATTAGAACCGGAGCCGTGAGTGACATCAAGACCGATGACTACCTGGAATACTTATTACACGGCCTCTACCGTCCTCAAAATTCTGGGGAGTTTTAGTTCTCACGTCAACTGACAGCCTGAGGTGCTATAACTTTGAGTTCAGTACCGGCACAAAGTCCAGTAACACTCAGGCGACCACAGGCAACCCTCACAAAGGCTGCGTGGAAATGGCCGCTAAAGCACAAAGACCGGGCGGCGACTCAGCCCAGCACTCTCTCTGGGCCGCCCCGGCACGGTGCCCCCAGACCCCCAACCACCGGAGGGCAGGCGCTGCCTGGCCCCGGCCCCTCGGCCCCGAACAAGTCCCGGCCTCTCTGTGCCCGTTGCCTCAACACACACGGGGCAGGAGGCCCTTGGCGTCAGGCCACCGTGAGCTCGGCAGGGAGACACCGCACGGGGACGGCACGGCGGTGCCTCCCGCGGCAAGCGCCACACAGGCTACCGGGCTGGCGGCAGAGCTGCTCAGCAACTAACTGCTCACCCTGGGAACTAACGCCCAAAGAACGATGCAAGTGAATTCCTGGCTTCTACAGCTCTGCACGGCCGCGGTCTACAGGTCACTGCTGTCCAGCTCACCCACACTGAAGCCCCCCGGGGCAGAACCCACACCCGCCCGACGCTTCCTGCCACCGAGCAGCAAGCTACAACCAGGTCTGCAGAGCGCCCTCCTCCAGGGCTGCAAGCCCCGCATCGAGCCGGCACCCGACAGAAACGTCAATGAATGTCTACTCGAGGAACACACGTGCAGTCTTTCAACTCTTTCAAGTGCACGGCTCTGACACCCCGGTCCCTGTGGAGTCTGGCCCAAGTAAGCACACCTTTGCACAAACTGCCCGTGACCTGACTCTACTCCGTCGCTGGGGAACCGCGACTCCTCTCACTTGGGCAAAGGCTCGAGGTCGACGCCCTGTCCTTGCTCCCTCCCTCGCCCCTGCGTGGTGGGCAAGCCCTCTAACCCAGGGCCTGGGCCGGGAGCATCTCAAGTGTTCCGGGAGGGAAGCCGTTAGAGGAGTAGGGACCCTCAGAGGGGGAGGGAAACTTTTATTCTCAGTAAGTTGGTTTTTTTTTTTTTTTTAATTTTGTTCGGCTTTTCAAAACTTTCAAGAGGGCAGGGGGCTACTACCTGTATCCAAATAACTCTTCAGTAACCAGAATCAATTGATAAATTCATGCTGCTTCTGATTTTAATGTTCATTTTTAATTAATGCCAAATGATTAATTCATGTAATAAAAAAGCTATGCATGTAATATTTATTGAAAACTCCTGCGCTCCGAATCTATTTAAGGCAGTTAGATGTAAGCATTACAAATACAAGAGCGGTAGGCGCCTGGCTGGCTCAGTCAAGGGGACTCTTGCATCATGATGATGACGAGGATGGGCACCTGCGTGTCTCAGTCAGCTGAGTGTCTGCCTTCGGCTCAGGCCATGATCTCAGGGTCCTGGGATCGAGTCCTGTGTCAGGCTCCTTCCTCAGCAGAGAGCCTGCTTCTCTCTCTGCCTGCCTATCGCCCCACTTGTGCTCACTCTCTCTCTGTCAAATAAATTAATTTTTCTTAAGATTTTATTTGACAGAGAGAGAGAGACAGCGAGGGAGGGAACCTAAGCAGGGGGAGCGGCAGAGGGAGAGGGGGAAGCAGACTCCTCGCTGAGCAGAGAGCCCAACACAGGGCTCCATCCCAGGACCCTGAGATCATGACCTGAGCCAAAGGCAGACACTTAATGACTAAGCCACCCAGGTGCCCCTAAATAAAATCTTAAAAAATAATAAAAATAATGATGATGGTGATGTAAGAGGAGTCACCGGATCTGAGTGTTACAGAACTTCAAGGGCCCGTTCTTGGCCTCTCCTCACCGACGCTTCACCCCAGCAGCCAGATCCACACCATCAAGACACATTCAACCCCCAGAAGCCGGGCTGGGGCTCAGATGTTTACGCTGGGGAGAGCTGGGAAGGTGGCGGAGTACAAGGACCCCGAGCCCGCCCTGCTCCACAGATACGACGAGATGGCAGTCAGGACAGTGTGAACAGCCCAGGAAAGGAACTGAACGCCGGCAAAACAAAGTCCACATCAAAGGCTGGAAGGGTGAAGACGCAGTTTGGGAGCAAAACAGACCGTCGCCCACAACGGAAAGGGAGCCAGTAGCATAGAGAAGAGCAAAAATCAAATGTCTATGGAACGACTGTCTAGTCCACATCTCCCCTTGGATGTATGTCTCAAGGCTCTTGGAGCTCAACACGTCCAAAACCAAACTTAAGCTGTGGCAGCAGTGAGCCAGAGACCCTGGGCATCATCAATGCAAAGAAAAGGAAAGGTCGGTAGGCACGGCCAGCCCGGTGTGTGGAACAGCCCGGCCTGCCCACGTGAAGCACACCTGTGCTCCTGAGATGCCTATGCCCCCCTCCCATCCCATTAACAGAAATCAAGGGGGTGCACCACATTCCCCTACTGGGTGATGCCCACCCCACCTGACCCCAGCACTCTAAGAGGTCTTCCTGCTTCAGTCTTTGCCCCGTACATCCCTAAAGCATCGCAGTCATTCTTGCAGAAACGAAGTCACAGCACACTGCTCTTCGGCTCAAGATCCGCCCATGTTCCCATCTGAACATGATTAAAACCAGTGTCGTCAGAGTGTCCCATCTGAACATGATTAAAACCAGTGTCGTCAGAGTGTCAGACAAGGCCCTCCACATCTGTCCACAGAGCCGGACAATCCAGCACTCAGCAGACGCTCATGGGACAGACGGACGGATGCGCCATACACACAGAAGGAAACACGTGATCTTGAACATGGAGCTGCGTGAAGTGAGAACAGGACCAGTGCCTCACACCATTTGGTGATAAATACATCCAAGGAACTTTTTTTGAAAACAAATACACAAACCTATGAGACTGGAGCAGACTGGAGATTGCGGGAGGAGTGAGCATGAAATGAAGCTGGACTGGGGGGGCTAGGAAAGCAGGAAAAAGGAGACCAACACTTATCAGATGTTGGGCATACGTTGTGAGCCAAGAAACATGAGGTCCCAAACACATGCAACTAACATGCTGTAAGACCTGCTCCCGGTCCAGCCCTTCGGTGGGATTTCCTCCCATCTCAGGGGAAATCATTTCTGAAGTCAGACTCCCAAGAATTTGCTTTGCCCACCCCACATTCAACCCACCCCAGTCTCCTCTGTGTCAGAGGTGTGCCCTTCTGTCCGTGTGCATGGCCGCCCCGTACCGTTACCCTGCAAACCATCACCCTCACTGCCGCCAGGGATGTCTGCCCAGCTTTTCAGCTTTAACTATTTCCAAATGCTCTAAATCAAAAGACACAAACTGCCCCCAGCCCTCAAGGTCCCACATGGTGCTTCCCACCACAGCTCCTCCTGCAGGCCCCTCGCTCCACTTCCCCCACAGGGCTGGGCGCAGCACGTGGCTTTTCTCCTGCCTGGCCTATGACAGCTCCCGCCCACACGCAGCAGCCAGGCCCAGCCTGCAACCTTGAATCTTACCTCATCTCTCATTTTACAAATCAGAGGAGGACAAGAGACTCGGGGTCCCAAAGTGAATTCCCGGCAAGGCTAGAAAATCACCCAGGTCCCCGATCCAGCCCTCGCATGAAGCCACACCCTTGGACAATCTGGTTTCGGTTAGGTACTGTGCAGGACTTCATTCAGGGGGAAAGGGGATTAAAAAGAAAGCTTCAAATGTTACTTTGGGCTTAACTTTTAGTTAAATTCAGGCTTTATAATCTGTTTTCATATCCTGAGCAAGATTTAGAAAGTGATAAATAGAAAGTTCTGGTTTAGGGCGCCCGGGTAGCTCAGTAGGTTAAGTGTTTGGCTTTGGCTCAGGTCCTGATCTCAGGGTCCTGGGATCGAGTCCCACATCAGACTCCCTGCTCAGCGAGAAGTCTGCTTCTCCCTCTCCCTCTGCCCCTCCCCCTGCTTGTGCTCTGTCAAATAAATAAATAAAATCTTTAAAAAATACAAAGATGTCTTGGTGAAAGGGAATTTTGAGAGACATGTATAGAATAAAATCCTAGGCCAGAATTTTTTTTCCTAAGATTTTATTTATTTGAGGATTCCTAATTTACTGTCTTCCCCCTGAAAAGGGGGAGGGGGATCTTCATGTGCTCTGTTCGCTGCTATATCCTCAGTGCCGAGAACAACTCCTGACACATGCTAGATGCTCCTCTAAATATGGGATGAAGGAAGACACATCTCAGGGGTGCCTCTGACTGGTGCTTCCCCACAGCTCTCAAGAGCATTTCAGGAAGTTAAACACCAGAGCTCCCACTATTAAAACTGGCAAACAGCACTAAGCTCCTAGCTGCACATTTTGTTTAAACAAGACTGAATAAACCCAACTCTGGACTGCTTTTGTATGACTGCTACATAAAATTCAGATTTTAGAAAGTTAGAGACCACCCACTGTTAGCAACAAAATTTCTCAGCCCCACACTTGAGTTTCTAATCAGCTGGCTCTTCACAAGAGTCTGGATGAGTAAGCCCATGAGTGTTTCAATAAATAACTAGGACAATTTGAAGCAAGCTGTGTTGAACTGCTAAAGTGACCTAAGACTTGACCCTACCCAACCATGAGTTTCTGTGCCACAGGGAAGGGACGACAATGGTCTCCCACACTCCAGAATCAACTAAATCTGGAACTGACTTTGTAGGCAGGAACCGTATCCATCCCATTACCTCCTAAGACCTATGTCCTTCTTCTCCAAATAACCATGCCTGCTTTTTCACAGTAATGCCCCTCCTGATTCTCCCTTCCCGTGGGAGCTATACCTGGTAATAACATTCACACTGGGCTGTGGGAAATGCTCGCCTAGAATGTTTCACTATGCCTTTTAATTTAGGATGTTTGAAATTCTGGACTAAATTAGCTAGTCTAATTCTGTCTAAATTCACATGATAGAAAATTTCTACAGTTAAAACGCGATAGTGAAATTTTTAGACAACTTTTAAAAATTCCTAATTCTACATCTCATTTGATTCAACAAACACTTATTGGTTATGAACAAGGTACCTGGGGCGCCTGGGTGGCTCAGTGGGTTAAAGCCTCTGCCTTCGGGCGCCTGGGTGGCTCAGTGGGTTAAAGCCGCTGCCTTCGGCTCAGGTCATGATCCCAGGGTCCTGGGATCGAGGCCCACATCGGGCTCTCTGCTCAGCAGGGAGCCTGCTTCCTCCTCTCTCCTCTCTCTCTGCCTGCCTCTCTGCCTACTTGTAATCTCTCTCTCTGTGTCAAATGAATAAATAAAATCTTTAAAAAAAAAAAATAAATAAATAAAGCCTCTGCCTTCGGCTCAGGTCATGATCTCAGGGTCCTGGGATCGAGGCCCACATCGCGCTCTCTGCTCAGCAGGGAGCCTGCTTCCTCCTCTCTTTCTGCCTGCCTCTCTGCCCTTAAAATCTCTCTCCATTCAATCAACTCCCAATCTAGTAAAAGGCAATGAATGCACAGGTAAGTACAAATGTGTTCAGTGTCATCAGAGGTAACTGCTGTCCCTAGGAAGAGATCAGGATGAGCTGAATGGAGAAAAAAGCAACAAGCCAGGCCCTAAAAAAAAGAACAGCAGGGTGCTCAGGAGGCAGAACTGGAAGGAAGGGATGCGGAGTGGGAAAAGAGGATGTGAGAGAAAAAGCCTTCCTGGAGAGCAAAGGCAGGGAGCCACGGTCCAGATGTGATACATGCGGAAGTACAAGGTAACGGGAGAGAGGAGGAAGGGACCCAGCTGGAGGGAGGTCCTGCTTGCAACAGTGGGTGGAGTCCTCTGGAAGGACCCCCAGTCTGGAAGACCTGAGTACACCCCACCCCACCCACACAACAGACTCTACGTCCGGGCGTGAGACAAGAACAGGGCTCGGAGGCCATCCTACATCTCTTACCAGTAATGCAGAGAGCATTCACATGCAGTTGAGGAGTGTAAGTTACATACAATAAAAAATACACAAGGGGCGCCTGGGTGGCTCAGGTGGTTAAGCACCCAACTCTTGATTTCGACTCAAGTCGTGATCTCAGGGTTGTGGAATCGAGCCCCAGGTGGGGCTCTGTGCTTGGCACACGGTCTGCTTGTCCCTCTCCCTCTGCTTCTCCCCCGCTCCTGCTCTCTGACTCAAACGTGAATTAAACATCTTAAAAATAAAAAAAGTACACAAACCCCCCAAAACACAATAAGATAAAAATGAAATCCCGTTTTTGCATACTTTTTTATTAACAATACTGAAAAACTTTTTTTTTAAGAGAGGGAGGAGGTGGGGAGGGGGAGAAGGAGAGAAAGAATCTTTTTTTTATAAAGATTTTATTTATTTATTTGACAGAGAGAGATCACAAGCAGGCAGAGAGGCAGGCAGAGAAAGAGGAGGAAGCAGGCTCTCCGCTGAGCAGGGAGCCCGATGCGGGACTCAATCCCAGGACCCTGAGATCATGACCTGAGCTGAAGGCAGAGGCTTAACCCACTGAGCCACCCAGGCACCCCAGGAGAGAAAGAATCTTAAGCAGGCTCCACGCCCAGCACAGAGCCAAACACAGGGCTTGATCTCACAACCCTGAGATCATGACATGGGCCCAAATGAAATCAAGAGTCAGACGCTTAACTGAGACACCCAGGCGCCCCAGAAAAACTTTACAACAAAGAATCATGAGAAAAAAATTTAAGGAGACCGGTGTAATTGAATGTACTTTATTATTTTTCAAAATCTTGGTACAACACTTTGTGTTAAAACCAGACCTTTGGACTACTCTAAATTAAAGTACGTACAAAGCTGGTTTTACCGGCAGTCTTTACTGAAAAGGTCCCTCTCCTATTTAAATACGTACAGATCTAAATGGAAGAAATATATCACCTGCACTCACTAAATCATGCTAATCAATCGTCAATGCCATCAATAAATGACACAAAGATTTTTACTGAAATTTCAGCTAGTCAAATTTTATCTTCCTCACAGTTCTTGTTTTTACACAAATCAGAAGGTATCACATTTTTGTATTTTTAATAAGTTCAAAAAGACACTTTACGAAAAGCTTATAGACAGTATAAAAATCTCATTTCTCAGTTTAAGGGTGCAGTAAGAGGACTACTTATATTATTCTTAGCAACAAAACATTGTGGCGACAACTCTAAACATCCATTTTCAAGACGCTCTCTACAGCAACAGCTTCTTTCAAAAAGCAATCTTCTACCCATTGTTAAAATGTCACCTTTACCTTGAGGGGGCAGAGTGTTTATTTTCTCAAAAATACTGAATTTGCTAGGTAGCTTTCTACTGAAAGCCACGTATTATTACAGAAAAGATCAGCAAATTTAACACTCAATTCACCTTCAGAATAGGCAGTGCTTTTAATTTTACCACAAGATATCCAGAAAAGCTCTGTCTGCCAAGTACTTTCATAGTTATTCCCCAACTCATTACAAAACACTGTAAAGATTTACTACTTTTTTAAAGGGCTCAGGCTGATCCCATATATGATTCTGGCTTTAATTCAATGCTATAAGAACTTACTTATGCATCACGTGAATAAATTTCACATGCGTTGTTCTTCCTGCCATCCTACTCTGCCCAAGCATCTTTCTCTCTCTCTCTCTCTCTCTCTCTCTCTCTCTCACACACACACACAGTACCCAATGTGAATCTACAAAAAGCCTAACGTGTTCCACCTGAACTTTCCATGTTGTGGGATCCTAATTCTCCATTTTAAATGTCTGTCTGTGCAAATCAGCTAGAGTTGCTTATGCAACTGAACCTTTTAGAAATGTAAAACCTCAAGAGGAGTTAATCCTTAAGTTTAATGAAACTTTATAAAGTACTAGACTGAGTAACCCCTAACTTGAAACACTGCTACAAAATTCACAGCTGTTTCTCACGTGGTCTGTAAATCTTTTGCTGACTGTAAAGGCTTGCTACTTTCTTTCTCTAACATCTCAAGGGAAGATACACACTTTGGACGTGGCTCATCACTAGTAACTTCACATTTCAAATAATCTTTGAGAGTCCGTTCTCAGCTCTGCTTACATCATTTTCCTAACTTTGTTCTGTGGCTAATAAGAGCCTATGCAGGAGGCAGTAGTGAGGTTTCTGCCATCAATTTCCTGATTGTTCCATATGCTTTCACCATTGGCATTGTCTTCAATCCAGGGTTTCTTTGAAGACGTATTTTGTGAGGACCCGTTTAATTAAAATTAGAGAATTCATGAACGCCCTTAATGAGCCCTTCTTCAACACACTATAAGGAACCAAACTTCCTCTCTTGCCTCAGGATACCGCAGCAATCATACAAGACGCATGACTCTGAAATACATAGCAAGTGAGGATGCCAGTCTCCATCCACGTAACAAATGTTTGTACAGCATAATGTCTTACTGGAAAATAAAAGGACTAAGATGTTCTTCCCGCAGCGCCACTACCCCTAGCGTGCCTCTCAAGTACTCCTCACTTCAGAGACCCCTGCGGTAAGCAATGGGGAGTCTCTGAAAGCGTGTGACCAAAGGACCGACAATCACAGAATCATAAAGTTGGAAAAGATCTTCAAGATTACCTGGTACAGTCGTACCTGACAGATAAAGAAACTGCCCAATGCACAACCACATACAGCCAGGATGACATCTTTAGACAAAAACTTGTTTTGAGGGGTGCTGGCTGGCTCAGTCAGTGGAGCATGTGACTCTTGATCTTGGGTTTGAGTTCAAGCTCCACACTGGGTATAGAGATTATTAAAAATAATTTTTAAAAATCTTTAAAAAAAAAAAACCCTTACTCTGATAACGATGCTATTTTGTAATGTGAAGGCAAGAGCTTAGTCTAAATGTGAATAGGCTGGGGCGCCTGGGTGGCTCAGTGGGTTAAGCGTCTGCCTTCGGCTCAGGTCAGGATCCCAGGGTCCTGGGCTGGAGTCCCGTGTCGAGCTCCCTGCTCGGCGGGGAGCCTGCTTCTCCCTCTCCCACTCGCCCTGCTGGTGCTCCCTCTCTAGCTGTGTCTCCCTCTGTCAAATAATAAGTAAAATCTTTTTAAAAAATAAATGTGAATAGGCTTTCACTTGCCAGAAATGAGGCAAGAAAGGCCTCAGCCATCACTCTAGGAACCAAGTATAACCACAGTGTTAGAGACTGATCAACATTCAAGTCACTATTACCAGAAATCTCTACCAACATCCCAATTACCAAGTGTAAGAATGAACCAGGGAGAAAGAACTGGATGCAGACCCACCTGCATCAAGATGAGGATCGTAAACGTAGGATTAAGTGAGTGCAACCAAAGCCAGGTAAGGAGAACCAGGCCACTGCCTTTTAAAGCAAAACAGGGCGCCTAGGTGGCTCAGTTGGTTAAGTGTCCGACTTGTGAATTCATTTTGTCTCAGGTCACGATTTCAGGGTTGTGAGATCGAAGTCTGCATTGGGCTCTGCACTGGGTGTGGGGCCTGCTTAAGATTCTCTCTCTCCTTCTGCCCTTTTCCCCTTCTCCCCCTCACATGCTCTCTCAAAAATAAAATAAAATAAAAACAAAAAGAAGGCAAAAGAGAGTTCCAGAAAAGTGTATAGAAGCAAGAACAAATGCAACAAGCTCAGAAGACATCAGGACTGAACACCAACTACAGGAATCTGGTTGACAATACGATCGCTTAAAGACCTCCGGGAAAGCTGATTGAAGTGGTAGATGGATAAGGAAGTAAAACAGGAACTGAAGATGAAGAAAGTACAAGCAACCAATAGTAACCAATATTATTAACCAGTACTTTCAAGTTATTTAGTGGCAACAGGTAGGACAAGATCGGCTAAAAAGGTACCTGCAGTGGTTGAACAAAGTCAAGAGGAGGGCTGAGGGGGAAAGGAAGACAGGAAGTTCAAAATCTGGATGCTAACGACACTGACCCAATACAGGATGAAAGATCCCAGGTCCCGGAGAGAAAGAACAGAGGTTTTGAAGAGACCTCAAGATAATGCACTCACATAAATTTTGCAGTGAGTTTCCATGGGTTAATAGACTCAATAAAGGGGCACCTGGGTGGCTCAGTTATTAAGCGTCTGCCTTCGGCTCAGGTCAGGATCTCAGGGTCCTGGGATGGAGCCCCACATCGGGCTCCCTGCTCAGTGGGAAGCCTGCTTCTCCCTCTCCCACTCCCCCTGCTTGTGTTCCCTCTTACTGTGTCTCTGTCAAATAAATAAATAAATAAAAATCTTAAAATAAAAAAAAGACTCACTAAAATTTATCAGTTAAGAACCTCAGGAATATAAAGTTAACTTCGGAAGAAAGGACAAGGCTTTCTCCCAAATTCAAAGACGAGTAAGACAACAGATTTCAGAACAAAAGGGAACGACGGAAGAATTGCAGGAGCTCACACCAACGAGACTGGATCCTAAGGCAACATTTTCGGAGTGTGTATTACGTGCTGAACAAGTCACAGACCACGGTTCAGAAGAAAATGTCCCCGTGAACGAGGGATTACAACCCAGTCTAAGTGCCATGGCCAAGCTGAGGACAGACACCAAAAGAACCGGGAAGGACAAGAGCAGCTTGGCCTAGGGTGATGCAGGGACGCTCCCCAAGGGAGAGCCCGTGACCTCTTCTGGGAGGGAGACAGCAGCTAAGCAGGCAGAGATGGGCGAGAAACAGCGTGCAGGCCCACTCACGCCGACACGGGCAAGGTGGTGTGACTGCCACAGGTGGCGCCGGCAGCAGCACACGACGCAGACGGAAATGAAGAGCGAGGATGAGGACCTCTCCATTCGACCAGAGCGACGGTCAGGCAAGGCCTGGAAGAGCACGCAAAGGCCTCGCCAGAGCCAAGTGGGGACCTTCCGAGGGCGCAGGCCAGCGCGGATCCGTGTGTGGAAGGGGTGGAGGAGGTCGTACCAAGGTCACTCACAAAGACTAGCTTCCAGAAAGGGATGAGAGAAAGGAGACAAGAGCAGGGGGGACTGCATCTCGGGGGGTCACTGGGAGGTGATAAATGCCACCAGGAGCTGAAAGGGGCAAGAGGGGAGACTGAGGAGGACAATTCACGGGATTTTCCAAACTTGGTTCTTTGGGCCCCGGCTTCCTCAGCGAGCGAATACCACCTCAGCAAAAATCCTGTGTTCCGGTGTCTTCCCGTCCAGCTCTAAAGTTCCAGGAGTCTATGATCTGCCATTCCTAGCATTCCAGCTGGAATACTGGTGTGGGCATCTGCAAATGTGCAAACACCAAAAGAGCAGTTCGGCTCGCAGTTTGTGGAGAGGCATCTGACTGTAATGACTGGTTGGCAGAGCCGACCTTCCCATTACTCTTTTTTCTTTTAATTGAGATATAACTGACCCATTATTCTTTTAAAGAAAGGAACAATACTGACAGGAGCTACAATTCAAGGCAGTTAATTAGTGACTTTTTTATGCTTTTAAAAACAGAAAGCAACCACAATACTATAAGCACAGACGAGAATTCGTTTCTGGGATTTCTTGATCTAAAGCAACCGAACAGCTTTGCGAGGGGCTGGCAGCTCCCTTCTCTCTCTTTTTTTTTTTTAAGATTTTATTTATTTATTTGACAGAGAGAGAGAGATCACAAGTAGGCAGAGAGGTAGGCAGAGAGAGAGGAGGAGGCAGGCTCCCTGCTGAGCAGAGAGCCTGATGCAGGCCTCGATCCCAGGACCCTAAGATCATGACCTGAGCCGAAGGCAGAGGCTTAACCCACTGAGCCACCCAGGTGCCCTACTGTACCGATTTTAATGTCTTAGCTTTAACAAATATACCAAGGTCATATAAGATGTCAACATTAGAGAAAGTCGGCTGAAGGGGCACCTGGCTGGCTCAGTGGGTTAAAGCCTCAGCCTTCGGCTCAGGTCATGATCTCAGGGTCCTGGGATCGAGCCCCGCAACGGGCTCCCGTCTCAGCGGGGAGCCTGCTCCCTCCTCTCTCTCTCTGCCTGCCTCTCTGCCTACTTGTAATCTCTCTCTCTCTGTCTGTCAAATAAATAAATAAAATCTTAAAAAAAAAAGTCGGCTGAAAGAATATGGGAGCTCTATACTAACTTGGCAACTTTTCTGAAAGTCTAAAATTATTCTAAAATAAAAAGTTTAGGGGCGCCTGGGTGGCTCAGTCGGTGATGTGTCTGCCTCCAGCTCAGGTCCTGATCTCAGGGTCCTGGGATGGAGTCCCCCATCAGGTTCCCTGTGCAGTGAGGATTCTGCTTCTCCCTCTCCCTACTGCTCATGCTCTCTCTCTCTAAATAATCTTAGAAAAATAAAAATAAAAAGTTTATTTAAAAAAATCCAGGGCTGGGGTGCCTGGGCAGCACAGTTGGTTAAGCGTCTGATTCTTGGTTGGCTTCACCTCAGGTTGTGATCTCAAGGTCTTGGGATCGAGCCCTTCGTTGGGCTTGTGTGGAGTCTGCTTAAGATTCTCTCTCCCTCTGCCCCTTGCATTCTCCCTCACTGTCTCAAATAAATAAATCTTTAAAAAAATATCCTGGGCCATGAGAAGTTAAATTCCCCGACTTTTTTTTTTTTTAAAGATTTCATTTATGGGCGCCTGGGTGGCTCAGTGGGTTAAAGCCTCTGCCTTCGGCTCAGGTCATGATCTCAGGGTCCTGAGATCGAGGCCCGCATCAGGCTCCCTGCTGAGCAGGGAGCCTGCTTCCTCCTCTCTCTCTCTCTGCCTTCCTCTCTGCCTACTTGTAATCTCTCTCTGTCAAATAAATAAATAAAATCTTAAAAAAAAAAAAGATTTTATTTATTTGACAGAGAGATAGGACAAGAAGGCAGAGCGACAGGCAGAGGGAGAGGGAGAAGCAGGCTCTCTGCCGAGCAGGGAGCCCGATGCAGGACTCGATCCCAGGACCCTGGGATCATGACCCAAGCCGAAGGCAGCAGCTTAACCGACTGAGCCACCCAGGTGCCCCAAATTCCCCAACTTCTCACTCAGTTTCACAATGTAACTAATATTGTACCCAGAATATTTAAGAGTAAAATGTCGGGGCTCCTGCTAGCTCAGTCAATAGAGCAAGCAACTCCTGATCTCAGGGTTCAAGTCCCATGGTGGGTGTAGAGATTACCTAAAATAAAATACTCAAAAAAAAAAGAGAGAACGTGCTTTGCATTCTGTTAATATATGTGGAAAAAAACTCAATTTCCATAGAAAATGTGATAATTCAATGTCATATACATTATTAGATAGTTTAGAAGCGGCACACCTGGGTGGCTAAGTCATTATGCATCTACCTTTGGCTCAGGTCACGGTCCCAGGGTCCTGGGATTGAGTCCCGCATGGGGCTCCCTGCTCAGCGGGGAGCCTGCTTCTCCCTCCCCAACTCCCCCTCCCTGTGTTCCCTCTGTCACTGTGTCTCTCTCTTTCAAATAAATAAACAAAATCTTTAAAAAAAAAAGGTGAGGGGGCACCTGAGTGGCTCAGATGGTTAATCATTGGCCTCTGGCTTGGGTTATGATCCCAGGGTCCTGGGATCAAGCCCCACATCGGACTCCCAGCTCAGCAAGGAGCCTGCTTCTCCCTCTCCCCCTGCTTGTGCTCTCTGTCAAATAAACAAATAAAATCTTTATTTAAAAAAAAAAGAGGGGCACCTGGGTGGCTCAGTGGGTTAAAGCCTCTGCCTTCAGCTCAGGTCATGGTCTCAGGGTCCTGGGATCGAGCCCCATATTGGGCTCTCTGCTCAGCAGGGAGCCTGCTTCCTCCTCTCTCTCTGCCTGCCTCTCTGCCTACTTGTGATCTCTCTCTCTCTGTCAAATAAATAAATAAAATCTTAAAAATAATAATAATAATGAAACTCCAAAGGTTTAACTAAAAAAAAAGGTACTTTAGAAACTAAAATTGATTTCTACAGTAAAAATATAAATGAATAAATGCTTTGTAGTCCCATGAGATACAAATTATTTGACCTTAACTCAAACTTGTTAAAGTCTCTCTAAAGACAGCTTATGTCTCCAAGCTAGTGTATTCCAGCAAATGAGTTCAGAAAGGCTACTGGATCAAATAAAGAAACCTATACAATGCACAGAAGCCACTCACAGTAGCACCAAATATAAATATTCAACTAGTAATTAGGCCAGGAAAAAAAGGCCTCATGTTAATAACTATATTTCACATATACCTTATAATTAAAGGTAAAAACAAGAAAATAAATAATTAATGAAAATTAGTCAAGCAACTATCTGTAAAAAACACACTTCAAATATAATTATACAGGTAGCTTAAAATTAAAGAAATACAAAAGATACACCTACCATGCAAATACTACTGAAAAGAAAGTAAGAGTGGCTGTGTTACTATCAGGTAAGAGCCAAACACCCATTGGGATAAGAGGAACATAATTTAAATGACAAATGGGCTATTGCACCAAGAACACATAATCCTAAATGTATATGCACCAAATAACAGTTTCAAAATACATGAAGCAAAAATGAAACAGACTCTATGGAGAAATCAAGAAACCCCCAATTTCCACAGACTTCAACATGACTCTTTCGGCAACTAAGTACCAGTAAACAAAAAATCAGCAAGAACATAAAAGAATTCAAAAAAATCATCACTGACTGGATCCAAACAGCATTCAGAGAACACGCCACTCAATCACAGAATATGTATGTTTTCTGTGCATAAGTAATATTCACCAAGATAGACCGTAAAACCTTAAAATTTTTTGAAGAATTAAAAGCATACAAAGCATGTTTTCTGATCATATTGGAATGAGTCTAGAACTCAGGAACAGACCGATAACAGAAAATTAACCAACATAGTTCTAAATAACCTGTGAGTCAAGGAGGAAATTCAAGAAAAATTAGAAAATATTCTAAATTGAATTAAAATGAAAGCACAACATACCAAAATTTCTAAGATACAGCGAAAGCATGATTATAGGAAAGTTTACAGCACTAAATATATATGTTAGAGAAAAGAAGAATGGTCTCAAATCCATAATCTAAACTTCAATGTTAAGAAATTAGAGAAAGGGGCGCCTGGGTGGCTCAGTGGGTTAAAGCCTCTGCTTTCGGCTCAGGTCATGATCTCAGCGTCCTGGGATCGAGGCCCGCATCGGGCTCTCTGCTCAGCGGGGAGCCTGCTTCCTCCTCTCCCTGTCTCTCTGCCTGCCTCTCTGCCTACTTGTAATCTCTCTCTCTGTGTCAAATAAATAAATAAAATCTTAAAAAAAAAAAAAGAAATTAGAGAAAGAAAAATTGAAATAAGACCAAAGCAAGGAATAAAGCAGAGGGGGAAAAAAAAAGGATCAAAATCAAAAACAGAAAAATAGGTGGGGGAAAAAAAATCAATAAAACAAAAGACTGGTTCTTCAAAAAGATTAAATACTTGATGGGTGCCTGGGTGGCTCAGTTGGTTGAGTGGCTGCCTTTGACTCAGGTCATGATCCTGGAGTCCCAGAATCGAGTCCTGCATTCGGCTCCCTGCTCAACGGGGAGTCTGCTTCTCCCTCTGACCTTCCCCTTCTCATGCTCTCTCTCATTCTCTCTCTCTCAAATTAAAAAAAAAAAAAGTTGAGGAACTGTACAGGCTACCATGGAAAACAGCATGGAGGTTCCTCAAAAAGTTAAAAATAAAGCTACGCTATAATCCAGCAATTACACTACTAGGTATTTACCCAAAGGGTACAAACATAGTGATCCAAAGGGGCACCTGGACCCCAATGCTTATGGCACCAATGTCCACAATAGCCCAAATATGGAAAGAGACCAGATGTCCATCGACAGATGAATGAATAAAGAAGATGTGGGGTGTACATAAAATGGAAGACTACACACACAGCAACCAAAAAAAGAAAGAGATCTTACCATCTGCAACGACATGGACGGAACCAAGTGAAGTAAGTCAATAAGAAGACAATCACCATGTGATTTCACTCGTACGTGGAATTTAAGAGACAAAACAGAGGACCAAAGGGGAATGGAGGGAAAAATAAAATAAGATGAGATTAGAGCAGGAGACATACCATAAAAGACACTGAACTCTAGGAAATAAACTGAGGGTTGCTGGAGGGAAGATGGGTGAGGGATGGAGTAACTGGGCGATGGGCATTAAGGAGGGCACGTGACGGAATGAGCACTGGGTGTTACAAGTAACTGATGAGGGGCGCCTGGGTGGCTCAGTGGGTTAAAGCCTCTGCCTCTGGCTCAGGTCATGATCTCAGGGTCCTGGGATCGAGGCCCGCATCGTGCTCCCTGCTCAGCGGGGAGCCTGCTTCCTCCTCTCTCTCTGCCTGTCCCTCTGCCTACTTGTGATCTCTCTCTCTCTGTTAAATAAATAAAAACTTTTAAAAAAGTAAATAAATAACTGATGAGTGAATCAGTGACCTCTACCTCTGAAACTAATAATCTACTATATGTTAATTAATTGAACTAAACTAAACTAACACTTGAGGAATCTCCAGCAAAGACTGGTTGGAAAAATGAAAGAGAATTATCAATACCAAGAATGAAAGAGGGGACCTCACTGCAGACCCCCACAGACAGAGGACATATTATATTACAATACTACAGACAACTCTACACATTTAAATTCAAAAACGTAGATGAAATGGGGCAATTCTTTGAAGAGTACACACTATAACAGAGAGAAAGGAATAATTTCTAAGTTACTTAATGAGGCCAACATTATACTGATATCAAAACCAGGCAAAGACAAAAGTATAAGAAAACTACTGACATGTATATCTCATGAAAACAGGTACAACAAAATATTACTAAACTGAATCCAGCAACTAAAAAAAAAAGTAATATACCTATATACAATGGAATATTATACAGTCATCAAAAAATGAAATCTTGCCATTTACAATGGCATGGATGGAACTAGAGGGTATTATGCTAAGCGAAACAAGTCAATCAGAGAAAAACAATTACCATCAACTATCATATGATCTCAATGATACGAGGACTTTGAGAAAGAAGATGAAGGATCACAGGGGACGGGAGAGAAAAATGAAGTAAGACAAAAGGAGAGAGGGAGACAAACCATAAGAGACTCTTAATCTCAGGAAACAAACTGAGGGTTGTTGGGGGGGTGGCAGGGATGGGGAGGTTGGGGATGGACACTAGGGAGGTTATGTGCTATGGTGAGCACTGTAAATTGTGTAAGACTGATGAATCACAGACCTGAACCCCTGAAACAAATAATACATTGTCTGTTAAAAAACCAAAACCAAAACCAAAACCAAAAATACCCGGAGACCACATACAAGAAGCTGGAACTGTGAGGTCTGACAGACCTTCTTCAACCCTGCTGTCCACTCTGAGCATCGATGGAAACTGGGGAAAAAGAGAAAGGCCTCATCTCTATCACTGTCTTTCCCTGAAGAGGCAGAAATGAGGGACAGACAACATTAGGTTATACATTCTTGTGAAGGGGGCTCGTCCTATTCATCTCTGTATCCTACTTGTTTGCCAGATCATTCTTCTCATTTCTACACTCCAGCATATACACAAATAAATCTTATAACACTTGATATTAAAAAAAAAGTAATATACCATGACGAAGCAGGGTTTATTCCAGGAATGCAAAGCTGGTTCACTATTCAAAAATCAATGATGTAATCTACCATATTAACAGTCTAATGGGGAAAAACTACATCATCATATCAATTTGATTCAAAAAAGCACTTGATAAAATCCAACATCCATTATTAAAACTTTCAGCAAACTAGAAATAGAAAGGAATTTCCTCAGCCTAATAATGGGCATCTACGAAAATCTACAGCACACATAGTTTATGATGAAATACTGAATGCTTTCACCCTAAAATCGGGAACAAGGAAATTGTACTAGAAGTCTTAGCTAGTGCAATGAAGGAAGAAAAAGAAGGAAAAGGCATACAGAATGGAAAGCAAGAAAAAAAAAAAAATCACGACTCAGACACCATGACTGTCTACACAGAAAAACCCAATGAATTCACCCCCAAACTCCCAGAATATGATTTTAGCAAGATCAAAAGACAGAAGGTAAACACACAAAATTTAATTACATTTCTATAGACCAGTAATAAATAAATGAAAATTTTCAAAAAGACATTTACAAAAGTTGACAAAATGAAATACTTACATATAAATCAAACAAAACATGTACAAAATCCATCTGCTGAAAACTATAAAACACCAATGAAACAAGTCGAACACAAATTAAATGTCAACTATACCTCAATAAAAAAAAAAATCAAAGATCACCAAATAAACAAAGATGCATACTATGTTCACAAATTGAAAGACTCAACATAGTAGACGTGTCAATTCTCCACCAAACTGATCTATAGATTTAGGGCTATTCCATTCAAATCCCAGAATTATTTGTAAGTATAAGCAAGCTGATTCTAAAATGTATGTAAGAGCAAAACAACTCAATAGCCAAAACTTTTTTGCTTTAAAGTTAGAGAATTTCCTTTTTTTTTTTAAGATTTTATTTATTTATTTGTCAGAAAGAGAGAGAGAGCACAAGCAGGCAGAGTGGCATGCAAAGGCAGAGGGAGAAGCAAGCTCCCTGCTGAGCAAGGAGCCCGATGTGGGACTTGATCCCATGACCCTGAAATCATGACCTGAGCCGAAAGCAGAGGCTTAACCCACTGAGCCACCCAGGCCTCCCAAGAATTTCTTTAAAGAAATCACCTTGCTCAATTTTAGGACTTGCAGTAATTAAGACATGTGGTATAGGCAATGAAATAGACCTATAAATCAATGGAACAGAATAGAGAGTACAAAAATAACCCACTCAAATAAGGTCAACGAACTTCTGACAAAGGTGAAAAGTCAATTCAATGGAGAAAGAATCCTTTCAACAAATGGTTTTGGAACAACCTGATATCCATATGGAAAAAAAAAAATCCCCACCTGAATCTGATACCTTATATAAAATTAATTCAAAATGAATCACAGATCTAAATGTAAAACTGTAAAACTTCTAGACGAAGACATAGGGGAAAAATCTTTATAACCTTAAGTTTTATAAAACAAAGAGTTCTTAGATGACACCTAATATTGTGATTCATAAAAGAAAAAACTGGTAAGCTGAACTTCATCAAATTAAATTTTTTTCTTTGAAAAAAAAAGTCAATAGTATAAAAACACAAATTACAGACTGTAAGAAAATGTTTGCAAATTGCATATCCATCATAAGACTCCTATCCAGAATTATAAACAACTCTCAAAACTCAAAAGAAAATAAACCCAATTAAAAATAGGCAAAGTCTGAATAAACACTTCACCCAAGAGGATACAAGAATGGCAAACACACACATGAAAAGTGTTCAATATCAGCAGTCATTAGGGAAATGCAAATTAAAACCACACCAAACTTTTAAAAGGCTTAAAATAAAAACTACTGACAATACCAAGTGCTAGCAAGGACGCCACGTAACTGGAACTCTCATACATTGCTGGTGAGAAGTAGAAAAGGTAAGGCCACTCTGAAGAACAGTTTGGCAGTTTCTTATAATATTACCATCTGTCCCAGTGCTCACTCCTTAGAAAAATGAAATTCTACTTCCACAGAAAAACCTGTACAGAAACGTTTATAGCAGCTGTATTCATTTTCACCAAAACCTGGAAAGAATCTCAACATCCACCACCGGGAAAAGGGATAAACTGTGGTACATCCATACAATGGAACACTATTCAGCAGTAAAAAGGAACAACTCAGATGAGTCTCAAAGTTATTATGCATATTGAGAGAAATAAACCAGTCAGAAAAAGTTACATACTATATGATTCCATTTAAATAAATTCCCCCAAAGATGAAATCATAGTAACAAAGTACTGGCTGCCAAGAGTTTAGGGGTGGGAGAGAGTGTGATCGCACAGGGATTGCATGAGGGAGCTTCTGTGGGTAATGAAACCGTTCTGTATCCGGGCAGTGGATACATTCATCTATGTGTGTGTTAAATCCAAAGGTCTGTACGTGTTGAAATGTCAATTCCACTACATGTTACTTTTTAATTAGCATACAATAAACCCACTTAGAAAAACTGCCTGGCAGTACCTCCTAAAGTCACACTACATACCACTCCAGATACACACGGAAATCGACTCGACTGAAATGAGGACTCATGTCCATCAGAAGACGTGTACAGGAATGTGCGTATCAGCCATAAAAGAAAAAAACATATACATACACACACACACACATATGTATATATATACACGTATGTGTGTGTGTGTGTGTGTGTGTGTATATACATCCGTATTAGAATGAACAATCTGTGGCATATTCACAATGGAAAACTGCACACCATCAAAGAGAAGCATGAATCGCTACCTCAACAACACAGCTGCATCTCAATGTTGAGCCAAAGAGCACCGGCAGAGCACTTTCACATGAAATTCAAATGTAGCCAAAACGCACAAGAACAGCAGGGGGAACGAGGGAGCATTCTAGGGTACTGGGAATATTTCGTGTATATCTTGATATAATGGTTACATGGGTATACACATACATAAAATACTGAATCACAGAGGAAGGTGCTCTTCGCAGCTTCACCAAATTGTTAATCTTAATTAAATCACATAGGGTTCTAGATCTTTATGTCACATACTTGCTCAGGTCACTCGAGCAAATGTGAACGAGCGAGGAAGTTATGAATGGACCTCGTTTCATCACAGCACTATTTCTACAACACATCCAAGGTACCCCACATCCGTACTACATCATCTAACTATGGATATACTGCAGGATAGCCTCTAAACATTACTGACACTATCTCCTCCTTACCACATTTTCATCAATAAAAAGGATTTACGTTATTACAAATGCCTCCTAAACTACAACAGGTTTCTCTGCCTTTACAACTTTAATATCGCTGTTTGAAAATGTACTTTGATCCCTACCCCCAAATGTCTTCCTTTTATAAATCTCTAACAGCATTTCAAAAATAGCTCTAAATTCCCTTTTGAGCTATGAGTGTAAACTATATGTAATTTGATATTCCAACAGCTAGTGACATGGGTCAATTTTCGTAACAGAGAAATTCTGGTTTTTGTAAATACTATGTGCATGACTGAGTTTTACACACTTATTCAGAAAACAGAATTCTGATGGTGTAAATATTTTTATTTTGTATTAATGCCTAACTGTTTAACTGTTAAAAGGTGGAAAAAGCCAAAATCAGTTTTATTTGGAAAAAAACAAAAAACGTGGGGCATCTGGGTGGCTCAGTGGGTTAAGTAAGCATGTGTCCTCAGCTCAGGTCATGATCTCCATGTCCTGGAGCCCAGCGTTCAGCTTCTTGCTCTATGGGGAGTCTGCTTCTTCCTCTCCCTCTGCCTCTCCCTACCACCACCCCCCACCACCGCTTGTGCACACTCTCTCTCTCAAATATTAAAAAAAGAGAGAGAGAGAGAGAGAAATGTTAGTAATGTCAGGTTATAAAAATACCATTCACCTTTTTGCTCCACAAGTAACACTCATTGTAGTCTTAAAGCTTGAGGCATGTGCAAAAAGGAAAAAAGAAAGCCATCAGAATTTCTACCACAAAATACTTTGATGCATATCCTATCAGACTTTCCTATGCAAATATACATACACACAGATACTTCACAAAAGTGGGTCTGTACTACAAACGTTTTCTATTTTGTAAGCTTCCTTCTTCACTTAATATATCATGAACCTTATGAAAATTACATTTAAATAGAAACACAAGGGCGGGGATGCCTGGGTGGCTCAGTCGGTTAAGTGTCTGCCTTCAATTCCGGTCATGATCCCAGGGTTTGGGATCAAGTCCCACATGGGGCTCCTTGCTCAGCAGAAATCCTGCTTCCCCCTCCGCTACTCCCCCTGCTTCTGCATGCGCTCGCTCGCTCTCTGACAAATGAACAAATAAAATCTTAAAAAAGAAAGAGAGAAATAAATAAATAAATAAATGCAGGGGCACCGGGGTGTCTCAGTCAATTTAAGCATCTGTGTTTGGCTCAGGTCATGATCCCAAGGTCCTGGAATCAAGCCCCACACTGGGCTCCCTGCTTAGCAGGGAGCCTGCTTCTCCTTCCGCCTCTCCCTCTGCCTCCCTTCCCCACCCCTGCCCTCACCCCCCCTGGCTTGTGCAGTCTCTTGATCTCTCTCTCAAATAAATACGTAAAATCTTTTAAAAAATAAAATAAAATAGAAATGCAGGGGTGCCTGTGTGGCTCAATCAGTTAAGTGCCTGCCTCCGGTTCAGGTCATGATCCGGGGATCCTGGGATCAAGCCCCACGTCTGGCTCCGGGCTCAGTGAGGGAGTCTGCTTCTCCTTCTCCCTCTGCCCCCTCCCCCTGTTCATGCTCTCTCTCGCTCACATACTCTCTCTCTCTCTCAAAAAAATAAAATCTTGGGGTGCCTGGGTGGCTCATTTGTTAAGCATCTGCCTTCAGCTCGGGTCATGATCCCAGGGTCCTGTGATTGAGCCCCGCATGGGGCTCCCTGCTCAGCGGGAAGCCTGCTTCTCCCTCTATCACTCCCCCTGCTTGCGTTCCCTCTCGCTGTGTCTCTCTCTGCCAAATAAATAAATAAAATCTTAAATAAAATAAAAAATAAAGTCTTTTTAAAAACAGAGAAATGCAAAATAACAACATAGAGTCACAATACCCTTCACATACCAACTTTTCATTTCAGGGCAAACCCTTTATTGCCACATCAGAGCAGACCACCAGACAAGGCCATTAGAATAAGGCCTAGTCCAAGAGGCAGCCGTGCCCACTGTTCTTAACTATATACGGTTTTCCCGCTCCACAAGTGGAAAAAGCTTGATCAATAGTAAGCATCCTGTGGCAAAGTCCCTAATAAAGTCCAACCCAGCCTCCTGGAAAGGAGGAGGCGACTTAGCATGTGCATACACAGCACTGTGTGTCACCAGACACTGCTGATTTGGTTAATTCTTACAATAATCCTAACAGCTAGGTGCCATATCCCATAGGATACCAAGGCAGCATGAGGTCTGACATCTTGCCTGAGGGCACAAAGCCTATCAAATTTGTACACCCGAGTTTTGGTGGGCAAAAGTCTATTCTATAAGCTACATGGTGTTTTCCTACTTACCCCCGAGCCTTTGCTTCTATGCAGAAACCACTCACATGCGGAGAGGCCCTCCTCGCCTTGATGAAGGTGGTCCCAGGACTAACACTCAGGGCTGTGCCCAGCACACGGGACCCCTCCTGAGAATCAAGACAGACCTTCCGCTCTTACTTCTCTCTCGGGCACCTTCCGCTCTGGTGACCCTACGCAGAATGGAAAGATGGGCCCCTACAATCGATCTCAAGCTGCTCCTGAAGGTGGAGGGCCGGTACCCACTCCCTGTTACTTGCTGACAAACACTGTTTTCCATGCCTCCTCTGGACCAGATAAGGTTCCCCCAAAGAGTTCACCAGCTATGGGGAAACAATTCAGAGGCTTCAGAGTTACAGTAAGAATTTTTGTGATCACTGTCGAGAGCACTTTATCCCTGCCACCGTGGGTATCTTTCACACTGTTACCAAAAACATCTGCAAAGAGGGGCGCCTGGGTGGCTCAGTCCGTTAAACGTCTACCTTCAGCTCAGGGTCCTGGGATAGAGTCCCGCATCGGGCTCCCTGCTCAACGGGGAGCCTACTTCTCCCTTTGCCTGCTGCTCCCCCTGCTTGTGTGCGCTCTGTCAAATAAAATCTTTAAAAAATTTTTGAGGGGTGCCTGGGTGGCTCAGTCAGTTGAGCGTCTGCCTTTGGCCTAGGTTGTGATCCCGGGGTTCTGGGACTGAGCCCCACGTTGGGCTCTGTGCTCAGTGGGGAGTCTGCTTCTCCCTCTGCCTCTCCCCCTGCTCATGTTCTCTGTCAAACAAATCTTTAAAAAAATTTTTTTTTGAAAAAAAAAAACTTGCAAAGAAATTTTAAAGTTCATGGGCGCCTAGGTGGCTCAGTCATTAAGCATCTGCCTTCGGCTCAGGGTGTGATCCCAGGGTCCTGGGATGGAGCCCCGCACTGGGCTCCCCACTCTTGGAAAGCCTGCTTCTCCCTCTCCTGCTCTCCCTGCTTATGTTCCCTCTCTGTCAAAAAATAAATAAAATCTAAAAAAAAAAAAAAGAAATTTCAAAGTTCAAAATATAACTTTAAAACTTTAAAATACAGTAAATGAGAATGTTTCTCAAGGTGCAGGTCACAAATCAATGGTAAACAGTAAAGTAATTCTGTGTACTACAACCACTTTATTAATGAAATGGAATAGAATAAAAAAGATAAAACATCAGAATATCATTTTGTAAAACTTTTGTTGTGTAAGCGGAAGCAGGCACGACAGATATTAACATATCTCATTTCTTACAGGGTCATGTCAAAAATCTTGATTCATAAGTTTAACAAAGGAAGACAGTCCTGTCAAAAATCACACTAGATAGGGCCGCCTGGGTGACTCAGTTAAGAGTCTGAGTCTTGGTTTCGGCTCAGGTCATGATCTCGGGCATCAGGCTCCCACTGGGCCTGAAGCCTGCTTGAGAGTCTCTCTCCCACTTGTAAGCACTCTCCCCCTTTCTCCGTCCATAAAATAAAATCATAATACCTGAGAGTTATAGGAGTTTGAGTAATGTAATTAGAATAATAAACTAAAGGAAAACTACCTTAGCTAAATATTGCAAAGTAAGTGGGATTTACTGAAACCTCAAACAATGACACCACAAAGTCTCTACTGAACTGACAGAAACGGTACATTGTACACCACGCTACAGTATCGACATTTCTGTAAAGGATGTGCACCGGCAGACCTCCCACCCTCACCTTCCCAGCAGCAGCAAACACTGCCCTTGATTTACAGCCCAAAGATCCAAATGCCCAAACCTGGTCCTTGCCCCCCCCCCCAACCCCTGTACCTGTTTCTGTCCAGGGTGTGGGGAAGGGGCGGCCTCTGGGGGCTGACGCCCAGGGCTGGGAGGCAGGGTCCCCAACAAAGGTAACATCATCCCGAGAACGATGCCAGAGCTGCACTTGCCCCGCTGCCGAGAAGGCTGAAACCCGGCAGAGGGAAAGCCCCGCACACGGGCTCCGCTGTGTGTCCCCTAAAGCGACCCGCCCCGCGGCCCCGGCACGGGCAGTGGTCTCTCCGTCCGGCGCTCACTCGGACCGTCCGGCACCGTATTCGGAATCGTGCGCCCAACAATCCCTGGGTCACGACGGGGCCCTTCTCTTCGGCTGCCACTGCCTTCGGAGCCATTCGACGGCCGGGACCACTCAACTTCCCCCAAGTCCTCACCCGCGGGCGGCCGGGCCGGCTGTGTGCACGCACACGCTCGCACCACCATTGTGTCTTGGCGGTGCGGGCCCGGCGGCCGAACAAAGGTGCGGCCCCCGCGGCGCGTGCGGCGGCTCTCGGCCTCCCCGGCGCCCGGGGCCCC
>LNAC01000189.1:5079473-5095949 GCA_002007465.1 Ailurus styani
TGGGGCGCGGCGCTGCCGCCCCGAGAGCGCGGCCGCCGGGCCGGGGTCCGCCCCGGGCGAGCGAACAGCCGGGCCGGCCCCGCGCACCTGTCGGTTAACCGAGACGTCCTGGGCCTGCGGCTCCGTTCCCGCGCCCGCGCTCTCCCTGCACCCGACTCTAGCCGCTGCTCGGGGCTCCCGGTGCCTTGCGACCCGACAAGGTCCCGGTGGTCCCGACAGGTCGCGCGACCTCGCTTTCCCCCACCTCGCGGGCTGTGCACCGGGTCCGACCTCGCGGCCGTCCCGAGCCTTCTGCCCCGCGGGGCCGCCGACGCCTGGGTCAGAGATCTGAGCTCTCCGCCCGGACCCTCCTCCTCCCTGGGTCGCCCTGCCCACCATCAGCCCGCCCCAGGTACAGTGCGGACCGTAGGACAAAGGGGGCCCCTTGCCGAGGCCTCGCGTGCCCGAGCGGCCCTCTTGGCAGGCCCTGAGACAGCAAAGACCTCTTTTCCCCTCTGGTTCTGTGGGTGCTTACAGGACCGAGGTACCGTTAGCTGTGGGCCCGCCCACATCTCCCCGCCGGGCCTCACCTTCGCCCCAGCGGCGGCCACAGCCTTCTCGTCCTCTGACCCATTCTCCATGACAAAACCGGAACGAGCTACCATCGGATCAACGCTCTGCGCAAAGGCCTTCAGGAGCTCCGCTTGTCAGCAGGAAAAAAGGCCCCTCACCTCTCCCAGAGGGTTTGGATGATCCTGCTCCGCAGGTGGTGGTCGAGGGAGTGGGTCGGGGGCTCCTGCCGGGCACCCCCCCAGGGAGGCAAAGACTAGGGCTGCTGCCCACCCCCCAGGGGCTGGCTCAGACTCTCCCTTCTCCCACAGTGCCTATGCTTTCCCTTGTCCCAGCACATTGACACTGAATTGGGATTCCTGGTATTCAGCAGTACCCCAGAGAGGTCTTAGGGGACTGGGAGGGCTTGGGAGTGCCCGCCTCCTGCACCTCTGAGTCCCAGACCCTGATGAGCAAGGGCTGGGTACACACCAATCCAGTACTTGCTGGATGAGTGGACGACATAATAATCATTATTTGTGGGCGCCTGGGTGGCTCAGTGGGTTAAAGCCGCTGCCTTCGGCTCAGGTCATGATCCCAGGGTCCTGGGATCGAGGCCCGCATCGGGCTCTCTGCTCAGCGGGGAGCCTGCTTCCTCCTCTCTCCTCTCTCTCTGCCTGCCTCTCTGCCTACTTGTAATCTCTCTCTCTGTGTCAAATGAATAAATAAAATCTTTAATTTATATATATATATATATATATATATACACCTAAGTAGCTGTAATTATTTTGATGTATTAAATTAAACATAAACTANTGCTGCTGTATCATCTCATCTCATCCACGTAACCACTCTTGAGATAGGCACCATTAGCCCTATATTATGGATGAGAAACTGAACTCATCGATGTTAAGGGATTTACCCAAAGTCATCCTGATAGTCAGAGGTGGGGCTGGTTCCAACTCAGGTGTGGCTCTGGTTTGACTCTTGGGTTCTGGCTGGGAACAGGGGGATACAATTGGGAGTTCCTCTGAGGACCAGGGACAGGGGAAACCTCTGTCAGGAAATGAACTGAGCCAGAGCCAGTCACTCACAGAACAAAGGACTTTCAGCAATGCAAGGCTCTGGAGCAGAGAAAAGCGCCACATGTTCCAGGAAGCTACAAAAGCCACTGTGGCTAGAGCAAGTGAAAATGCCAGAAGCTGCGGGTTTTATTCTAAATGCAGCTGGGAGCCATGGAAGGTTCTGAACAGAGTGTCAGAGTAGGATGTATATTTTTGAGAAAACTATGGCTGCTGTGTGGAGACTAGATGTTGGGAGCAAGACTGGAGTCCAGGACACTTGTGACAACCTTGTAGGGAATGGAGAGGGTGCTCCTAGCAAACGAGTGATGCAGTGTCATTAGCTCCCCCATAAGAAATTAAGGGATAGGGTGCCTGGGTGGCTCAGTGGGTTAAAGCCTCTGCTTTCAGCTCAGGTCATCATCTCAGGGTCCTGGGATCGAGGCCCGCATCAGGCTCCCTGCTCAGCGGGGAGCCTGCTTCCTCCTCTCTCTGCCTACTTGTAATCCCGCTCTGTCAAATAAATAAAATCTTTAAAAAAAAAGAAATTAAGGGATAAAAATTAAATAGTGATGTATAATATTTTGTCTGGTAAGGCTGAGCTTTGGAGGGCCACAAACCATTGTAATATTTAAAATTTGTTTCTCTCCTAAGAATCCATTTTCACACCCTTGAGGTATGTATTCGCATCCTTTGGAGAAACAGAACCAGTGTGTGTGTGTGTGTGTGTGTGTGTGTGTGTTAGAGAGAGAGAGACAGATTGATTTTTCTTTTAAGATTTTATCCATTTAACTGACAGAGACAGACACAGCAAGAGAGGAAACAAGCAGGAGGAGTGGGAAAGGGAGAAACAGGCCTTCCTGCTGAGTAGGGAGCCCAATGCGGGGCTCGATCCCAGCACCCTGGGACCATGACCTGAGCCGAAGGCAGACATCTAATGACTGAGCCACCCAGGCGCCCCGAGATTGATTTATTTTAAGGAATTGGATCACAGGGCGCCTGGGTGGCTCAGTGGGTTAAAGCCTCTGCCTTCAGCTCAGGTCATGATCTCAGGGTCCTGGGATCGAGGCCTGCATCGGGCTCCCTGCTCGGCAAGGAGCCTGCTTCCTCCTCTCTCTCTGCCTGCCTCTCAGCCTACTTGTGATCTCTCTCTCTCTCTCTGTGTGTCAAATAAATAAATAAATAAATAAATAAATAAATAAATAAATAAGGAATTGGATCACACATGTTGAAGGATGGCAAGTCCTGAAGTCTGCAGGCAGCAAGCTGGAGACCCATTCAACTCCAAAGGCCTGAGAATCCAGAGGGCCAACCAATGGTGTCACTCTAATGCAAAAGCCAGGAGGCTGGAGACCCGGGAAATACTGATGTTTCAGTTTGAGCCCCAAGGTAGGAAAAAAACAATGATCCAGCTTGGAGGAGGTACTTGGGCAGCAGGAGTTCCATCTTTTCCTTCTATTCAGGCCCTTTTGTTCTATTCAGGACTTCAACTGATTGGATGAATCCCACTGACATTGGAGAGGGCAATCGCTTTACTCGGTTTACCGATGCAAATGTTAATCTCACCCAGAATCATGTTTGACCAGATGTCTAGACACCCTATAGCCCAGTCAGGTCAACACATGAAATTAACCAGCACAAGGGAGAATGTAGGACGGAAAGGCCAGAAAGGGTCTTGTTCACTCTTGGAACTAAGAGCAGCTCAGTCGAGCAGGAGCATGAGTGGTCGCAAGGAGGTGTGGGCAGTGACCTTGGAGAGGATTTAGGCTGGACGGGCCACTCAGAGCACTCATGACCCTGGAAGTCTCTTAGAACTGATCTGCAGGGAAAGGCAACATATGTTGGATATTTTTTGTAAAAGTGAAGTTTTAGGGCGCCTAGGTGGCTCAGTGGGTTAAAGCCTCTGCTTTCGGCTCAGGTCATGATCTCAGGGTCCTGGGATCGAGGCCCGGATCAGGCTCTCTGCTCAGCAGGGAGCCTGCTTCCTCCTTTCTCTCTGCTGCCTCTCTGCCTCCTTGTGATCTCTCTCCCTCTGTGAAATAAATAAAATTAAAAAAAAAAAAAAGTGAAGTTTTATTACTTCCATAATGCAGTAAATATTGTTGACTAAGCTATGAATATGTACTAAAAACACAGGACAACTTTTAACAAAAAAAATTAGGTAAGTTAATTATCTCACAATTCATAACCCGTAAACATTACATAATAATGACTCATTACCTAGAAAGCCTTTCCTAATTTCTGGCTTTATTAAGTCTGCAGAAAGAGTGGTTGGACACCCTGTGTTCAGGCGACTCCTTGCCCCAAGCAGAACCACAGCAGCAAGGTTTTGCCCCCAAGCAGGGCACAAGGAATTCTCTTCAGAAACTTAGAATGTGAGAATGGATATGAACATACTATTATTAGGGGAGCTCAAAAAATTAGGCAGCTCTTGATGCTCACCCAAAATTGAAGTCTGTAGGTCAGTAAGTTCTACCCGTGCAGAGCTCCTCATCGGCTTTTACATGACATTTTTTTTTTAACGATTTAATTTATTTGACAGAGAGAGAGCACAAGTAAGCAGAGCGGCAAGCAGAGGGAGAGAGAGAAGCAGGCTCTCTGCTGAGCAGGGAGCCCAATGTGGGGCTAGATCCCAAGACCCTGGAATCATGACCTGAGCCGAAAGTAGCTGCTTAACCAACTGAGCCACCCAGGCGCCCCTTACATGTCATTTGTAAACATGAGAAACAGTCAAGGATCACCTGTCATTTAAGAAATGGCTCAAGGTCAGATACAAGAAATGTGTGTGCTTGGCGGGGAGGGAGGCAAAGAAAAGCATTAATGGAAGTAATCAAAAAATTTTCAAAAAGCTGCTAATAGGGTGCCTGTGTGGCTCAGTGGGTTAAAGCCTCTGCTTTCGGCTCAGGTCATGATCTCAAGGTCCTGGGATCGAGGCCTGCATCGGGCTCTCTGCTCAGCAGGGAGCCTGCTTCCTCCTCTGTCTCTCTGCCTGCCTCTCTGCCTACTTGTAATCTCTCTCTGTGTGTCAAATAAATAAATAAAATCTTTAAAAAACACACACACAAAAAAACAAAAAGCTGCTAATAGCCTGAAAGATATTTAAGAAAGGAGTCCCAAAAACTGAAAATATAGCCAAAATTGTCAAATTTAGCAGAAGGGTTGCAAGATAAAGTTCAGGAAATTATCCAGAAGGTAGAACAGAAAAATACACAAAATCAGAGAGAAATGAGATTTAGAAGTTCAAATCAGGAGGTTCTACAACTTTCTAAGAGTTCTAGGGGAAAAAATGGAGAGAAATAACTTTTGGGGACACCTGTGTGGCTCAGTCGGTTGAGTGTCTCCCCGGTGTTGGGCTCCTTGCTCAGCAGGGAGCCTCCTTCTCCCTCTGCCTGATGCTCCCCTTGCTTCTGCTCTCTCTCTCTGACAAATAAATAAAAATCTTAAAAAAAAAAAACTTTCAAAAGAAATTATACAATTTATCAGAAAAAAGGACTTGAGTGCCCAGGCTGAAAGAGTCCACCAAAGATGGTGACTAATTGTGGAAAACCAGATATAAACAAAATAGTCTAAAACACAAAGAAATAAAAAAAAAGGAAGTCACATTAAAAAAAAAAAAGGCAGGGAAATGCATCTCACTAAATGTCTTAGCAGTAACAACATTCAATTCTATTTAGATAGTGAAGCATGGAAAATTATGAAAAAAAATTACATACAATGTAGAACTACATAGTCAGATAACAATTTTGGACATTCAAACTATATTTTTTCAGGTAAACAGACTGTCATATAGGAAAAACAAACCCTAAACTACTAGTATAGGAATACTGGGGGATTTGGTTCCAGACCACTGCAGAATACCCCAATAATGTGAGTCACAAAAATTTCTGGTTTCCCAGCACATGTAAGAGTTCTGTTTGCACAATCTCCTTGTCTGTTACGTGTGCACTAGTGTTTTGTATACAACAAAATGCACATACCTTGGGCGCCTGGGTGGCTCAGTGGGTTAGAGCCTCTGCTTTCGGGTCAGGTCATAATCTCAGTGTCCTGGGATCGAGGCCCGCATCGGGCTCTCTGCTCAGCAGGGAGCCTGCTTCCTCCTCTCCGTGTCTCTCTGCCTGCCTCTCTGCCTACTTGTAATCTCTCTCTCTGTGTCAAATAAATAAAATCTTTAAAAAAATAAAATAAAATAAAATCTTAAAAAAAAATAAAAAAAATAAAAGGAGAAAACTTTAAAAAAAAATGCACATACCTTAACTAAACCCTTTATTGCTAAAAAAATGTTAACCATCATTTGAGATTTCAGGGAGTTGTAATCTAATCACTGATCGTGAATCACCGTAACAAATCCAATAATAATGAAAAAGTCTGAAATATTAAATTAGCAAAATGTGACAGAGACACAAACTGAGCAAATGTTGAAAAAATGGTGCCAATAGAGTTGCTTGGCACAGGGTTGCTGCAGACCATTAATTTGCAAACAGTGCAACATATGTGAAGCTCAGTAAAGCGAAGCACAATAAAATAGGGTACGCCCATGGGTCTATTTCTCACGTACACCTGAGACGGCTAAGTATCTCTCTTCCATCTTGTAACTGACATGTGACCTCAAAGGTCACCCAATCTTGACAGTGATATAGAAGGGCTTGGAAATTAAAAATACAACTGAAATGATAAAAGAAAGCCAATAGTGAGGTTGCAAGATAAAGTTAAGATTATCCAGAAAGTAGAAAAGGACAGATGGAAAATAGGAGAGAAAAAGAATTACAAGTTCACTGGAGGAGGTGGGATGACTTCCCAGTAGCGGCGAGAGGAGGGAAAAAAGAAAAAAGAAGAACCATCCCAAATTAGAACAGGACAATGGAAGCCTGTGAGGACAGAGCACCTGACATGTGAGGTTATTTGATGTCTGAGTTTGAGGAAAATGGGGTACGTGGCGGTCTGACGGAACACATACCGGCCACTATCTGAGAGAGGAACAATGTGGAGTCACCGTGAGGCATGCCTGACTGTTGCCTTAACTAGAACGTATGTATATACACGTACATACACAAAATATAAGAAAAACACAGATGTTTAAGAAATTGGAGTGCTACTTAACACAAAGACCCAGGTGTCCAGTTTTCCCTGTTTTCCAGTTCTGAGGACACGGGGCTAAGAAGCAAGGCTTTGTCTGAAAAGAGGATACTATCATGGAGTGTTCTGGGGTGAAGAGACAAAAACTGACTTGGGGGTGCCTGGGTGGCTCCGTGGGTTAAAGCCTCTGCTTTCGGCTCAGGTCATGATCTCAGGGTCCTGGGATCGAGGCCCGCATCGGGCTCCCTGCTCAGCGGGGAGCCTGCTTCCTCCCCCCGCCCACTGCCTGCCTCTCTGCCTCCTTGTGATCTCTCTCCCTCTGTGAAATAAATAAATAAAATCTTTAAAAAAAAAAACAAAACTGACTTGAGGCTACAATTCCAGCAAGATGGGATGAGGGTAAATCACTGAACCTCACAGTTTTTCTCTCAAGACACTGACTAATTCTCACACTCTACAGGCAGGAAGCTAGGAGACAAAGCGTCAGAACAAAGACCCCAGGAAGCAAAGGAGAGGTTCTGGCAATTCCACCAGGCTGGGAAGACAAGGATTACGGGTCAGGACTCAGCAGAGAGCGGCACCCTGGGACCTGACTGGGAAGCTCTCAAGGGCATCCTGACAGTGGGAAGCGAACCACCAGTAGACAGAGTTCGACAAACCGAAACATGGCCTTAATGCAGCTTAATGTACCATCGGGCTAAGTGACTGGCTCCTGCTCTGTTTACCCACAGAGGAAGACATCTGTAGCCACTACCATTCCTTGTGCACACGTTCAGCTTTCAGTTAAAAATTCCTTGGTGTGTCAAGGCACAGGGCCTTTTGACTGAAATCAAAAAGACACACGACTCTAAAAACAAACCTGTGGGTGAGTCCCATACTGGAGTTAGAAGGCGAAGACCATAGAGTAGTTACAGTTCACATGCTCAAGCATAGAGAGAAAGGTGTAAAAACAGATGAAATAATGGAAAATTTCACCTGGGAATTGAAATCTGTATGAATTATCAGCTAAAACTAAAAGATAAAATAACTGAAATTAGGAATTTAGTAGATGGGGCGCCTGGGTGGCTCAGTCGGTTAAGCAGCTGCCTTCAGCTCAGGTCATGATCTCAGGGTCCTGAGATCGAGTCCCTCATTGGGTTCCTTGCTCAGCGGGGAGCCTGCTTCTCTCTCTGCCTCTGCTTGCCACTCTGCCAGCTTGTGCTCTCTCCCTCTCTCTCTGAAAATAAATAAAATCTTTAAAAAAAAAGGAATTTAGTAGATGAACAACAGATTAGACACACATTAGAGGACTAATGAATTGGAAGATAATTCAATAAAAAACATCCTAACTAGCACACACAGAAAAAAACAATTGCTAAAACAGAAAAAAAAGAAAGAAAGAAAGAAAGAGAGAAAGACAGACAGACAAGAAATAGATCAGAGTTGAAGGTCTAACAATGTGTAATTGGAGTCCCAAACTGCAAGAAGAGCGAACACCACAGAAGCAGATCTCTCTAAAGCTGATGACAGACAGCCACCCAGTTTCTTTTTTTTTTTTTAATATTTTATTTATTTATTTGACAAAGAGAGAGATCACAAGTAGGCAGAGAGGAAGGCAGAGNAGGTAGGCAGAGGGGGGGGGGAAGCAGGCTCCCCAGTGAGCCCGATGCGGGCCTCGATCCCAGGACCCTGAGATCATGACCTGAGCTGAAGGCAGAGGCTTTAACCCACTGAGCCACCCAGGTGCTCCAGCCACCCAGTTTCAAGTCCCAACCAGGATGAACACCAGCAAAACCACACCTAAGTACATCATTATCGAACCGCTGGAAACAAAAACAAAGCAAAATGTTAGCTGGAGAAAATATTCACTTCTCTTCAAGACATGTGGCAGCTAGCCACAGCAGAAATGAAGCCGGAAGACAATGGAATGACCTAGTTGTTACACACACACACACACACACACACACACACACACACACACAACCAAAAAAACCCCGCCAACTTACGATTTTAAAAAATCTTGTTTTATCTAATGGGATATATTCAAAATATCATGAGTTAAACATATAATCAATATAAAAATTACCAAGATATTTTATACTCTTTTTCGTACTACGTCTTGAGAATCCCGTGTGCACATTAACTTCCAGTCACTCCCCCCTTTGGATTCACCACATTCCAAGTGCTCAACAGCCACACATGGCTCCCAGCAACCACATTAGACAGCAACTTAGAATTTTTTAGTCAGAAAAAAAAATGTATCATGCAAGAATGAAAGTAAAATAATATCATTTTCAGATTAACAAAGATAGAATTTATTGCTAGCAGGAATTCACTAAAAGAAATACTGAAGAAAGTTCATTGGGCAGGGGGAAAATTATTACAGATGGAAATGAAAAAAGAATAAAGACCACAATAAGTGGTATTTTCTATCTATCTATAGATAAAACCTTATTTTATACTAGCATTTTTTCATTTAAAAATTGTGATAAAATACAAAAATTACCATTTTAATCCTTTTGAAGTGTACGATTCAATAGCATTAGCTACATTGATAATGTTGTACAATCATCACCACTGTCCACTTTCATGAAGTTTCCTTGTCCCAGAAACTCTGTACCCGTTGAGCAGTATATCCCCTTCCACTCTACCTCCAGCCCCTGATGACCTCTATTCTAATTTGTCTCTACTAATCTGCCTGCTCTAGGAACCTCGTAAAAGTGGAGTCATACAGTATTTGTACTTGTTTGACTGTCTTGCTCAGCATAATGTTATCAAGGGTCATCCGTGTTGTACGTATCAGAATTTTTTTTAAGGCTGAATAGTCTTCACTTGTACGGATATGCCACCCTTTCTTTACCCACTCATCTGTTGATGGACAGTTGGATTGTTCACAGCTTTTGGCTGTGGTCAATAATGTTGCTACGAACACCTGTGTACAAGTACCCATTTGCGTCCCAGCTTTCAAATCTCTTGGGTATCTAGGAGTAAAGCTGTCGGATCATATGATAATTCTGTGTTCAACTTTCTGAGGAAACACCAAACTTCTCCAGAGAAGCTTGGCCATTTTATGTATCTATCAGTAATACACGAGGGCACCAATGTCTACACATCCTGCCAACACTTACTGTGTTTTTTTATAATAGCCGTTCTAATGAGTGTGAAGTGATATCTCTCTGTGGTTTCGATTTACATTCCGCTGGTGGCTAATGAGGAGTCCCTTTCAGGTGCTTATTTGCCGTTTGCGTATCTTCTTTGGAAAAGTACCTATTGCAGTCCTTGGCCAGTCTCCAAACTGGGTCGTCTCATTTTTTGTTCTTGTTGGGCTGTAAGAATACTGTAGATATTCTGGTTATTAGTGTCTCAGCCGACACTGTAAACAGATGACGGGCAAGTTTTTTCTCCCGTTCTATGGGTTGTCTTTTCACTCTGTTACTGTCCTCTGAAGCACAAAAGTTTTTAATTATGATGAAGTCAGATCTATTTATTTTTCCTTTTGTTGCCTGGGTTTTTGGTGTCATGTTTAAGAAGCCATTGCCAAATCTAAGAAAAATATAATGCAAAATTTACCATTTGAATCCTGTTCAAATGCACATGTTGTACAAGTTTTCAACTTGCCTCAATGTTTTCTTCTAAGATTTTATTTTATAAGTATGCCATAGGCCCAAAGTGGGGTTTGAACTCATGACCTGAGGTCAAGTGTCGCATGCTCCACTGACTGGGCCAGCCAGGCACCCCCTTCTCAGAATTTTGTAATTTTAGCTCCTAAATTTATATCTTTTCTTTCTTTAAAGATTCTATTCATTTATTTGTCAGAGAGGGAGAGAGCACAAGCAGGCAAAGCAGCAGGCAGAGGCAGAGAGGGAAGCAGGCTCCCTGCTGAGCAAGGAGCCCGATGTGGGACTTGATCCCAGGACCCTGGGATCATGACCTGAGCCGAAGGCAGCTGCCCAACCAACCGAGCCACCCAGGCGTCTCCTAAATTTACCTCTTTGACCCATTTTGTGTTAAACTTTGTGTATGGTTTAAAGACCCAACGGCATGTTCATACATGTGAATATCCGATTTTCTGAGCACCACTTGTTGGAGAGAACTTTCTCCATTGAATGGTCTTGAAACTCTAGTTGACCATAGAGTTGAGCGTACGGGTTTCTGGGCTCTCAATCTTATTCCATTTATCTATATATTTATCCTTTTGCCAACACCATACTGTTTAATTCCTGTACCTTTCTATGTTTTCAAATTGGGAAGTCTTCCAACTTTGCTTTTTCAAGATTTTTTAACTATCCTGGGTCCCTTGAATTTCTGTACAAATTTTAGGATGGATTTTTCCATTTCTATAAAATTGCTATTGGGGTTTGAGAGGGATTGCACTGAAATCTGTACACTGTCTGCATAGTATTGCCATCTAAGCAACGTTAACCCTCCCAACCCATCAGCATACGATGTCTTTCTATTTAGGTTCATTTCTTTCAGCAAGGTTTTGTAGTGGTTTCCTTCAACCATGTTTCAGTGTACAAATTTTATACCTACTTGGTTACATTTATTGGTAAGGATTTTATTCCTTTTGATGCTGTGAAAATAAAATTGTTTTAATTTCCCTTTCAGATTGTTAATTGACCAGTGTATTCACTCACTTGTGAATTCGTATCCTGCAACTTTGGGGAATTCGTTTATAAGCTCTAACACTTGTTTATGTGCGGTGTGGGTTCTTTAGTTTTCTACTGTTGTGCCACCTGCAGATACTTTTCCTTGTTCATTTCCAACGTGTATGCCTTTTTCTTTCTTTCTGCCTAACTGCTTTAGCTAGAACTTCCAGTACTATGTTGGACAGAAGTGGTGAAATAAGGCATCCTTGTCTTGTTCCTGATCTTAGAGGAAAAACTTTGTCTTATCACTGAGCATCTTCACTGTGAGCTTGTCACATATGGCCTTTGTTATGTTGAGGTATTTTTTTTCTATTCTTGGTTTGTTGAGTGCTATCATGGAAGGGTGTGGGGAAACACTTTTCCTGCCATCAGTTGAGGTGATCATGTGTTACTTTTTCTTTCCTACAGCCTAGAATGTACTAATTGCATTGATTTCTACCGGTTGAGCCACTCTTGCATTCCTGGGGAAAGACCCACTTGGTTATACTGTATAATGATTTTAGTATGCTGCTAAATTTAGTGTGTTGGCCATCGGTTGAAGATTTTTTGCATCTATATTCACAAGAGAAGATTACTCTGCAATTTTCTTTTCCTGTAGTGTCTTTGTGTGGGTTTGGTATCAGGATGATACTGACCTCATAGAATGAGTTAGGAAGTGTTCTCTTTAAATTTTGAAGAATCCAGAAAGCAGCATTATGTGTTCGATAGAATGTACCAGTGAAACCATCTGGTCTTGGGCTTTTCTTTGTTGGGGTTTTGAATACTTCTTCAATTTCACTTTTCATAGGTTTCCTCTTATTTTCTATTTGGAGTCAATCTTGGTAGTTTGTATGTATGTCTAGGAATTTATCAATTTCATCTAAGTTATCCAGTTTGTTGGCATACAGGTGTTCTTAGTAGTCTTTTATAATCCTCCCTACTTCTATAAATTCTATAAAGTAATATCCTCATTGTTGACCTTATTAAATCTTTTGTTCTTAGTCTAGCTAAACACTTGTCGATTTTTTCAATTTCTTAAAAATATTTTATTTGATACAGAGAGAGAGAGCACAACCAAGGGGAGCGGCAGGCAGGAGGAGAGGGAGAAGCAGGCAGAGGTGGAGGGAGAAGCAGACTCCCCTGCTGAGCAGGGAGCCCAATGCAGGGCTCCATCCCAGGACCCTAGGATCATGACCTGAGCCAAAGGCAGACACTTAACTGACTGAGCCACCCAGGGGCCTCAATTTTTTGGATCTTCTTAAAGAAACAATTTCTGCTGTCCCTGGTTTTGTTTTCTACTGGCCTTTTCATTTATCTCTGGCTTAATCTTTACTATTACTTTTCTTCTGCTGGCTTTGGGTTTAGTTTGCTCTTCTTTTCCTAGTTCCTTAAGACATACAATCAGGCTATTGATTTGCTTCTGCTTTAATGTATGTAGTTAGAGCTAGAGAGTCCTCGAGCACTGCTTTCACTGCATCCCTTAAGTTTTGTTGTGTTTTCATTTTCATTCTTCTCAGGGTAGTTTCTAAGTTCCTTTGTGATCTCTTCTTTGACCACCGGTTGTTTAAAAGTGTGTTAATTTCCACTCAGGAGTTTTCCTGAATGCTCATATCCTGTAACACAGTAATTTCACACTTAAATATATGCCCAACAGGTATGGGAGCAAAACTGCACCAAAAGAGACCCACAGAATGTTCACTTGGGGCTACCAATAGCCAGAACACTTAAATGGCTGAAAGAATGGATAAACTAAAGCACATTCATCTCATGAAATACTACATAGCAGGCAAAATGAATAAACTACACAACATGAATGAATCTCAGATATAACACTGAGCAATAGACGCTCCCAACCTCAATACATATTGAAGAGTTTCATCTATCTGAAGTTCAGAGAACAGGTAAAACAAAACTATGTGATTAAGGTTGCATGTTTTGGTAATTAAATAATTACAGTCAAAGAAGTGACCTCCATAAAAATCGGTATAGCGTCTGCCTTGGGAGAGAAGGCAGAGCGTGCTGACTGGGAGGAAGGTCAAGTAGGGGCTTCTAAAGTATCAACAATATCCTGTTTCTGGAGATGGTTGGTTGTTGCATGGGCGTTTGACTTATGGTAATTCATTGAGCTATACATACACTTTCTTAAAGATTTTGTCAGAGTGAGCGTGAGTGCATGCACAAGCAGGGGGAGTGGCAGAGGGAGAAGCAGGCTCCCCACTGAGCAGGGAGCCCATTGCGGGGCTCGATCCCAGGACCCTGGGGTCATGACCTGAGCCAAAGGCAGATGCTTAACTGATTGAGGCACCCAGGTGCACCGAGCTATACTTTTGAGGTAATTCAGTGAAGTGTGCTTTTTTTGGTGCTATGTTTCATGGCATAAATGATAAATATAATGACGTCATGTTGGTTAAGAACCTTAAATACCTCCTAAAAACAAAGGCAAGTATTTTCTGGAGGAACCCACCTTCATTCCAGTCCTCAAAGATCCGATCGTGTACCAAGTTACATGGGCTCAAAATAAGGGGGGAAGCTGTTCACCACACACACAGGAAGAAGTCACTAGAGAGAGCCAGTAAGAATAAGACTTCGGAATTAGACCCACAAGCGATTTGGATACTGGAATTAACATATACAGAATACAAAGCTGACAAATCTCTAATTAAAAAGGGAAGGCATAAATACTGATGATAAAAAGATGCTGGGCGCCTGGGTGGCTCAGTGGGTTAAAGCCGCCGCCTTTGGCTCAGGTCATGATCTCAGGGTCCTGGGATCGAGGCCCGCATCAGGCTCCCTGCTCAGTGGGGAGCCTGCTTCCTCCTCTCTCTGCCCACCTCTCTGCCTACTCGTGATCTCGCTTTCCGTCAAATAAATAAATCTTAAAAAAAAAAAAAAGATGCCACAGAGATTAATTAGCTCCTAAGAGATTATGAACAACTTTATGCCAAAAACTTGTAGAGATGAAATGTATGAACTCCCAGAAACTGACAACTTAACAAAACTGACAAAGATGTGACTAATTCTGACTTTGAAAAAAATAAAATCAGTGTTTTAAAATCTCTCCTCAACCAAAGTAATAATTCAGAGATCTTCTTTGAGTTCCATTTCAGTCAAGGAATAATCTAAAATCAGGATACAAAGAATAGTCTCTTTGTAGGGAAATAGCCTAACTGAAACCAAATCCTGGCAAAGACAGTGTAAGAAAAATTGTAGGCCATTGTAACTATACATAAACACGACTTCAAAACCCCCAAATACTGACAAAGTGAGTGACATATAAAAAGGGAAACATCATGAACAAGGTGCCTCTATCCAGGCAATGTAAGGTGGTTGCACACTCGGGACAGAAGTCAAAGAACATAATGGAAACGACTCACCTGTCCCTACAGCACTTTCAGACTTGAAGGACCGCAGCTCACCACCCCCTCTTGCTCTCGCAGGACTCCCGTAGCGGACCTTGGCATCCTGACTCCTCCCTGGCTTGGGGGCCAGAGGACAGTCTCCCTGAAGGAGTTCACACCCCAGGAGGCCGCGACATCCGTGGGTTTCTCAACACCCGCCACAGCTAAGTGCAATACCCGGGCATGACGGATGTGCAGGGAGCGTTTCATTAACTGGGTTTTCCTCTGATCTGACTTGTCTCCAGCTGAAGGTAGGGTCTCTGAGCTCCGGTCGGCCAGCACATTCACCTTTGTTGATCTCTGGGGCACGGAGGAAGGCTGAGGCGAGCTCTGCCAGCACCGACTGCCTGGGAGCCCCAAGCCCATTCCCTCTTTCCAGCTTTCCTGGCACTGATCACCTAGGGCACTAACCAGCATGCCACACCCCCCAGGGCCCCCACCCCAGAGTGGACAGTGACTGTGGTCTGGGTGATTGAGGCAGGGCACACCGTGCCGTCAGAATCCCAGGCCCATCTGAGTCCACGCTGCTCAGGGCTCCTCTCCTGAGCGGGTGCTGGTCAGACAGCCCCACAGCCAGCCTTGCTTCTTAGGGCTGAGGTGAAGATTCCGCTGAAGGATTCCAGGGCTTGGACTCACGGTTCCACTCCAAGAATGACCTCTCGCCTGCTGGTTCTGGATCAGACAAGCTAACCTTCCTGCACACGCCGACAAAACATGCTAAACTGGAGGCGGACAGGAATCACACATCTAGGGCAAAAGGGGAGAAAATCCATCCCAGAGAGCAAATGAACGCACGGAAGAAATCTGGTTCAAATTAATGGTTTTATTTCCATCTGTAACACTAGCAGAGGAGTCCGAAACAGACTGATGTACATGGATATAGTTTAAATGTAACAAAGAAAGATTTGAACTATGTACAATGAAGAAAATGATCTTTTTTCTCATCCACCTTTTCCTATTTTGCAGTTTCTAAATAGTAGAAACTAAACCTTTTTTCCCCAATTTAATTTAGTAGGAAGGAATACAACCTTTATGATCAACCATCTGTCTGTCCTTAAGCACAAAACTTAAGGGAGATTTTGGCTGCACGGTCGTCTTGGTTTCTGAAGTCTGGGTACTGCTGGAACCGAACAAAAGAATTTCCACGAAGCCCAGAAGGAACTTAATGGCAGTGATGTCCAAACAGAGGGCAGACATACCCAGCATCGGGCCGCCGAGAATGGATGTCCTGCCCTCCTCGACTCCAAGGAGAAAATGATTACTTTCATCCAAATTAACTGGAAGTGAGCCAAACAGTGAAAAAGTCAGAGTGAAGGCTAAAACAAATTTCTTTTCACATAGAGGAGGGACACTCCTTCAGCCCCGTTTAAAGTGAATTCTGTGCCGAGTCCCTGCTCCTTCAGAAGGGTGAACTGAAGGTCAGTTATTGCTAGCAAAGCCAGAGGAGGCCCCGTTCCCGCCTTGAAGATGTTGCACATGAAGAGGCTGTTGGTTGGGTCTGAAGCCCTCTGAGGAAGGGGGCGCGGAGCCGGAGGCAGGCTACTCGGCCAGCCCCTCCCCCACGAGCTGCCCCAGGCCCTGGGCTGTGAGGGGCAGCTCAGGCCCCCCCGCTGCCTGCTCGAGGACCCAGAGGCTCACACCCAGAGACCCAAGCAGAGCGTGGTGTCTGGCTGCCGTGGGGAGGAGAGCCCACCATACTTTGCCAACCCTAACTATGGAGCGGTCGAGAGCCCAAAGCATCAAAGCCCGAAAGGCCAGAGAAGCAGCTTCTGACGTGAATGTCAACTGGGGCGGGGGGCGGGGGTGGGG